>CM060950.1:56759607-56796349 GCA_030765055.1 Mantis religiosa
AATGACACAGCAGCAAGTTGTTGGTACTTTGTTCTGGTTATTACAGCCTGGAGCTAATTTTATGTCTTTGTGCAAATTACTCCAAGCAGAAGTGAAATATCTTAACAAGTTCCTCTGAATATTAAGTCTATATTAGGTAATCATGCATGAATAAATAATGTATTATCTTCTCTAAACTGGCTTTTGAAAAATAAATAACTAAACCTTCTTTCACCAGTATCAAATATACCTTTAGGACCTGCATACCTTTAGAACATTTATCCAGTAAACATTTTTTTGTTTCATTCAAATATTAAAAAAATAACACAGTAATGTGCATTTTAACTACTCATTAAGAATTAAATTACTGGCTGGAATTTCAACTGATATTAGCTGACATGCAGTGGTCAGGTATTCTATAAATAGGATAAAAAAGTGAGATTATGTGTTTAAGCCAGAAAAGCAGATTACAGATGATTCTTACTTAAGTTCAACTACAGCTGTGTTTGTGGCTTTGTCTGAAGCAAGTTTCTTGTTTATTGCTGAGCAAGCAACCAGCCCGATTCAACTGAACTAAGCTTACAATTTTTACATACAGTCTTTCACATTTATTGCTGTATTTTTCATTATATTATGTGATATTGCATCATTATACACATTATGTGTTTTGTTTACTAAAGTAATATAAGTGTAGTGTGCAACACTGAATGACACCCCATTTATTCCTATTCTTTTAAATACATACTTGGGTGGTTAATGAGTTCCAAACAGACAGCTATATTGGGCCAGGTCATAAATAACAGAATTACAGCTGATAGCAATTTCAATTTCAAACAATCTCAAGCCTATAAGTCATGATTTAACACCTTTTACAATTCCCCAATTCTCTAATTTTTATTTTTATTTCTTTTTCCTTTTTTTGTTAAAATTTTATAAATACATCCCAGTTTTATGTTACATAGCTATCAAACGGGAAACCTAATACCACAGGTTGTCTTGCAAAAGAAGAAAAATATTATGCCCTGTCAAATATTTTACAGTTATTTAATTACCAATTTCTGATTTTCAATCACATCATTAAAGAGAAACGATATAAGTAATGATATATGAAAAACTATCAGAACAAAGAGGACAAATTCTCCTTCCATTTTGCTGAAAAGAATAAGTGCAAAGTGTTTCATGCAAGAGATTTGCCACTAGTAACTAATGGACCTACATAGAATGAATGAAAATTGATGGCAAAGTATTGAAAGGTGAAATTTACATAACAAAAGCAAAACTGACTTAGTAAACATGGCTTCACAAATAAACCATCAGCAGGATAATTATGAATGTATGGTTATGCTTTACAACTGGTTCGTATATAATGCATAGGCACGTACATATTTTTGCTCTTAATGAGACAGTATCCAACTCAAAACTGTGTATGGTCAAAAATGGTTAAGTAACCCTGTTTGTTTCCTGGACTACAATATCATCTGATTTAAATTATTTGCATTGTTGTGTTTGTACCTTAAAAGTAAAAACACTCCCAGTAACAATGCAGTAGCGAATTCTCAATAGTTGTCAACTCTTCTGAAAGTCATCAAGGTACTGAAAATGATTTGGATGTTAGTGTTAAGTCCTGCCTGCAGATGCAGGGATCAGTATTACTAGATTCAAATATTCTCTTATTAAAATGAGTAACGCTTGAATAAAAGCCATTTTAGAGATTTGCACTTTGCTCCTATTATGTGTTATCAACCGGTGTGAAGCCAGGTACACAAAAAAATTTCAATTAATATGTCGATGTGTACAATCAAACTGCAATTATCTCAGTATAAACTCATGTTTACTAAGACTTTTTGCATTTACTAACATGTACATTTCATAAACTGTTCCAGTTTGTGCCATTACTTCTGGTTCCTTCTGTATATCTAAACATAATAAAGGAGAAATAAAAGCAGATGACTAGATAGAATAGCATTCCGAGCCCCATGGTAAGGAGAGAGATGTAGAAATAGTTGGGCTTTGCCTACCTTGCCAACCTACAAACTCTCCGCCTTCACCTGGGGAAGATAGAAAAAAACAAGAGATAATATAAGTTTAAATTTCCTTCATAAATATATTTTATAATGCACTGCAGTATTAATAGAATTTATAACAAACATCACCACTGTCACCACTGTATATCACTTCTTAGAATGCAATACTTGGTCCTTAGTTCTCTCACTTCCTAAACCTTTGCTTTCAGCCTCCAAACGTATTGAGGTCTGGTTGTAATATTGAGGAATTAAGTTAAAACAAATTATAAAATAAAATAGTCTGTGAGCACAATATTACTACATTACAAAAATAGAGAAAGTCCCAAGTCACATTAGCATTTTCAACAAAAGGAAGTGCAAAGTGTTTACTGTTGAGCAGTCTACATTTTCTTCACTATGTCAAGAATGATGTGCAACAATGTTTAAATCAAGAAGGAAATATGTAGTCAATCAATGTTATTCAATTTCAAGATCAGAAGTACAGAGGCAGAAGATCTTAGCTATAAACAGGACAACTTTTCTTAGCATAGTTAAAAGGATGGTTGCTTTTAGCCTTTTGCTAAAAGTTGAGAAAAAATACCCCTCCCCCTGGCTCAAATGTTGTGTAATAACAAATTGAAACATATGTACTTGATGATGATGATGATGATGATGATGATGATGATTGATGATTGATGATTGATGATGATGATGATGATGATGATGATGATGATGATGATGATGATGATGATGATGATGATGATGATGATGATGATGATGATGATGATGATGATGATGATGATGATGATGATGATGATGATGATGATGATGATGATACTTTATTGTCTATAGACCTGTATACAAGTTTCAGACATTGTCAAATTTCAATATTTACATTTACAAACAGTATAACATATTTACAGTTCATCCAGAGAATAGACATTTTTTAATCAAATAATTTTTTAATCTAGTTTTAAAGTTAGATTTTCTTACAGTTTTGATTTCTATAAGTAATTTATTATACAAAATTGTTCCTATAACATTTATATCCTTAAATACAGTCCTTTAATACAATTCTAATTTATCTAGCAGGAGAGCATGCCTGACGCTATCAAAAGCCTTTGAGAGGTCAAAGAATAGTGTGCCCACCTTTTGATTTTGTTCTAATAAACTAATGACCTGTTGGATATAATCAATAACGGCAGTTGTAGTTGAAAACCCCTTTCTAAATTCATGCTAAAACTGGCAAAATATACATCAATGCAATTATCACCCATGAATACCGAAATGCTTACACATTAGTAGTTAGCTACAATCTCCCTAAATCAGCCGATACTCATCACGTAATTACACAGCTCAAATAAATCTGGAAGCATGGAAAATTTCCTGCAGAAGTGCATATGAGTTTAGCAGTCCAATTCAAAGGGTAGTATAGTAGTGTAGTGTAGTATATTGTAGTATTCCAGTGGGTGTCAACAATATAATTTGCCAGAGCATGGAAGTCACAAGGAGATAAGAAGCTGGACAGAAACAGCCAATTTTCGAACAATAGGAACTGCTGTACATGCTTAGGCTTTCATATTCTCCCCTCAACAAAAGCTGATGAGGTTCGAACTGAAGCCGCATGGATACACCGTGCTAGATCACCCAAAAATAACCTGACGCAAGAAGAACGATTTGCTATCAGGAATCTAAATGAAGACAACTCCATTGTAATTTTGGATGCTGACAAAGGCAATGCAATGGTTGTCATGAACACATAAGATTATAGACACAAGATGGAAGAGCTATTAGAACCTGGGACATATCAGAGATTATCGAGAGACCCCTACCAACAAAATTCTAAGGATGACCAACCAACTGATCAAAAGGTCGACTCTTACACAGGAACAACAAAAAAGCATAATCACTAGTGAAGCACTAGCACCTCGGATCTACAGCTTGCCCAAAATCCATAAGGAGTCTGTACCATTGTGCCCTATGGCGTTACAACCTGTTACTTCCAATGGAATGGTAACTTTTATAAACAGAAAGGAGGAGTTGCTATGGGAAGCCCATTGAGTCCTTCGATTGTGAATTTCTATATGGAGAAGTACCGAATACCATGCAGTTGCAGGAAAGTCTACATCGGACCACCAAGCGTAGTATTTGCATCCGAATCAAGGAGCATCTAAACAACTGCCGTCAGGGAGACTGACAAATCAGCAGCGGCTGAACGTGCTATGTTTGTAGGACACGACATTAAGTTCAATGAAACTGAGGTTCTGGACAACACAGCTCAGTACTATTCCAGGATTTATCGTGAGGCCATTGAGATATATAAACATAAGACAATTTCAACAAAAAAGAGGAAGCAGCACAGATAAATAAGACTTGTATTATTTGAAGTAAAAGGTTAGAAACAGTGATGTATTTAACATTTTAAATTTAAGTGATGTTTGTGTTTGAAATACCGACTCATTACTTTCAAATAAAACTTGGTTTACCATGTTGGAGAACCTTAGGATCAAGCCCCAGAAAACAGCCGGACCAATCATGGGAGCAGCCCTAGCCACAACGTGATTGACCAAGGATTAAAGTGGGCGGTCCATTGCCCAACTATATATATATGAGGATGTTTGGTGCCACTCCAGTGACCCTGCCTGAGTCAACTTCTGAAGATGCCCAGCGGTGAGACGGGCAAAACGTCAAGTGTTATTCAGCCAATCGACCACGGCCAAAAAGCCCAGACAACACATTTTATTGGATTGAATAGGAACTACTTGTAGAAGGCAATGTCAAGGTTGTCCACAAGCAACTACAGCAAGGAATGATTTATCTCTTGTTAATATCCCACTGAAGCAAAGAATTGATTTAACAACAACAGGATGCAGGTCTCAAACTCTCCAGTCATCTTCGTACAAGTGGCCTCTTGGCATATAGGCCCATGATGTGCCTTCCATAAACAGCATATTATATTGAATATCAAACCTGATATAATCCACTTCTATGTTGCAACTGAGAAAGGTAGCTTAACAACTTTGAAGGAGAGAGATAAGATCCTTCAATCTCTATTGGCGATTTCTCTCTACTCAATCACATGTACATACTGGAAGAGAAGGGTATCGATCATATGCTGTGGCATGTCGAATATATCCTTTACCAATGGCTCACTCATGCCACTGAGTTCACAGAGGTGTGCAGAAGTGCTGGCAGTTCGAGGACATTTACTGTTGTGCCTATCTCCATTTTTTGACCTGTTCTGCTGATATATTTACGACCACAGTCTTTCATTTCATTTCAACACTGATAGCTAGTAATAAATCAACAGTAAGATATAGAAGAATATGTTGATTATGACTATTAGTATTGAAGTGAAATAACAGAATGTAGTTGTATATATACCTTAAGATGTATCATACTGTAACAAATCCTTAAATGATAATATACAAATATAATAATTTGTAACATTAAACTTCACTGATCCTAAAAGAAAAATATGAACATTTTCTTATTAATTGATGAGGATCATGATTTCATGAATACTCATTCACATCATCAGCTCAAACGACGTTACAATCACTAGAGATCACTGTTTTTGCCAGTACTACCAAAATCAGAAAATGAAATAAAATTAAAAACAGAATCGACTGCCAGTATTTGAAAATTCATTACGTAATGTTTATTTTTTAAAATAAATATTTTTTCACAAACCATAAAATCTATTGGACCATTTAATTGTTTTAATAATTTAACTTCTGGATTTATTTCATGGTTAAATGACCAAAAATGATCGGCTATGGCCGATTTATCAGTCTGTTTATACTTAATGTTACAAAAAGTTCTTTCATTCTGGTTTCCAAATTATGCTTTGTCTTTCCAATATAAACTTTATCACAATCTAAACAATTAAGTTGATAAATACCAGATTTAACTACGATTAACCTCATCTTCCACAGTTTTAAACTGTATAAAATATACAAATATGAGAAAAGAGAATTACAGGATTTATTCGCAAAAATCTATGGTAATACAGTGCAATTAAAGCCACAGTTTGCCACAGCAAAGAAAGTCCTAAGGGAATGAATTGAGACACGGGGGGAAATTTCATATTAGACATGGTTACGATACTCTGCCTAGAAGTTGTTTAACACTATTGAATATGCTTGGTCTAAAGTAAAACATGTTCAGGAACATAATGTGTCGGGCGACACATCACTGTTGTGACTTAAAGAATCGGCAAAGCAAGGAATTGTAGCAGTGACAATGGAAGATTGGGAGGGTGTTTACAACCATGTTGAGAAAACTGAACGGAAGCACTGGGACAGCTATAGAAAAGTGTCACATGTGCTCAATGCCATTATTGAGTATCCAAATGATAACATTTCTTCTGCACCAGTGAACATGAAGAAGACCTTTCTGATTCTGAACTTGCTCAGTCCTTTAAAGTTAATTCTCATTCACATTGTATTATCGTCATCGTCACCGTCACCGCCGTCATCGTCATTATTATTTTGTTTGTCCATACTGAAAATTTCATGGTGCATACTTTTTTAATGGTTTTACTCCCTGTGTAGAATGCATTCTCTGTCACACACATTCACTGTCCTTGACACACTGTTTTGAAACAGATAAGGGTATTAGCAAATTCCTATCACAGAGTTTCTCTCCAATGGCAAAGAGTAACTGTATGCAATAATCACAGCGTCGATGGGCAATGTTTCTGAAGTCAAAGCTACGAATGTGATTTAAGATATTAAAGGGACACATAAATAATACAAAATAACTCGCTGTTCCTGAATGAAAACAATTAGTGAGTTGAAATGATACTAAATTACAGTTTCCTTTATTGCTGTTTCTTGAACTGGATACATCCTGTGATTCATGAACCTTTTAATGTTTTCTTTTAATTTAGTTTGTCGTTTATTATCAATACACAATCAATGTTGATTATGTCAGGTTGCCACCATTGCCGTCTGCTTGGGAGGATTGACTGTGGGTGGGGCAACCAATTGGGCTGCCTAGAGGTGCGGAAGAGGATGTGTCTTCAAGGTCAGCCATGAGCTCATGTCATGAAACCAGAAGTGAGTCGTGTTACTACGCAAAAACCATTTGAGACTGTAACTTGAAAGGTTTTTATTACTAGAAGTTTCTTGCCGTCTGACAGGGTACATAAAGTGGCTGTTATGAGGCCTGAGTGTAGTACAAAGTGTTTGGTGCTTAGAGTTTGTTTGTGTGTGTTTGAGCTTCGAGTTAAGTCGCAAGTGCGGCTCCATGGTGAGGGATCAGCACAATAAAGCAGTTTACGAATTAGTCAGTCAGGGTGTTAAGCAGAGAAGTGTGGTACATTCCAAACTCTGTGGTGAGGAATCAAGGGCAGTGGAACAAGAATTAGTCAGTCAGGGTGTTATGCAGAGAAGTGTGGTACATTCCAAACTCTGTGGTGAGGAATCAAGGGCAGTGGAACAAAGATAGCCAGCCCTCATAGCCATGGTTGCTACAGCGTATGTCTCTAACATTCTGCCACATAGAGGGTCACAGGTTCAAGTCCCGCCTTGGGTATGGGTGTTTATGCGTATATTGTTTATATGGAAAAAGTACAAAAAACAAACAGTAAAAACAAACAGAAACAATAAAAAAACAGTATATATATGTACATATAAGTAAAAGAGTGAAACAGTTCACGAGTGAATATCATTGTGTTTCAGTATCGGCATGCAGCTCCATGTAAGAGGTGAACCTATGTGTGCCTCAAGAGATATTTCTTGCAGCACAAGTTGGTGCGTGCTGAAGAGAATCATTAAAGAAGACATGTCACAGTTGTGCATTTGTGTAAAAGAGAAGGTGTTTGTATGTTAGCATTGTGCTAATAATTTTGATGACAAATAAAGAAGTTTAGAGGACAACTTCCGTGTTTTGTGTTTTTGTCTCAATAATTAAATTGAAATATATACAATTCTTGTTAGGAGATACATTAATTCTTGTTTATTTTGGTGACATACTATAAAACAAAATGTTTTACAAGTAATAAGTCTGTACAGTCAGAATAATTGCTTTTCAGTTAAGTATACTGCCCTTAGAGTTTCCGCTAAGAAACGTGTATCATGTATTTCAGCTCTAGTAGGCTAATATTATACTGTGCACTCCTCATTAAAACTCACTCCTGTGAACATTTGCTGCATAAGTAGATTATGAAGATATGCCATAAATGAGCTAAAATTTTACAGAAAGAATCCCAAAGAAAAACAATTTATAAAAGAAGCCCATTTTTCAATTAGAACAAAGCTAAAGTTATATTTACACGTAAGCATTGTTAAAAAGTTTGTTTTGTTCACCGAAATCAGTTACATTCTGAGTAAGTATGTAAGTATGGATGCTAAAAAGAAAAATAGTCAAGTCCTTGACCAAAATCAGAAGTTACGTTAACACAACTTTCTCTACCCACTATAGTTTATTTTTATATAACATTTACAAACTATTCCTGAAAAAGGTCATTCTTCTACTTCTTGTTGATCAAGATAAATTCTGATTATACATTAACATGTTTTGTTGTAATGTACAAAGAACACAGGTTAAAATAAGAACTTTAGAAACTACATTATGCCATTGCATTGACAATCCATACTCTTTGCATAAATAGATGAAAAAAATGAATAGCAACCAATCACTGAAAGAAACATTTGATGTGATACATTCAAAAGACTTTCTCTACAAAATACTATTGATTTTTATACAGCTTCTGCAAGCTACTTTTACAAAACCTTATTTTTCTATTGGCTTCATAATATCTGAGATAAACCAAGAGCTTCAATGGACATTTTGTTGTAGATAAATATGGATAAAGGAAACTGAATCAACATTCTGATTTGGAAATGTGATCTTTAAATTTCATAGTCTTTCTTTAGCATTGTAAAACACAACTGAATAGCTATAATACTTTTAAAATTATGATTAACTAATTCAAACCAATAATAATGTTTATTTAGCCAACGGCTTATGCCTCAGAAAAAGCATTTGAATTAATTATGTGTTTTAAACAGTTCCACATTTTCTGTGTAGGTCATAAAAAGTTATCCAAAGTTCTAAGGTGTATTCACGGAATACTCACAGAGAACTCAAAATAGGTTCTGATATGCAAATATCTCAGCAGATAGTATTTTAATCAAAACTATTGGAGTCAATTTTGAACAATAACAAACATTTTCTGTTCTAAGGGATAGTTGAAGGGGGGGTTGTTCTGCAAAATCTATTTTTGCCACACTTAGAAAGATGCTGAATATAAACACCAAAGTTGGCAATTAACCAACGTTTTGCATCTCAGTTACAATGTTAACAGACACCAAACACCCCCACCTATACATTCAGCTTTTCCTAAAAATATTTTTTCGATTAAGGTTACTTCAAAACATACATTTCCAATGAAATCTCAATAACAAATTCTTATAAGAATACAACTTCTATTTACTGTAGGCAAGTGCAGATCATTTACTTGAAGTGATGCATTCACATGACCTTTTCAAATCATTCTTCCTATCAATTATTCTTACAAATTTATTATTCTATCTACTTCTTATTAATCAAGACAAACTTTCAATACACATTTATATGTTTTGTTGTGAGATACAGTAAGTCAAACTATTGTCAGATTTTAAATTAGTATGTCACTATACCATAGGTATAAAAATTCATATTCTTTGCATGGCCACAAGAAAATCAAATAGCAAGTTATAACATATCAAGATTTAACTGTATTGGAACACCACAGTGAAGCGAAAAATTATTAATTTTTAGATGAGTGGTATTTATTACACATCTAAAAATTAATAGCAAGTTATAAGTTTAGAGAAGTAAAGTATTTGAAAATTGAAACCAATAACATGGAATGTCTTGCAAATTGCTAAATGGGAATCAAAAAAAGTATTTGACCTAAATTGTGTACCTTTATCAGTAATTAACAAAAAGTTATTTAGTTACAGAATATTCAAGATATACACTTCAACCATCATGCAAATATCTTGAACATATGGTATTTTAATCAATATTGTTACACGTATTTTTGAGAAAAACAAAAAAAGATTATTCATGTAAAGGGTTGATTGGTTTAGCAAAATTTTGTTGGAAATGTGTATCATCAACTATTGAAAATGCAGAATTTAAGTTGGTCTTTAACTGACCAATCTTTTCTTCATCTCCCCCCCCCTCTCTCTCTCTCTCTCTCTCTCTCTCTCTCTCTCTCTCTCTCTCTCTCTCTCTCTCTCTCTCTCTCCCTCCAAAATCTGTATATGAAAATCATTTACTTAAATGCATCAGAATTTTATTTTTATTACAAGGAAAGTATAGTCCTTCCTTTATTAGAAATTTGGTCTATGATAAATAATTTCTTCTAAGATATACAGATGATGACAATGGTTTCGTTATAGCCTTTGAGGTTTTGTTTTAAACAATAGTAAATATTTTGTCTAGTTTTGAGGTATATTTTCAGTTCCTCCTTTTGTTTTCCTAATGTTGCATGCACAAAGCTTACCTTGCCTTGTAGGGTCCATACTGTTTGGCATCATGGGCTGTCCTGGGGGCTGAAACAGTTAACGTTCAAGTTATTACCCTACAGAGATATATTTAAAAAGCAAATGTTTACACTAACAGAACAAAGTGTAGTAATACCTCATGAATGAAGACTACAAATGCAGAGCTATTCAAGTGCAGAATTTACAAAAAAGTAAAACACTGCTGTTGATGTATGATCTAATTGTGCTAAATATCCCTAAAAAGTAGTTTCACTGTTCACTGCAACATCAGCTGTAATATCTCATATACATCTATATTTGATGTGCTAGTTCTACATTTCTTGCTCAATTCCTACCCCTTTTCTCAGAATGTGCAAGCACATTTAATTTTCAAACTCACCATTTTATAAGGCTTATGCTTTCTAATACCCAGAAAAACATTTACAAAGAAAGAACTGATTCTCCTTAAACAACTGAAGACCTCATATGCAAAACTGCACAAATCCACTTTTGAATGAAGATTATATAATACCAAAATTAAGCTCCATCCGTTACAGACTACAGCATAGATTAACTGTCATTGTATCCTTATTTGTCAATACTCCACTTGAGCGTACTTTTCTTGTTAATTAAAAAAATTAAAAAACTAAGCTCCATAGCTGTGCATTAGTTCCAGTGCAAAACAATACTAATTTTCATCAGGAAAGACCTAGAATCTGATGGAAAAAAGGAAAGAAGACACAAAACAACAAATTCTGGACCTTGATGTATTGGTATTGATGCACCACATTATAAGCAACATGATCAGTAACACAAGAGTGCAAAATATTCTGTATGTATCAGCCAACTACTCTTGTAAACTCAGAAACACAGAGTTTTTTCCCCTGATATTTTTGTTTCTTAACCCATAACATAGCACTAGCAGCAAAGATGGGTTAAAGTATTTTCACAAACTCTTTAAGCTCCTGAAACCTGGAAAAGAAAATCATGACATCAAAAAATTGCAGGTGAAGAACTTGTTAACCACATGAGAAAATCTACTCCTGGCCCCAAAATAGATGCCAATTACAGATATACATATACTTTAACGGTTTTGTTTTAGAGAATATTATTTTGTATTTATGAGTGTATATTTAATTTTATACTTTAATCCATCCTACTGTTATGTGATACTACAATATTATACACGTGTTAAATATTATACACAAAAGCGTGTACAGATGTCAACATTACGCCGTAGCACAACTTTTAGAGCCAGCGCATCAGTGAAGCACAAATGTAAATATTTCGCTACTACATTGTGTATATTATCACTTATTTTATACAATAAAGTAATAAACAGGGTGAATAATTACCATAGTTCTAAAATATTTAAATATAAGCTCAAGCATTTTACTTCCATTTATTGTAACGTGGTATCCAGTAATTCCCTGATTCGTTGTGAACACCGCTTTGCTACTCGTTCTGTTAGTATTGCACACAGATTAATAGTATTGCATGTGCACACATTGAGTTACTATGGTGGAGTGCTCAGTTCCTCAGAGTACTGTACAGAAGCATAAAAGTAGAAAGCCTCTAAAAAGTGTGAAAAGGTTATTGTATTTAATAAGTTTAATTTTTTCTTTCAACGTTATGACAACCTGGCTGTGAAACACATAATTAAAACTAATGGCTGAAGCAAGCGGTGTATCAGTGAACACTATTTCAAATGTGAGAACCAAAATTAAACAAACAGGAACTGTAAAAACCTTTAAAAGAAAAGGTGAAAGGCATGTAGTGTTTTAGAGCAAGTGGGTGATTTTGTTAAGAATGATACTCACTTTAAAGTGCATAGTTTCTTTTTAAACAACGAGCCTCCCACTGTACATAAGGTAAATGAACAGTGACCCCGATCATCCAAATTTTAGGAAAACCATGTTCCACACTTTGCTGAAAGACCGAGTTTCTGTTTTAAAAAAGAAACAAAATTAAAGTGATAATTGACCAGGAAGGCATTTTGGCGTGGAGAAGACTTTACCTGAGATCTGAGACAATTTCATGTAGAAGGGCATACAATTTATTATTTGGGCTAAACCTGGGTAAATGAGGGACATGTCACTTCAAAGGCTTGGACAGACACTACTGCAGAGTCAAAGAAAGATACATCTTTTCTGGGCATTACAAAGGTTTAAATAATCCAACTGATAAAGGTAAGTGCCTTATCATTTTGCATATTGGCAGTGACAACAGGTTTTTTGATAGGGAATATTAACTTAGATTTACCTTAAAAAAAATATATATCAAAACTTTCCTTTAGCAGTTTCTTTAATTAGTTTAGTTAGTAAATATGAGCCGAGTGCTTTTTTAGCCATGCACTGCTGCAGAGAAAGATATAACGGTTACGATAAGAATCAAATATAGCTTCAGCCATGTGTTTTTGAAGTGATACAAACCGCAATGTTTATGTGCATCCCACTTTAAGCCCGGAGAGGCTGTAGTTGCTGTTGTATATGTGTCATATTATAAACTTCTCTCTTATCTTAGGAAAAAACTTGATTGGTTGCATTTGACTGTCTGACCTTGTGTCATCTGTACCTTCTGACTGGTAATAACAAAGTATTTTCCACAGTTCCATAACAATAGGTGTGCTCAAGGTCCTCCTTTTTAGTTAGGCACTCTTACTCTCTACGTACCTATTGTATATCCTCGTTCCTTGTTATGTTAAATTTTGCTTAAGCAAAAGCATTACTATTTTATGAATAAATTATTATGCTTAACATAATTTGAAAATATACTATGTAAATAAAAATAAATACATAATTCTTTTCTAATTTAAACATGTTTTCATTTAACTACCTACAACATGGATGCATTACCGTTACATATTGTTCTTGCTTTAATTTGTCTTGATTATTTGTAACACTAGAGCATTCTTTATTTTTTATTTCTATTTAGAATCTGTGTCATCCCAGTAGAAGCCAAATCTGCACATTCACCAAATCACAGATCCAGAAGATACAAGTGAGTAAGAGAAAAATGGAAAGAAGAACAGTGGGTGTTAGCCTTAGGAACAACATGATGAAAGAAGAGCTGAGATGGAGGAATCGAACAGAGGAAGCAACCACCAAGGCGAAGAGGACCAAATGGAGCTGGGGAGGCCACATGGCCTGAATGCACCAGTACAGGTGGGCCTGTGCCAACCGGAAATTCATGTTTTGAGGCTGCCTGCAAGCAAAGAAATTACTTTTTACTTTCTCTGCTATGTACTTGAAGTAAGTACAGCACATATATTACAACCAAAAATTTGAAACCAAGATTTATATGGAAATTCAAGCTTTGAGACTCCCCTGGGTGCAAGTAAAGGATATTTACTCTCCCCACTATGTAGCTACTTAAAATAAGTAGAGGGAATATTATATTTCAACCAAACAGGGGCAAGAGCTTGTTGGACAGACTCAAGTTCCCAAGGAACACCACTGGTGGTGTTACAGTTGCAACCGCAGATTCTCACACACCAGTCAGGCTTGGCTGCACTCCAAGGGAACCCCGTATACTGATGCCGCCACCGAAGTCGGCGCCTGCCCAATCCATACCTCACTGGAGGAAAAGCGCAATCATCTGCGAGATTCTACGAGAGCTACCTGTCCGCCTGGAGCTCACCCATCCTGGGGACCTGAAGAGACCTTAAGAGCGGCCCTGTTCTTCTTAGGGCACCGCCGGCATTTTGAGGCCTGGCACCCTGTCGCTTTCCTGTACTTTCGGCCATGGCGATACATTCTACAACGCCCGATCGAGTAGCTGAGCGCATGGCCCACGACCTCCGGAATCGTCGAAGGTAATGCTCCATCTAGAACAGCTTCGACCATTTTACCAGCCAAGCGCCGTGTCAATCTCATCCAAGATGCAGTCAACAGCTCATAGGTACATCAACCACGATAACCCCAGAGCGGACACTAAGGGCAGTACATTCGGCACTCCGCACACCAGGGTTGGTTCGTCATAAGGGCACAAAGGCGCGCGCCCCCTAAAATAAATCTTATGGAAATAAATGAAACATGGCCTTTCGAAAAGGACAGTTTATTTTTAAAATATGAGAAAGTTTCATAAGGTGGTGAAAGTGATGTCTTCATATCTACAGTATATGGCTCAGCGCTGTAAGATTAGCGCCCGCCTGCTGCACTTCCACGTGACAGAAGGCATGCAGCGCTGAACGTGACGAGGGAGTGGGGGAAGGACTTTGCATGTGCTCATCCAACGCGGTTCTGTTCGCAACTAGAGCAGTCCGCAGAGTAGTTTCATATTGCTAAAATGCACGGGTTTCTTAATTTAGTGTTCTTTGTGGAGTTAGGAACATTAACAGAGTGTTACAGGTGGCATTATAAAATCCAGTAACTAAAGAATAATGGATAACTTTGTAAAATCACTAATGGAAGTGCAGTTTTCAAGGTTGACTCTTAAAGAAAAAGTACAATTGAAACCTTTCCAACGCCCGAATTCTTAATGGAAAAAGTAGAAACTAAGAAAAATGAAAACCGGATGTTTAATAAGCATCTTAGTTCTAAGGTCATGTGTGAGAAATGTGACAGGATTTGTGGCTGCGAAATTCTCAAAGTCCTTTTTCTGCTATCTGTGTGTTTTG
The DNA here is from genome assembly GCA_030765055.1 of Mantis religiosa. Classification (NCBI taxonomy): domain Eukaryota; kingdom Metazoa; phylum Arthropoda; class Insecta; order Mantodea; family Mantidae; genus Mantis; species Mantis religiosa. Next base: position 56,774,691 of record CM060950.1, read on the forward strand.
TTTGTTCCTAAATTTGTCAATTGTTTGTGGACAGCTAAGGGAGTAATATAAAACATTTAACAGAAAAAATAAACAAACATGAACATGCAGTGCACCATATGATTAGTGTGCTACATATGTCACTCCTAGGAAAACAAAACATTGCATCATGTCTTGACTCCACGTTTAAAGAATATATTAAGAAATATAATATTCAAGTGAGTAAAAGTGGACATATTTAAAAAAGGCTTATTTCATGTGTGAAGATTTGCGCTGTGCTTGAACTAACTTTACGAGAACATGACCAATCTGTTACCTCTTCCAATCCAGGGGTCTGCAGGAGCCTCACGGACTATACAGCTAAACTAGATACAGTGATGAAGGAACATTTAGAAACAGCCGCAGTATTTAGAGGAACTTCAAAAACAGTGCAGAATGATCTATTAGACTGCATGTTGAAAGTCTGTAGGGAAAAAATAGAGCAACAGATACAAGCTTCTGAAATTCTTCCCATTCAGTGTGATGAGACAACTGACATTTCAAATCACTGTCAGATGGTTTTGGTATTCCGTTACGTATAAGAGGAATTCGTAAATGAGAGACTTTGAGCTTTTGTGAACCATGAAGGAAGAGATGCGGAATCTCTGGCAAAGTGCATAAGGACCGCTTCTTGGAAATACCAAAGAAAAGTTCATTGCTCAAACCTTTGACGGGGCCAGTGTTGTGAGTGGACGGACTGGTGGAGTACAAGCCAAAATAACGGAAACATATCCAAGCTCATTGCTCAAACCTTTGACGGGGCCAGTGTTGTGAGTGGACGGACTGGTGGAGTACAAGCCAAAATAACGGAAACATATCCAAGCTCATTGCTCAAACGTTTGACGGGGCCAGTGTTTAGAGTGGACGGACTGGTGGAGTACAGGCAAAAATAAGGGAAACATATCCATATGCGTTCTTTGTCCATTAATATGCACACCAGTTGAATTTAATCATACAAAAGGAATTAACCCTAATTCCCATGTACGCTTATTCTTTTCAGATCTGACAGATATTCCAGCATTCTTTTCCAATTCCTCTTTGCGATCTGATATTTTAGAAAAAGTAGTGCAAGCGAGATTGTCCAGAGTTACTTTAACAAGATGGAATTAGAACATTCGTACTGTCAATGTTATGTACAAAAAATAGAAAAGCTGAAATATTGCTTTGAAATTATTGAAGAGAGTTGCACTAATACAACCACAATAAATGATGCCAGTAGCTATAGAAGAGCTCTTGAAGACCCAAACTTTATTTTTTGGTTAAGAGTTTTCCTCAAAATCCTACTTCACATAGACATTTTGTACCAGCAACTTCAAAAAGGAGCAAAGATAGTGTAACATTACAGAATGACATCCTTATATTTAAACAACAAATGAAAAATGGAAAGGCAATTCACATTGCCTTCGTTAATTCCCTCGCTCTCGTTATTAACATTCTCCCTATTTAGCCACGGTCTGAAGAGAAATATTTCGACTAGTATATTTTGCAACACTGCAATCCTGCCTCAGAAACCTACAAAACAAATGGTTGTATTGTATCCCTAATGGCCCTGCACCGGACGGTGGGGTCCGAAGTAGAATGGGTAAGCAAAATTTCACTTCTTGGAAATAAGTTTGTTAACTGGACACAGTTCAGCTTATAATTCTTCACAACATACACCAAAGCGAACCAGACAGATTATCAAACCTACACAACAGAAAACCCCTAAACTGAACACAGATACAGTTGATTTGTTTTTCAAAACACGACACCTCTGCCCCACTCCTCTGCCAAGGGCGGATGTACCAAACTCATGATTCTCGAAAGCGTGAGAGGGGTCCTGGCGCGTTTCTCGGAGGTGTGCTAAGCACCAATGAACGCATCACTTCAGGCAGTGGAATGCGCAGGAATCACAAATGACAGATGTTATGTCCATGTGGAGCAATCAGTGGTTATCTGAGAGGTTTCTATTAACAAAGATAAAACCAGGGTAGCCTTTTGAGTAGCACAATAATATGTGTCTGCAGGAAATAAAGGAACCAGAACCTGGGCTACAATGGCTCTGAGGGTTGCCTTTTTTGGCTAATGGTTACAACCCAACGACAAATGCGAGGTTACCTTTGAAAGTTGTCATGTTTTGGCAGAATGTATACAGTAATTCTCAAATAAAAAATATGAAATCCTTTACAACTCCTCTCCTTTACCTCTTCGTGTGTACTAGTTAGGCTCTATCAAGGTCATCCGGAACTCCGTCAACCCCTGCCAGCGCAATTTCCGGCAAGTCATCATCCCACGCACTAATGGGAGTCTCAGTGGAGTCCCAATACCTTGCTCACTTCTTTTATCTTACCTCCCGTCACTTTCTTTCTTCGTAACTCCCAAACATCCCCCCCCCCCCAAAAAAAACATAAAATTTCACCGATGTTTCACCACAAGTTTGCGATTTGAGTCTCCGTAAACGCGAATAAACATTTTCGCTTTCTCTACAGCGTACTTTAAGTAAATAGTGGACGTATGGTATTCCAACCACAAATTTAATACAGGGATTTTGTTGGAAATAAGATTGTAAGACTCCTAATCCTCCCAAAGCATTAAAAAAAGGTTCATTTGTGTGAGTGTATGAATGAGAAAGAGTGTTTGTGCGTATATGTGTTAGTGTGAGAAGGTGTGTTGGGGGGGAGGGGGCGTGAACAACATAGCACAAAAACGAGTCGGTTAAAAATATACTTGGTGCTTCATTCAGGATTTTCCAACTATGGGGTGTGAATATTTTGAAGAAAGTCCCCATACCCCAAACTAACCTTAACGTGCAGTCATTTTTGCCATCTTTTTTTCTTTTTTCCCGAACTGGTGCTATAGATTTTGATTAAAACACTGTACATTTAAGATATTTCCACGACAGATAAAATAAAATTATATATTTAATTTTCTGCAAATAGCTTATGAAGTCATCCTCATACTGAATGACTTTTGTATAATTAGTAAATTATAAAATAAATAAATAAATAAATAAATAAATAAATAAATAAATAAATAAATAAATAAATAAATAAATAAATAAATAAATAAATAAATGAATGAATGAATGAATGAATAAATGAATAAATAACTAAATAACTAAATAAATAACTAAATAACTAAATAACTAAATAACTAAATAAACAAACAAACAAACAAACAAACAAACAAACAAACAAATAAACAAACAAACAAACAAACAAACAAACAAACAAACAAACAAACAAACAAACAAACAAACAAACAAACAAACAAACAAATAAATAAATAAATAAATAAATAAATAAATAAATAAATAAATAAATAAAAGCTTAATACACAAAAAATATAGTTCTTGATAGATGTGTGTTTACGGGCACTCAACTGCAGGGTCATCAGCCCTTTTTAAAAACAATAATGGCAAAAACCAATATAAACATTACTATTACATATAAATATAAAATATAAACATGAAATATACATATAAAAACAAATATGAAATATAATCATAAAATATTAACAATCAAGGCAAATGCCAGAAATAAACATTACTAAAAATAAAGAAGTAAATATAGGTACACTATAATCATGGCAAAAGCTAGAGGTAAATGCAGAACAGAAAAAAGGAGAAAGAAGGCTAATTGTTATTAAAAACTTAATGTATACTATGCTAAATCCTAAACTCGACTCTCGAATGAAATCTAAAAACCTTTTCGACCTCTTTGTCATCGTCAGCCAAGATCTCTGCCAAGCTGACCGGCAGCTGCAGAAACTCCTGAAGATGTACTAGACAAAAACACTCTATAGCAGCACATAAACGGACCGGCAGCATTATTACAAGACGAACAAACTGGACTTTCCTCTTTATTTATTTTAAAAATTAACATGCATTCCAGATAAATTAGCTCTGTTACATAATATATTTAATTCATAAGGTTATGAACATATAAATTTGACAATTCTCTTCAAACATATTAAGATATATCATGTTAAATAACGAACTCATGTTAAAAAACAAAAAACATTAACTCGTGTTAATAACGAATGAGTTAAATATTTAACTCATGTTAAATAACTACACAACATACTACGGCAGCAGCCAATGAGAGGTGATTAGCTCACGTGAGCATTAACAGATATGGGGCTAGCTTACGTGAAATAAGGTACAGACTGTTTGGTTGCCACCTTAGCTACCGGATTCATCATTTCATTCCCCAGCAAAGAAACGTGAACAGAACTATACAGTTTTCTGAAGTCGTAAGTCGCTATTTGTTATTCGTGGTCATGCAAAATGTGTGAAATTTCAAAGCCATCACATGGCAATCTGTTTTTAAAATATCTATAGTCTTAACCTACCTTATCCTGCTTATAAGGGCATGTAAAACTGTATAAGATAGGTTTAGAAGACAGAACAATAAGCATTTGTAATAATAGTTTGTAGAATGAGGAGAAGAGAAAGCCTAACCAAATGAGCTTACCCAGAGTAATATAATACAAAGTGCATTTATTTCCCAGAAAGTAAAGCTTATGATTCAAGAGGCAACAAATGTCAAACCAATCATTGTTAACCATCTGATAGGTTTTCAGAAAACAGCTGATGAAAGAATGAACGCAGCAAATCTAAATATTTCTAAGATATAATGGTTAAGAGGGGATAAAAGGAAACCACATATAGTTAATACTAAAATAATCTTAAACAAAATTAAACCTTGCAACATACTGGCATCTTTAAAATGACTGTAAAATAGAGGACATTAAGAAAATGCCACTTCCTAAGTTTCAAGCTGAAAGATGCACAATTTCAAGAAAAGAAGGCTTTAGGTCATATAATGCAGTACCTGAAGAAATAATATCACAAAAACTTTTACAAAGGAATCACTTAATAATGTTTTGTCATTCATGCTTCTAAAAACCTCAAAAATAATATGTAATTTACTTTGTGTCTCCAGATTTTGTTCTTTTCTCAAATGTCACTTAAGATTTTTTTAGTTAATTGATGGAAATTAATCATTTCTTCACGCTAGCCGTATATAGGCTAAGGTTTTTGATAGATAGAGTCAACATGAAAAATTCAATGCTATGGCCAGGATTTGAACCACGGATCTCCTGGTTTCCGTCCAGTAGCTCTAACCCATTGAGCTACCATGGCCAACGTGCCATCCTGAAATTAAATTCTCCATTTGACTTGTATATTTCCCCGGTAAACTACTAAGGGCTCTTGCATCACTTAAGATACTCATTGAATGTATAACTCAAGTGAATTAATTATACTGTAGTAATTTGTTTCAATATGCTGCACAACTGTATATTCATACATGCTTAACTGTCAATTAAAGTCATTTTCTAACCCCAATTCTGAACTGTATCTGATAAAACCACATTTTTCAGATAAAATAGCTTGTTATTAATGAACCTTCTTTATTTAGTTTCAACTGATAAAACTAAAAACAACTTACAATTCAAAGTTTATTTTAAAAGATACTGCAATATCTTAAGCAGAGTTACTGTAAAAGCAAAAAACATAAGTACTGATAACAGCATTTTAAACTACCAGAATTTAAAAAAGAAATACTAGTTGGTATGTAGTTAAGAAGGTAACAAATTGCAATAGAAGTACCCATGATGAAACAGAACTGCAGTGAAATATTCAATAATCATTTTACAAGTTTGATTACTAATGTCACATATTCAATTATCACATGAATTTTTTCTCAGAACTCGTAACCATGCTTTTTTAAATCTATACTATTGTTTATGAAAATTGTAACACCATGAATCCAAACTTGCTGGATATGTACAAGAGTATGCAAGCAATAGGTGATTAGGATTACAGAAAGATGGAGTTCACATTGGCCAAGCAACGCTCTGTTGTGTTTGTCCAACAAGTTCATGTTTCACCAAGTTTTGTCGGTGCAGAACAGTCAAATAAGGTTGTAATGTGAATGGGAGTGCCAGTATGCCCTGTTGACATCAAAGGAAGCCATATCTACATGTGAGCAATTTTGAACAGCGTAAACTGATCTATCTCCAGGAAGTGGGTTTGTCATACCGTGATATTTTGGCTCCTAGAGAGTTGCTGCTATGACAGTGATACATGTGTGGAAGAAGTGAATAGAAGGCCATGCGCAGCAAAGGTGCTGGACCATGCAAGATGGTCACAACTTGGCATGACAACCCTCTTGTGCGCATGGTCATAGCAGAACACAAAGCTTCATCTACAGTGTTGGCTCGACGATGCAGACTGCAACAAGTGTGAATCAGTCTGCACTGACGATTCATCACATCTGCTAATGATTAGACTGGTTGCACATATGCCATTATATCGGCATACATTGTCCATAAATCACAAGCGCCTCCGACTGCATTAGGCACATGCATGCCATCACTTGTATACTGAGTGGCAAAATGTAGTCTTTTTGGATGAGTCATTGACCTCCAGTAGCCAAAGTCATAGATTTATGGACTTACACACAGACTGTATGAGGGAAATTCCCAAGGAACATATTTAGAATTTTAATTTCATGCCATGGTGAATAGCAGCTCTAATTGCAGCATGTGGAGGCTACACTAAATGCTAAATATTTAGGTTCAGAGGTCATATACCGATTTGAAAAGTTATTAATTCTTTTATTATCATGTACTTAATGTGTGTTATAAAATCATTGCATTCATGCGTTTCTTTATTGGTGTTGCAATTTTCACAAAATGTGGTGTATATCGAACAATAGTCTTAAATCTAAAAGTGTCAGTGGCTATGATAAATATCTGATTTTGACGTAAAATAATATTCAACTTCGTGATTAACCCTTTGGCAGACCTTTGTAATACATCTTCTGGAAAGATGAAATTAAGCCCATACATAAGATAGGCAACAAGAAACGTGAAACATTACAGACCTATTGTTTTACTCTGTTTTTTCTAAAATAATTGAAAAGATTTTGTTTAACAGCACTTTAAATGGATAAATATACTATACTGGTAGCAAATATTCAACTTTGATATTTAAAATGGAAATCTATTACAGCGGCAATCTTTTCATTTGAATAGTCGGACTGAAAATTTCAATACCATGACCGGGATTGAACCAAGGATCTCCCAGTCTCTGTCCAGTTGCTCTTAACCTATGAGCTACCATTATTTTTTTTTTATTATTATTTTTTTTTAGTCTATCTAATGAAATCTTAATCTACTCATGGCTAGTGTGGAAGAATGATTAAATTTCCAATTTTTTCATTGTTGGAAAAATTAATAAATCCTGAAAAAGAGAAGCAAACATTCTTTAGTATATCGAGATTTAACTGTATTGGAACACCACAGTGAAGCGAAAAATTATTAAATTTTAGATGAGTCGTATTTTTTACACATCTGCTTCACTTTCGTACCTATTTTGAGGACATGTTTCACAATTTGCAAACGAAGATTTGCGAAACATGTCCTCAAAATAGGTACGAAAGTGAAGCAGATGTGTAAAAAATACGACTCATCTAAAATTTAATAATTATTCTTTAGTAGCTTTTATTGACTTATCAAAAATGTTTGATTTTTTTGACCACATTATTCCATCAAGAAAGCTGACAACCATGGTGGCAGGATTTATGTGGTGGAAACCTAGAGCATACAATCAGATGCAAGGATATCCAAACTAATATTACAACCAATTCTCTTTCTAATTTATGTATGATGTTCTATCATATTTAACTCTTACAACAAACACTTTATTTACTGATGATGCAACTTAGCTTGATGACTCTATTTGTTAAAATTTCAAATATTTACAAAACCTGTTGTTTAAATGTTAAGGCACATTCAAACTCAGTATATGATATTTATCAATACCTCGGTGGTAGGGAATCAAAGCAGTTGTCAAAGTCAATGCCTTGTTATCATCTATGAGGAAGTTATGTAAATTAATTTATGCGATATAAGTGATAGGTTTTGATTTGATTTGATTTATTGATTCATCCATTAAAACATGTACATGTTATAGGACATGTCAAATTAAAAACTAAGAACTAAAAACTAAAAACTAAGTACAATATTTATAATTAAGGTAGCTAACTAAATATTTACAAATTTAAAAATTCATCCACGCTGTAGAAGCTATTGGCTCTAAGGAAGTTTAATAACAATTTCTTAAATTGATGTTGTGATTCAATCTTTTTTATAGATTCAGGTAGCTTATTGTAAAGATGTAAGCCAGCATATGTGAAACTATTTTCATATATCTTTGTTTTGTGTGACTTCACAAATAAATTATTCTTTGTTCTAGTGTTGTGTATATGAATTTCAGAATTTGTTTTGAATAAACTTAGGCTTGCTTTCATTTCATATATGTATATACTTGGCAGTGGTAAGATACCTAATTTACTGAAGTATGGCTTACAACTAGTTGTGCTTGAGACATCTGCTATGATTCTGATTATTTTCTTTTGATATCTGAATACTTTTATACTGTCTTTAGAATTTCCCCAAAAAATTATACCATATGCCAACAAACTGTGTATATATGAAAAGTACACTATTCTCCGAACTTTCAAGCTTGACATGCCTGTAATCGCCCTCATTAAGAAACACATTTTACTAAGCTTTTTCGTCAATGCCTCTATGTGAGTTTCCCAATTTAAATTTTCATCTAGTATTAGTCCCAGAAATTTGATAGTTTGTACGTAATGTATTTGGTCTTGTCCCAGCATTAATTTTGGATACAATTGACTTCCACTCATTTTATTATAGAAGCTTAGGGCTGCTGTTTTCTCCTTACTCAATATTAACATATTGGCACTAAACCATTTTTGAATATATTTTAGATTATTTTCAATATGTACATCTGCCCCTTCCTTATTCACCCCTTTGATAAAAATATTTGTATCATCTGCAAAAAGTGTAACATTTATATTGGTTCTGTTTTCTACATTATCTGCCAAATCATTAATGTACACTATAAATAAAAGAGGTCCAAGCACCGAACCTTGAGGGACCCCATATTTCATTAAGGCGCTACTTGAAATCTAAGTTTTTACTTCACTCGTTTCGCTATCAAAATACTCTATTTCCACCGATTGCTCTCTATTCTCCAGATAAGATCTGAACCAATCTAAAGCTAACCCCCTTATGCCATATGAGGATAATTTTTCTAATAAAAGTTTGTGATCAACCAGGTCAAACGCCTTTGTAAGATCTAAAAAAAAATGCCTATCCCTAGTTGTTTACTATCTAGTGTTTCATACACTTGCTCAATGAAATTCATCAGTGCAGAACTTGTTGATTTATTTTTTCGAAAACCATTTTGATTGTCATTAATTACTTTAAATTTTTCCAAAAAGCTTGTTACTCTTTTATACATTATTTGTTCGAAGATCTTTGCAAAAGTTGAAATTATGGAAATTGGCCTGTAATTTCCTACCTCCCCTTTGTTACCTTTTTTAAAGATGGGTTTCACTTTACCTTTTTTTAACCTGTTGGGGAACGTCCCACTTGAAAGTGAAAGATTTATCAAGTACGTCAGTGGTTCAATTAGGAATAAGGAGCAACGCTTTATGACGCAGTTAGAGTAACCGTCTATTCCTACTGATTTCTTATTCTTCAATTTTTTTATAACATCTTTAACTTCCTCAAATGTTACTGGAATTAAAAACATGCTATGTTCATTTTTCTTTACACTTAATCTTTCCTTCTTTCCTAGAGAATGAGTATTTAACAGTTTCTCCGCTACAGTTGAATAAAACTGGTTGAATAATTCCGAAATTTGTTTAGGATCACTTACTTTTTGGCCATTAATTTCTAGATGGTAATTTTCTTTCAATTTGGGTCCATTTTTTATTTCATGCTTAATTACTTGCCATATGGATTTAGTTTTAACTGCTTTTTTTATTGTTTCATCGTTATGTAACTTTTTGGCTGCTCTTATAACTTTATTATATATATTTCGATATTTTACATAATAGGCCTTAAAATCCGGTGTAGTCTTGTTTTCCTTCATGAATTTGCTCAAGAATTTTAATCTATCACCAGATTTGCGGATTCCTGTTGTGATCCACTTATTACCTAGCTTGTTCATTGCTACTTTAACCATTGGTATGGCTGTTACAAAGTGAAAATCAAATGTGTCCAAAAATGCATTAATGGCATCGTTTAGATTTCGCTCAGTGTACACGCTTTCCCAAGATTCTTTACTTAATAGAAAATTTAGATAGCTTAGATTGTCATCATTAGCAAGTCTAACCTTTTTGAATATTTTTTTTGCATTCTGTTTTGGGTTATGCTGATCTACTGGGACAACTAATTTTAACATTTGTGCGTAATGATTTGACAGGGCTGTGTCAAAAATCTGAATTTCATATTTCCACTTATTTATATTCAGCACTACTTGGTCAATCGCAGAATAAAACGAATTCGAGACACGGGTTGGTAATTTAACTATGTTTTTCATTCCATACATATTAAAGACATTTTGCAGCTGCTTTTTATTTGAGTTTTCTGTTAAATAGTTTATATTCACGTCCCCTACTATAATTACAGATTTGTTTGTCTTTTTAAAGAAGTCTAAAATGATTTCTAAATTTTGAAGGAAAATTTTGGTATTGCTTGTGGGATTTCGGTACACACAAATAAGAATTAGTTTGCTGTTTAATAGTTCACACATGCTAGCTTCAAAATGTTCCTCCTGGTTTAAGTATTTAAACATAACAATCTCCCTAAATTTAACTGATTCATTTACATATATACATGATCCACCATTTTTCTTGTTTGACCTACAGAAGGAAGATGCTAGCACATAGTTAGGTATATTAAAATACTCAGTTTCATCTTCTCCCAACCAATGTTCCGTTAAACAAATTGCTGTAGAGTTTTTTAAAGCAGATGTTAATAGTACTTCAATATTACACTTTTTGTTCCTTAAGCTTTGGATGTTTTGGTGGAAGATTGATAGGTTGAATTTACTATTGTTACTAATTTTACAGCTAGTATTTACACCAGTATTTGTTTTCTCAGGAGGATTGCTATCAAAGCCTACATGCTTTTCACCTTCTTCATACGTTTCTAATTTACCCGACTTTTACATACTACACCTATTACTTCTTTTATAGCTTCACTCAGTGTAAACGACCCTTTTCTGTTTAGATGTAGACCATCCTTGCCAAGGCACGAGTAGTCCAGCTTCTTGTCTAGGTCCACATAAATAGCTCTTAGAGCATGGCATGCCCATCTAATATTTTCATTAACACTATTTACATACCTATCACCTAAGTCACACCTTCTCACTATACTGTTCACTACTAGTTTAGCATTTGAAAACTTCTTCTTGGTCGCACGTATAAGATTGTACATGTTACCCAGAATCTCTTCGGCATTCCGCGAGTTTTTTAGATTGTTTGTACCAACATGTAGCACAACCACTTCGGTATCTTCTGGTCTTCCAGTGATGCTGGGATCATTGAGTTTACCACACATTTGCTGCACATTTATTCCACTTAGAGACCTCAACTTAACCCCATCCACATTTACATGTTTAATAATAGAATCCCCAAGCACTAACACTTTGCATTTTTCCGTTTCCGGCTTGTCCGTTCCTTCCCCTTCACATTTCCTGATTTTGAGGTTAGGGTTAATCCACTTGAATTTGGAGCTTACTGCTGTTTCTTTCTTCTTTTTCTGCAGACCAGTATTTGCAGTGAGTCCTTCATCAACGGAAAGCTGAGATTCACTATCGAATGACGATAGCAAAGTAAACCTGTTGCTTGTAGGAATAGGCTCCTTCATTTTCATCACAATTGTATTTGAGTCATCTCTGTGTTTAGCTTTTTCCTTCAGGAGATGATTTTCCGTTTTGAGTTCGTTGTTTTCAGTCTTTAAGGTTTTTATTTCTTCATGAGCCTGTTTTAAGTCTTTGTTCAATAAGTTCACGATGATTTGAAGCGACGCTATGACCTCCGCTTCACGTGTTGTTCCATTCCGAGATGGCGGTTCTTCCACTTGTTGATTTTGTTTCTTTAATTCTATTAAGGGTTCCTCCCCAGTCTTGTCTTCATTTCTGTGGCTTTCTCCGTCATTGAAATTGTTGTTGCTGTAATCTCTTTTTGCTTTATTGCCATTAATACCACTCTTTTCACTGATTTTCAATGACTTACTTCGCGTGCCATAACTACACGTCGCCATCTTGGATATGATCCACATCTGTAGTAAATGAATTTTAAGAAATGTACATTTTGGATATCCCTATTCAGTGACAACAATACATCAGGAAATCCCTTGGTGGTTTACCATAGAACTTTTTTCTCTGAGTGGATATACTACTTTTTTCCAACCAATATTTGTGTTAGTTTGTCCTCTGCACAATTGATTATAGATCATCCTCCTGTTTACAAAGCTAAATGTTTTACATATACTGAGGCAGCAATCATTACCCTAAAAGCTGAAAACAACATCAACACTTATATGGCAATACCAAAGGATGTGATTGAGCTATCTTTCTTGTAGGAATATTTCACTTTTGCTTCTTTTAGCCTCTCAGGAAATAGTGAACTTGATAGTGAAGGACTGGCTAAACAGCACAGTGTTCTATTAGAAATAAGGCAACAGGTATAGAAACCTTTCATAAGCAGGTCAGAAATGTAGAAGAATCATTCCTGCATCAAGAGAATGTCAAGCACAAGATCACTGTGTTGGAACATTCACCATAATGACCATATCTAGCCATTGTCAATATTTTTTCCCCTTAAATCAAGTCAGCATTCAGAGGAACACAGTTCAAATCTCTAGAAGCAGTAAAAGCTCATAAGCAGACCTACAACATTGCTTCCAACAGTGGAAGATGCACTGCAGTAGTATGCAGACCAGAAAGTGAATTTTTTTCAAAGGTATAATATTTCCAATATTTATTCTTTTTTAAGTAAAGATTTTCAAGTCCTGCATTGGTTTCTTTATAACCACTGGTAGTATGACTGTATACTTATTGGATTTAATTTATTAAATAATTTCAGAGATTCAGCAATTATTAAACATAAACGGGAAGAGTTACAGCCCAACATAGTCTCTGCATACTGTTATGTGGTGTATACTTTAAACAAAGACTTCCTCTTGCCAAGTGATTATAGTGCTTTGCCAATCCAAATCAGATTTCTCTATACAATAACTTGCAAATATTTTTGTACACTTGCTTAAATGGAATATTACCTCTTGTAATAAATGACAACAGCATGTTAGAGATTAAGCAGAAGTGCAGAAATAGAAAAGAACTTCTTAACAGTAAGATTCACAATTTTTAGTACACTTTTAAACACAAATTTATGAAATAAAATAATTAAATTAAGCTTTTATTTCAAGTACATCCAATGTACATATTTTTTGCAACCACTTTGTTCCTAAATAAAAAATATGTTCTCCTAAGCACTCAAAATATATAAAACAATTGTTATCATCATGAAAGCTTGCCTTATTTACTACTTACTCCATTAAATTCATTGCCAATCTGTGGCATCCTCACACCAGGCCGAGGTCCAGCGGGGTATCTTGGACCCATGAATGGCTGAAAAAAATTACATCAATTAATTAGAGAGAATAGAAGTATTTTCATACAAAGCATAAAAATTATCCTATGAACATGCCAAATGTTTCCAAGTGACACCTCATGCTGATAGCAAAAAGAAAAATTTTCCCTTCTATTTTTATTGCAATTGCAATTATGTGAAATAAACTTCCAACTACTTATACCCTAGTTTGCTCAGTCAAGCTTGAGCAGAAAGCTTAAAATGTTTTTCTCAGATATCAGTATTTATTGATATTAGTACTAAGTAATTCATATTTCAATAAGATCATGTTCTTGAATTTTAGGGATTTTAAGAGTTTCTTAGTTCTCCCATGAATCACAGTTTGAGCATTTCTTTGATTATGCTTGTTTTATCACACTGCCAAATATGACAATAACAATTTTTCTATTTTTCAATATGGAAAATGGCATAAAAAACTAGTACAACAATTGCATATTATGCAAACATTGAGTTTCTCATGTTGACTCTCAATCCAGAACCTTGGCCTATGTACGGCTGGTTTCCATCAATTAACTTAAATAATAAGAATTAAATGATGAAGCCTGGGACTCACGTACTTAAAATAGTAAGTTGCCACAAACAGTGTATCTTGGATGCACAGCCCCTAGTTGTTTACTGGGGAAATATATGAGTCATTTGGAGAATTTAATGTCATGACAGCAAATTGGCCATGGTAGCTCAATTGGTAAGAGTGAATAGATGGAAACCAGTAGATCCGTGGTTCAAATCCCGGCCATGCATTGAATTTTTCATGTCGACTCTATAAAGCATTCAAAATTTAAAATCTAATGTAGTTGCTTGTGAAATATAATTATTTCCATACAGCATTTTGAAAATCTTTGTGAGCGAGTTTGTTAACAGTTTTATGGTAATGTTTGCTTCTACTAAGATTTGCAAACTTGGTGACTCGATGTGCAAAATTGTTTCAATTGTTTTAATTGTTCAGGAAATAAGAGTGTATATTTAAATAAATTAAGAAATATTCCTGAAAATGTTACAGTCATTTCTCAACTCTTGTCAGAGATAAATATCCCATGCTTTGTTCTGTTGCTGTCTTGGTATCAGATCCCTTTGTGAAGTTGTAGTTCCAAGACAATCTCCCTGTCAGATCATGGTTGACACAAGCGAACCTGAGATCGACACCATCTTTATTCCTCTTGCTCGAAGGTCTTACACCCTGCTTCTAAAGTAACTTATTCTTTTTCGGGACAATGAATATGTCAAATAGCAACTAGTAATACAGAATGAGCCAGAAATAATGCTTTTTTGTGGTGTTTTATCGCCCGCTTTCACTACATGCAGCTACGCAGGTGAGTGAGTGAGTGTGTGTGTGGTGTTTTAGGGCCCGTCGACAACAAGGTCATTTGGGCCACTAAGCAGGTGATGACACTGATGATACATGAAGTGAAAATAGAGCACTGATGGAATCAGAAGGCAGGGGAAACCGGAGCACCCAGAGAAAACCTGCCCCGATGCCGTTTTGTCCACCACAAATCTCACACACGATCACCTGGGGTCGAACCCAAACCTGGGCCGCTTTGGTGAGAGTCGAGTGGTCTAACCACTCGGCCACGGCACAGCAGAAATAACGCTCCTTTTCAGTTGGTTATTGTGCCTGCGGGGTGCGCGCGCAGGCAGTTGGTAACATGGTAGTAGCGTTACAAAGGAATGGGAGATTCAGATACGATGGAAAAGTGGAGTGTTCAAGACCGCGTTCGTGTGGTAGAGTTTAACAATGAAAATAAGTCAATAGTAGCCACCCAACGAACTTTCCTCAGATTAAGCCATCGCGATGGATAGCTAAGAAGCACGAGGATGGTTCAGTTGGTGTAACAAGCCTCTCAAATGACCCCGAAATATGAGGACAAAGGAAAACACATCGACCATTCAAACAACTCCACGATGATCACTCCACCGCAGATCGTAGACACTAAACATGAGCTCGATTGTGAACGTCAAATTTTACGCCTAGACAACCCTACAAGATATTGAGAGTGCAACGCTTAAGGCTCAATGACAAAGACGCCTTTGTTCGGGTTTGCAACACGTTTCGGAAAATGTGGGCAGCTGATCTTGGATTTGCTGACAGCTAGATAATGACTGACGAGGCACACTTCTTATTCTTAGCAGCACTTAAGCAAAATCGCCGTTTATGAAAACCTACGGCAATTTCACAAACAAGCGCTACATAGCTCGAAATTAACAGTGGGGAGTCACTACAGCTGGGATCGTCGACCCATATTTCTTACGGGACGACAATGTTGGAACATGTACTGTGAATTCCGGGCGATCTGTGTTCGTGATTCGAAATGTTGACGTCTCTGAACTACAACAGCACCCGCTCTAATCATGTGGTACCAACAGGACGGTACTACTGCATACACCAGTATGTAGCTTGGCCGACTTGGATACCAGATCCGACGCTTTCGATTTCTCCCTCTAGGAGTATCTTAAATACAGAGTATTCGAAAATCACTCTGCAAAACTCCAGGCGTAGGAGGCCAACATCTGTAGAAAAGTCGCTTATATTCCTGTTTGTTGTACTGGAGAAAACGTTGCGTAGCAGTTGCATAGCTGGTATACATGAGTGCTCCTATATAGGCGGTGATCATCTGTGTAATGTGGCCTTCAAGAATCGAATTAATGATAATATGTATTAATAAAGCATTTGTGAACAGCTGAAAAGGAGAATTTCTGGTTCAACTCTACATTATATTACCACATTAAATAAAACGTTATGATCATACTGTCAATAAGTAAACATGTATACCTATAAAATAATATACTTGTGCCCAAACAAGAAATCACAAGATATAATATTGCACCAAAACTGGCACTGCCTGCAGTTCAACTTCATTGTAGACAGTAAATTGGAACTTCCTGTGTTATTCCCTTGCATCTTACCGTGTTCAAGGACGAACACATTCTCCTGAGTCAACGATAGTGCTATAAACTATCGATATTCGACGTCAATCAAGTAACTGATTGATCGTTGCTAACAACGTGGTAGACGGCTTTAAATGAAATGAAAGAGACGATAGGTCATAGCGATTGTCAAAACAAAGAAAAAATACCAATTAGAGCTAAGATGTAGACGCGAAAATCTTCTTGCCTATAATGTAACAAGTGATTAGCATGTGTCCGAGGAGCAAACAAACAGTAAAGTCTGTCTACTCAACGCAAGTGCACGGCGGCCGCTTTCTTTGACAAACCCTCATAATCGTTTTACAACATGGACCCTCCTCCTAACGGTCCTTTCTACAATGTTGCAACATTTTAACATCACCGTCTTGCACCTAATGAAACAGAACAACTGGAAGTTGGAAATTTGGCAACTGAGACTCCACGCGGAGTAGACATGCAACTGTCATTTTCAACAAATTGGGGGCTGCTATTGGTCCCCAACGTCAGTGTTCCATTTCTGAAGTGTGGAGATAGATTTATGACGGTTATTAGTGGGCGGGGAGGTCCCGTCCTTTGAGGTCCCTTTGACTGGGAACTGCACACACGTTGGTTAAACAGACTTTACTACTTGGCAAAGCATGGATGCGTCTTGGAAAGAATGTGAAGCGACGGAGTTGTATCCGTGAGTCTATGGCACATACATGGCGTGTATACAGGCTGTTAGCGAACTACACCGAAATAATTTCAGTGACTGTAGACATGACTAATATAAGCAAGTTGAGATAGGGAATGCATGGTCTGTGGCTAAACATAGCGCAGTTAAATTGCGTAAACCTAATTGGCATCAAATGCTGATACGTTAGTATTTAAACAAGGTAGGTGAAATTAAGGGATTAGAATATCTTTAAAACTGCTTCCTGAACATAGAAATATCGATTCTTAGTAGCCCATTATTGCTGTTCTCAGGATTTAATGCCTCAAAGATCTCTCAAATCTCGAACTAATCACCTGCCAGTGCGACATTTAACAGCGATTAAGTGTCTCCATGCATCATGTAGCCCATTCTATGTAACAGCTGTGCTGGCCCAACCGGTAACGCCGAAAACTGGTGTTTCTGCTCCTGGCATGTAGTATTTTGTTCCTTTGTCTTTTTAATACGTAAATTCTAATAGGAAGAAATGGCGATATTCGTAAATAAGAACGTGAAACTGATTGGCCAGTACAATAACACTACTATGATTTCCTTAATTCGGGACAGTGCAGTTAAATGTGCTGAGGATTGTTTGTCAGACAACATGGAGAACGGGAACAGCTTTTCTGAACTAGCAGATACGCGCCTTATTTACAGTAAATCACGAGGTAATAGGTTAGCTGATGCAGCGCTGTACAGGAAACGGAATCCCGATAGGCGCTAACAACACCACTCAACTTTCCTGGGTAAGGTTTTTTCCAGGATTTTCCCTTATCTTGATAGACGAATGTCGGGTAACTCTAAGCTCCATGGACCCCGGATTCATTTGAGCATCATTTCACCCATTTAATTCACCGTCCGATATGACTTAACGTTGGAGGACGTAAATTGCAAATATATACAGGATGGTGCATGAAAATGGGAAATTATGAAGTAACGTAATTTGCATGAGTGAACACATTTATTGACGAAAGTTCATGAATATAGTATGCCATTTATGTTTTCATTACAAAAGGTCACTTTACTTTACTTCTTAAAGATGACATCGGAAAGATGTGCTCCATTTTTACGTTCACATTCTAATAACCTATTCTGAAAACTCTGGAACGCTCGCTGTAGCATGTCTCGGGGAATGGCAGTGACTTCGTCTTCAATCTACTGTTTAAGTTCTTGAAAGGTTGCACGATGCTAGCGGAACACTATTTTTAAGGTGTCCCCATAAGAAGAGGTCGCAGACACTGAGATCAGGTGACCTCGTAGACCATGGAATGTCGCCGTTACGAGAAATAACGCGCCTTCTAAACAATTGGGGAACGGCTTTCATTGATTGTCAAGCAGTATGTGACGTGGTTCCGACGTGCTGAAACCACATGTTTTCGATGTTCAGAGCGTGTAGTCTCGGAGTACCGAGCAGATGTTACTGTTGTCATGCCATTTCGCACCAAAAAGGAAGACCCACTGAGGCCATAACAGAAACGGCGAACATAAAGGGACTGACCTGTGCCCAGTAACGACATTTCTGCTTGTTTACGTACGCATTAAGGTGGAAGTGGGCCTCGTAAATATGTGGGTAAGGAAATGGGCAACCTTGTTGATTTTTAGCCAGCACCCGTTTGCAAAACTCTTAACGCGCCCACACGGTCTTGTGAATGTAATCCTTGCATAATCTGTAACTTTTAAGGATGGAACTGAAATTCGTGCAGTATTCTTTACACGCTTTGTTGTCCACTTCCTAGCACAGATGCGTGTTGAGGAACCGAGCGGCGAGGACTCCTCTCGATGGAAACTCGAACAGCTGCAATGTTCTCAGGTGTGGGTATCGTTGGAACTCCACCTGAAGGCTTGTTACTCACGGCTGAACCAGTTATCTCAAAATTATGCACCCATATGTGAATCGCATGAGCAGACGGAACAGATTCTTAACGTCAGAGCTGGTAATTGCCCCCGAAATAACTGTCACACACTGTCCCCTACTTGTAATACAACTCTCACAGCGAGAGGATGTTCCGGATCACTCCAACGCTGGACGATTAGTAAATGGCAACGCATTCACAAGACAACGCATTGATTCGCGAAACTTGCCCAAATGACATGGTGGAAAACACTAAGTCCAAATTTCCCGTTTCCCTGCGCCACCCTGTACCTGTTTTCTGCCGGCCGTTGTACAAATACCTACAATATGGTAGTTTTATTTTTTATTTTTCAAATTTCATTTGACTTTTGACAGTACGTCTCAATATTTTATGTCGGATTTCCAATGGATAGCATTTATTGTCAGTTCTTCAATACACATATATTGAAATAGCTTTTGGACAGACATCAAAGCTAAATAGGCAATTATTTGTCATCAGAGAGCTAGATTCCACATACAGAACTACAAAAGCGTTATCAGGATGATTTGTCAGAATAAAAAGATTTGAACATACGTACTCTCTAGCAGCAACTTTAAAAGCATTGAAATCATCTTCCCCTCCCCCTTTAAGACATTAGGAAAAGCGTTAAATATTTTGTTAGTTTCATAATATGTACCTTTTTAAAAAAATTAATTTAAATCTCAATATTTTATAAAAACTTATTTTTTACTATGGGAAAGTACAATTATTTTGATAGTAAGAAATCCGATAAAAATAGTTTTATTTTCGTTCATACCTATTCTATATAGATTAATAAAATGTTATTCCGGATGTGTATTATTGGATTCAAAGAAATATTTAATTATTTTCATAATGTTCATCGTTGTCGATATCTTCATGATCTTCGTCACTGCTATCCCAGTCCGATGATTGATCGTCATCAATATCGATTTCTTCTTGTCAGTTGCTGTAATAATTTAACCGTGTTAATGCAATAATGAAGTCGCAAATTTATGTATAATAATTCGACATAATAATTACATACCTGATAGATTTTAGAGAATCGCTGACATAATTTGGTAGCTGATCCCCTTCAATACCCCCGTCTGCCTTCATTCTTCAGAACAGGTTGTATTAACCGGAACAAATAGCTTGAGTTTTGTTTATATGTGGTGGTAGTAGGAACTAACGTGTTGTGGTGGCTGGCTATTGGATGCGTATGAAGTTGTTAACCTAGTGTTGACTGTGGTGTGACGCATGAGTACCACGGCACAGTGTAGTGTCGTATCACAAAGTAGGAGTCTCTGCTGATAATTTTTAAACGTGGAAACTTCAAAAGACGTCACCTCGGAGGGTTTGGAAACTCACAAAGCAGAAGGATTATTCAGAATATTTCCCAGTTCTGCACGAAGGAAACGAAAGACGGTCTAGTCTTCCTTTGCAAGGGGCAGTAACTAGAACGGCTACAGCAGAAGGAAAAAGCGAAGCCAAAATAAAAAGGATGTTAAAGACTTTAAAAAAGCTAGTAGTGTTTCAGGCACACGAGTTACTTACCTCCAGGAAAACATCGTAAGCGGGAAAAGACGCTTGAAATGGATGATTTCGATAACTGCATCATTTGCAGAACATTTTTAGAGTATTATGAGGTTCGTAAAGAAATTCCAAGAGGTGAAGAAGTTACCCTATGCAGTAAAGCAGAACATTAATAACGGTGGTACACAGAAAAAACATTCTGGCGAATATTACAGGAAATGGAATTTAGTTTTTAAAAAATGTAAGAATATACTGACATTTTAGCGGAACGCCGGGATAGTTGCCCGCTATTTGCGGGCTCTAAGAAGTAACGAGAAGAGCCCCCTCCCCCCACAAAACGGTAATTTACACTGACGAATCTTGGGTACATACCCATTATACTGTGAAGAAGTATTGGCAAGATGACGATATTCCTGGGGTTTTGGTGAATAAATCTGCTGGGCAAAGAGCAATAGTGATGCATGCTGGCGGTGACATAGGAGCAGAATTAATCAACGACACTTAAGTCTGCAATGAAAGATTACCACAGTGAGATGAACATGAAAAACTACGTCAAATAGCTCACTGAAAAGCTTATAACAAACCTCCAGCCCAGCAGCATTGTTGTGCATGAAAACATAATTAAATAAGTCAATTTTGTTCTGCTCCTTAGCGTAGCGTATTTCTTTCTGCATTTCAATAGTGTATAGTATAGCAACGCAAAGATTGTCCCTGTACGGGAATGTGCTGTGTGACAAGGACAGCGAATGTGTGTGGCAGAGAACGCATGCTACAAAGAGAGCAGAACGTTAAAAAAAACATGTGCCCTATTCAATCTGTACATTAAAACCGAGAAGACTCATTCACAAAAGTAGAAGCCGTCAGAATGTTTTTGATACCTATTTTTGTGACATGTTGAACTCTCCTTCCCTCTGACAGCCAGCCGTACGGTATAAACAGATAACAGCGCCTCCAATGCGAAGTATCTTCCTCAATGTCCCGGGTAATATGTAGATTCATTATTTCACTATTATCCTAATACTACGAACACATAGTGAAACCCGTACTACACTCCAGGCTCAATCCAGGTGGGCACAATAATGGATAATGTCGCTTCTCTCCTCTCTCTCTCTCTCTCTCTCCTCTCTCTCTCTCTCT
>CM060950.1:56797349-56809849 GCA_030765055.1 Mantis religiosa
CATTCATTCTTTCTCTCGTGACTTGTAAGTAGTTCATTTGTCACGTGACCTCTCCTGCATCTATGAAGTATGCAAGGAGCTTGCTCTCTCTCTCTCTCTCTCTCTCTCTCTCTCGTGACTTGTAAGTAGTTCATTTGTCACGTGACCTCTCCTGCATCTATGAAGTATGCAAGGAGCTTGCTCGCGCTCTCTCTCTCTCTCTCTCTCTCTCTCTCTCTCTCTCTCTCTCTCTCTCTCTCTCTCTCTCTCTCTCTCTCTCTCTCTCTCTCTCTCTCTCTCTCTCTCTCTCTCTCTCTCTCTCTCTCTCTCTCTCGTGACTTGTAAGTAGTTCATTTGTCACGTGACCTCTCCTGCATCTATGAAGTATGCAAGGAGCTTGCTTGCTCTCTCTCTCTCTCTCTCTCTCTCTCTCTCTCTCTCTCTCTCTCTCTCTCGTGACTTGTAAGTAGTTCATTTGTCACGTGACCTCTCCTGCATCTATGAAGTATGCAAGGAGCTTGCTCTCTCTCTCTCTCTCTCTCTCTCTCTCTCTCTCTCTCTCTCTCGTGATTCGGACTCCTCTAGAGTAGGACGTATAGGTAATGGCCTCCAGTCCCGAATCTCAAATGACGGAGAAAAGTGCAAACTCATTTTAAAAATTGTCTTAACAGTGTGGAGTAAATCAATTAACTTTTTCTCGGATCAGTTCAGAGGTAAAAAGAAGTGAGTCAAGTTCTGCGCAAGTTTTTGTCTCGCCTAGAAACCCATTAAGATACCGAAAAAAAAAATGCACTTAGACAATTTTGAAAAACAGGCAGATCGTAGAGCAGTTCTGAAATTTTATGACCGCAGCTATTTTTGTATTGCAAAGAGATAATGGCTTCTTTACCGGAAAAATATCTTACAAAGTTTCTACTTCTTCTACCTTAAGAATTCTTACAAAAAAAAATTAGGCTTCAGATATAGCAAAATCAATGAAGGTCCTAAATTCTAATGGAAAGGTATATCACTGGCGTCAAGGTTGAAATTCCTTCGCACAGTGTACGAATTACACGAGTTTCTGGACGAAAGCAGTGCGTCAAGTGAAATAACGAGGACGTTTGCCGGAGTGACGAGCCGCTCGCCATCTATCTTAAATAATTAGGTACGTTTATTTCTATTGTCATTTCTTGGTTTTTAAACAGATGCGCTTAATAAATCTCGATAACACGCATGTCATTCGTACATCACACTGTCTCTCTCACACACTAGCGCACGGCATATTACGTTGCAGCGCTCTCCTATTGGCTATTGCCATATGCAGTTGACGCGATTTTAACTATTGTTACAGATGCTCGATGCTCCTACCTGGCCTCAGGGTTCCTGCCGATTATCAGGGCCTAGGTGCAGCTAATCCACCGGATTCCTACAGAACAATAACCCGTGCAGAGCTATAGCAATTTGTGTGTCGCTTCTCTATGTTAGAGGATTCCTGCTGCCCGTTTCAAGTATATGTGTTTCCTAAAAATTTCTTGGTTGTATTAAGCATATAACGAGTTGACTAGTACTAAGAGAAGTACATGCAACATTACACCAACTGAACATTAGCGCTAAGTTAACCGTCTATGATAAATGTGTTTGGTAGCAACTGATGTTCTCATTTTTTACGTTAGTGTCGGAATCTAATTAAAATGCAGACGAAGGAGACGCTTAAAAATTGTCCAATATATAGATCATAGAGACATTAATGAAATCCGGAATCGAGATGTAGAATGAAATGAAGAATACATATCCATTATGGAATGGACAAGATCGGAAGTGAAATTACTGAATTCCCAAATGGCAAAGGTGGAAGGCGAAAACGGAATCTGGAATGCAAAAGATGTAGACAGAAGTGTCCCGATAAGGCAGACTCAGTAAGCTCCAGAACTATCTCTTGCCGCAGCTTGCGTAAACAGCTCGCGTTAAAGGCTGTAACAGCCAGGGAAGACACTGCAGAAGTTTGCCTTGGTAACTGAACAGTTGGTGAACAAGGTTACAATGGAGCGTCTATACAGTTACATGCCCAGACGGCTGCCTACTCCTTTGTCGTCGGGTTGCATGACAAGACACAACAGAGACTAATACTTGGAGATCACAAGCCATCTACGAGGCGCTGACGGCCACATCAAGGATGGAGGCGATATGTTGGTAGCTAACAGAACCTTCAAGACCTGGTACATTAAACGATGTTTGCGAAACTCTTCTAGTCGTGAGGGTTTAGAATGTGGTCAGCAGGAGCATCTGGCGAAACACTCAACAAAGCCAATGAGCGTCACGCGGTGTGTGCTGGGGATGCAAATAATGAAGGACTGTACACAAATTGACTCACAGACAGAAAGCGAATAAGAATCTGCATGGCGAGCGGCTGTCCTAGGCCTTCGTCGCCACCCCTCCCAGAGTGACGCTGTTCCTTTCACAGAATTATAGATGATAGCCTCGACGTGTACGGATGGATACTAGGAATGCTTTGTCGGACAATAACAAACACAGGTTGTAGCCGTAACCGCAATCACAGAATGTGCTGAGGGGTTACAGTCAAGGAAACCGGATGTGCCCAACTAGATAGTAGTGGCTTCGCAATGCCTTACCTGTGGAGGAGGCCTAATGGGGCGGAGCGTTCTAAGTCTGTATGTGTTCGTCCCGAGAGTAAATCAGAATCTGTTACTTGGACTGGATTCCTTCAGGAGCCACCTTCAGTGTTGATTTCTCTGTGGTAACGTGCTTAATGTGGTCGATATCGGCCGGAAGGTCCTGCGACTTAGCCGAGACAAAGTGATGCTCCGATAGCCAACAAACATCATAAGATTTGCAGAGTAATCCTGGCGAAGGAAGCAGTTGGACCCACAAGAAGCAAGGTGGTTAGGAAAGCATCTGAAATGGCAGAATAGGAGCACTTTCTAGAACGCTTCCTTTGTATTCGGGGTCTGTATCAGGAGTTGGCTACTAGAGGCAAACTTTAAGGACAGTATTTATTATATAGCAGATTTGAATTGAGTGGAGCGCTGTGGACATTGCCGAGTGCAGCTCACAAGGGAGCTATCACTATGCTCATACTTGTATTCGCTTGAGAGTTTGATATATCTTCTCTATGTGGGAGCCTTTGTGTCAAAAATCGAGTGTGGAGTATAACTGAAGTATCCGAAAGAGTCCAGAATACTTAGGAACATTAGGTAGAATAACAGTATTTTACGGGAGGGATTGTTTACCTCTGAAGGGTAGCGGCCTACACATGGCATACGTAAGGAGCGCCGTCCCCCACACTCGACACAGAGCTGACGAGGGATGTCCAGCAGCTACTTGCAAGTGGTCGCATGTGGCACTTTCCAGACTTTAGTTTTGGGCCTTGTGGTTCTACTCAGAAGTTTAATTATGATTATCGACTTTACGAATTGGTTGTGTTTTGTTCTTGATGTTACAGCAGTGTTTCAAGTGTAAAGTTTGCTTTAAACGATCGCTCAGGTGATAACGTGCGTTTAGTAGCAAATGATGAATCCGTTTGTTGGAATATACTCACGTTAGAAACCACCATATTATTCATTTAGGGATTTATTGCATCTTTTAATATTTTAAACTAGAATATTTCAAATATTCTTTCATGTTTCTATTACTGGATCGTCATTCATAGAAGAGCCAGATTTTGAATAGTGAAGCAAGTTCATCTCAATTCCTTACTGTCATTAATTTGCTTAAAAGGCAATAGGCTGCTGTAAATCTGAATATACCAGAAAAAATTTCACGTGGCAGAGTGAATTGACACTCCATCAAATGCCTACGAATTGATTCTTCTTTCTTTAATTATTTATTTAAAAAAGTAGTTGTATGTTATTAGTAATAATTGATACGAAGTCCGCAATATGTTCCATCTGTATTACCCCAAAACTCATTTTAAACCTACTATGAAAATCCCTCCCTCTGACTTCAGCTTTTCTTCCGAGTCAGCTATAACCTTATAAACACTGAGTTATCCAAGAGTTGGTGAAGTGTAACATTACTGATTTATGTATGCTTATAGTAGAGATATTTTATTTTTGGATGCCAACTGTTACACTACAAGAATTAAAATAAATACTTCTTAGCAACTAAAAAGCAATATCTTTATCGTAAACACACTGAAGACTTTGTATGATAAAAAGCCTATTGACAACTCCGTAGGCATTTAAAATAGGTTGAGGTGTCCTCTACCTGTCGTTCACATATTAAGCTTCACCTTACATTATTCTGGGATTGACTGTTTACCTAATTTTAATGTAGAGTTTACTTAAACCTACAGCGATTTTTGTTTGAGAAATTACGAACTCTTTATCCACAGAGTGTCCAGATAGCAAAAGAATTTGCAAAAACTGCAACGTGAACCGATATATCAAATAAATATTATTTGTTGACACTCCATCTGCCTTTGCTAACGACTGAAAGCTTACTCATTAGTTCTTCGTTTCTAATGTACATAGATAAATACCATGACAGTTCCAATTTATTCAGATTCGATTACAGACAGATGTTAGTCTACTGTATTTTACTCAGCATTGTAGTAAATATGAAGCATTTAAATTTAGTTTTATTTGTGGATGCTCTATAACTGCTTGGTTTTCAGCGTCCCATTCTATATTGAAAGTGAAAAATCTCTTTAAGTTTCCTCAGAAGCTCCTTTATCAAGCTTCTTTTACGTGCCCTAAATCTACCTCTTTGGACCACCGGCTTAACTTCCCTTCCGAAGGAATCAATGCTATCTATTACGCAAAATTCACTGCCCTACTCCGGGTTTCAACCCTCCGTTTCGTGAACCAGAGACTACACTACCCATAGACTATTCACCACCATGGATACAAAAATGACGCTACTCGAAATAATGGATTTATCCAAGAAACACAAACTGATGGCAACACCAAAATTTACCGACGTTGGTGAATACGGGGAGTGATTTTTGGAGGTCTTATTTTTATTTAAATCTACCATGAAATTGCCTAAGCAGGGAAGCCTGTGCGCAGCATCAAAGTTTGCAGCGTATTGATTCTCTCGCACATATTCAGAGCTGCCACCCTCCGAAATGTTGGATATGGAATAGAATTGTAATTTACACATTGCACTCCCAACAAATGAAACCTATATCGGTATAAATGTCCGTAGTTTAGAAATTGCACCGACCTAGTAGATAGCCATTGGAATCTAAACACTTCTTTAACAATGAAGTGAACCAGCGTAAAATTAAACGCTTGATGTATAGTCACACTTTATAAATGGTAACTAAGATGCAGGGGTCACATTCCTCATTCAATAGATGGAATAGAATTCGTTGCTACTTTGCGTCTTTCCACTAATATCGATTGCTGGCTGATTATATTTCTATTTGTGACTGAGTGAAGGCGAGTTATGTTGTGTTACGTTGTGATGTACTCATTACAGTGTCTAAAATTTCGATACAATTTAAGAAACAAAATGCAGAAAATAATGAGATACACTATTAGTTTTTCAAGAAAGAAACTTTCTTACAAACAGCTACATAATTTAAATAATGATGCAAATACCAGTTTGAGTAATGATAATGATGTTATTGTTGATATAAATCTGCCTTCTAATTTCATTATTAAGAATACTGTGTGTAACCATTGTAAGTTACCAGGCTCATTGTATATCGAAGAAGAACTCACTTTTGCTCTCTTTGCCGACTCGGACAACAAATTTTGCTCGTCACAAGAACACCGATACTCACTGGTCAATCTTAAGTAGCAACTGACTCCGTCCGTCCGTGGTCAGCTGCGGTCAGCTTGGACGAGTTTGCTGTGAACACTCTCGATATGATTTAACTAGGAATTAAGATGGAATTTTATAGGGTGACTTGTTTGGCTTTAGGTTGGAAGTGAGAAAGAGGGAGCAAGCTGTCTCTCGATGCCACTGTGGCAGGATGCAGTAACAGCTACACCTCTGGTGTAAATAGTACTACATTCTTTTGGTAAATGACCCTTTTAATGGGATTATGTGGAGCTTAGCGTTTGCTGCTGCTTGGAATTGGTCCAGTGTTACCTCGGGTGCCCGCATGTCATGCGGGGTACCCGATGTTGTCTGAAGCGAAGTCTGCTGCGATTATAATCTCCGAAAGACCTAATTAGTGCACTAAAATGTTGTGGTAAAGTTGCTTAAATTTTTGTAACACGGAGTCTAATTTCATCCTCCACGTATGGAAGAGATGAGGTTTCATGGAGCAGCTTCACGGGGAAGTACCGGTCTACAGAATAGACGGACCTGAGTCCTCTATTCTGCGCTCTTTGAAGTCGTAGTACCCAGCTGTCTGTGGCCATGCTCCAGACTTCACAGCCATACAGCATAAGAAGACCACAACTGAACAGAGAAGCTGCAACTTGGGCAAACAGGCAACACGGAACTCTGCAGAGTATCTGATGTGCTCCGAAATGTCAGACCTCTGTCCAACTGCACACCCAGGTAGGTATACTCCTCCAAAGGAGAGAAAGTCTCCGAGGGGCGAGACGCAGGGGGGCGGCCGAAGGTCCGCACACCCTCCCTGGACAGGTTTATGACAACCCATGTCAACACAGTTACAGACCATTCAAAAACATTCTGACGGCTTCTACTTTTGTGAATGAATCTTCTGGGCTTTAAAGTACAGAGTGAATAGGGCGCATGTTTTTTTAACGGTCTGCTCCTTATATAGCAAGCGTTCTCTGCCACACACATTCGCTGTCCTTGTCCCACAGCACACTCCTTACAGGGATTTTCTTTGCGTTGCTATACTATAACAGATCTGCCCCATTCTGCCCTTAGAGCCTTGAAGGTAAATGTTGGGCAGTCGGCGGGGATTTGGCGTTTAGTGAAGAGTACAGCATGGCTGTTATCCAGATTAACGGACATATGCCAACGCTGACACCACTCTTGGAGGAGGCGGAGGTGTCTTTGAATGGGGTTGAAGACTCTGAGCAGGTGTTTATCTGAGCAGAACAGGAACACGTCGTCAGCAACCTGGATCATTTTGACGTGCGGACATTGTGAGAGAGGACATTAATTGAGGAATGTAAACATTTTGTGAACCAAATTCCTTAATATATTCCTGTAAATTCTCTTTGCGCGGACGTCGTAACTAAGGCATATTGTAGTTCTGCATATAACCATATACTTTTAAGTGTGGCCAGAGAATGCGACACAGAACAGTAGTAGCTGAGAATTAACTTCAACATCATATGGAAGATTGTATCAATATATATAGAAGCTATACTGTTGAAAATATATAGCACATATATTAAAATGTAAAAATGCATTCTATATCAAAACAATATATGCTCATAATTGTGTTGTAAGTATTGTACAATTAAATTATATGTATAATTAATTTCATACAGTGGGTCTGTATAGAACTTATACAGTTTTTGCACCGGTTATATTCCATAAGCTAATAAATGCGTAAACATGAGGCGGTTGTTGATAGCATTGCCATGCTTTAGTTTATTCACTGGAATGTAACCTTGCAAGGTTCTCATTTCCATATTTATGCCTTATAACCATCATATATTTACCTCTTGTTTACCTTTAGTGCGACGGATCTAATGCTTTGCGTATAGACAACCTGAAGCAAACTGCTTGAGAATTCCGCAGCCTAGTTATAAAACGTGTTACGCATTGTCTACGTCTAAACAACGAATAGAACCAACATGTTCGCTTGCCGTAGTAGCCCAGCTATCGTATGAATATGCGTATACTCTCGCCCTGAGGAACGGGTAGGATGTATAAGTAGACTGCTTACATCTTAAACGTGTTTTCACCGATACTTAATCACGTATGTGGAGAAGCAAAATAAATGTTGGTTTAACTATTACGGAGCACTTGACGTGGGAAAAAAGAAATGAAATATTAATAAACCATTGTAAATATATTTACATCTAAGGCCGGCACCATATTTTACATATCAGCTTACGAAGGAAATCCCCATCACTAACAAACCCTATCCGTGGTTTAAAATCCCATAGAGCAATATAGCATTTGTTTGCGCCACGTTAATACGTAACTTCAATTGTCCAAGGCACTATTCGTTTTCAGGCTTCCTACAAGATGTTCCATGTTGCACGAAATGTTGATGCCACAAAATTATTGTGGAGGAGAAAGAGATTCCATTTGGATTGAACTAATCACTGGATAGGATAGAATGTACCGGAAGGGAATCGGTACGTCGACCAGGCTTGATCTATTGTACGTATGCCCAAGTGGAGCATCTCCGGGAGTAAGGATGAGGCTAGAGGAGATGGGACGATCGAACCAAAGCGTCACGACAGTGCAGAGAGAAGGTCCCTACTATTGCCCACTTGGAAACTCCCCGGAATGCCATTACAACCGGAATACCCACCAATGTCCTGAATCTTCCCACTAAATCGGCCCGGAGACCGTCTTACCGGAGGAGGAGCTGTTTACCAGGAGCATATTATCGTGCCAAGCAGCGCCAAGACTACCTCCGACACTTCTACCCCAAAAGGGACCACCAGATGAGAAATGATAATGGAGATGAACGAAGGGACAGAAAATTCGGGACTGTAATGAATTTACCTAGCATTCGCCTGGCGACCCGCGGCCGACCACGGGAAGCGAAGGCGGAGTAGCAGTGTAGTGTTTAACGCCCGCTTTTACTACATACGGCACCGCAGGCGGTGACACTGATGATACATGAGATGAAGATGGAGCACCGGTGGAATGAGATGGCGGGGGAAACCGGAGGTCCCGGAGAAAACCCGTCCCAGCGCCGTGTTGTCCACCACAAATCTCACTTTGCGGTCGCCTGGGATCGAACACGGGCCGCCTTGGTGAGAGCCAAGGAGTCTAACCACTGAGCCACGGCGCGGCCTACGCGGAAGCGGGCCACAGGCGAAACCGCCTGCGCCACTCCGCTCGGTGGATTTTATACTAAGGCTGGTCACAAGGGCAATGCGAAACAATTCGTTTAATTAACGTTTTGCAGTGAAATCTTCTGCACAAGATTACAAACGTTACTACAGTAATTCGTAAGTGTAAGTGCTTTAGCCATAGAAAATTTACACACTCCACCCAGACAGGTTCTGACTTAGAAAACAAGCTATTATCACATCTTAATTAATTTGGCTAAATGGGGCACAATAATAAAACGTTAAAATAAGTAGCTGGTTAAGCTTATTTTTCAGAAATGCTGCGTAAAAGAGTTTATAATAATATTTCTAACACGTTTTATTATTTGCAAAATGTGGAAAAGTGAACATTTAAAACTTCTGACGATATTTCGTGTACGTTTTCCTAAGAAACAGTATAGTTCCAATCACTTTGTATATGTAAAGAAGAGGTACAACTTTCTGATTGTAGATTGATTGATTCATTAGTGGTGTTTTAGGGCCCGTCGACAACGAGGTCATTTGGGCCCGAAGTTAACACTAAGAGCTAAAAGCCACACAAACTAAGCTAAAAGGTAAAATAAAATAAAAGCACCCAACAAAGGTACATCCAAAGGTTAAAGAATATAAAATAAAATGCATGTCGGACAGAGTAAAAAGCGGGGGGTTCTGTTTGTAAATCGCTTACTTGAGTTTTAATCTTTATAAACAGGCTTATTACCGGCTTTCGAAACAACATCTATATTACTTTTAAGTTGCACAGAGCGAGAAAGAAAGATGCAAGGGAGAGATAAGGGTACTCCTTTGGAAGGAAATACGATTTGAAGAAAAAGAAGCTCCAGAATTAATAAATAGAAGATTTTGCTCGAAATAAACCAAAAGTGCAACGTACATCCGAACATTTAGTCATACTAAATTATGGACAAACCGATGTTAGATAATTTAAAAAGGCCGACCTTCATAGCAGAGTTCGAATTTCTCTTATCCTCTCAACTCAGCTTCCAGTGGAATCTGGGCTTGAGCTTTTCTGCAATTTCTGAACTTCCAGATATTTCACATTATGCAATACCAAGTATTTTATGCTCAGATGTACATCTGCATGTTTTCAATCACCAAATAGATTGCGCTTGTACCTATATAGATACAGCTGCATTTTCCTGGGTATGTCCGATGGTGGACTAGAAGAATCCAATAAAAATCACGGAGCAGCTGAAGTTTTGGGTTCCATCCCTGATGCCCACAAACCCGATGAATCATTTTCCCTAAACTGGAATTTATAATGCTTCCACTTTCCTAATATTTCCGTCGATTCCTCATTTCCATAGCAAACGTGCGGTTGAGGACCATACGGCTATTTAATTTATTGATGAAAACTTTTCTGTACATAGCTTATACAATATAGTTTTGCCATATTACCTATAACATATTAATAACATGAAATATGTATATGGGGTATTGCACACCGTTAATCCCAATAGTATTTAAGGTTATGATATTAGGTTTATACCGGCTGCGGTGCCACATGTAGTAAAGGCAGGCGTTAAACACTACACATTTCCTTTATTAGGTCAATGTGTCGTTTTCTTTTCAATCTTCTGTTGTCTCGATTCGCTATAGGGTTTGTTGGTATTTGTCGTAACAAAGAATTAGTATATTGTAGAAATGAGTTGTATAGTCTTTTATAGCTCTCGCGGAGGACTGCAGATTCCTCCGGAACATGTAGGTCACTATGGAGAGTAGTGTTGCGAACGTACCACGGTGCATCAATCATGATTCGTAAATATCTGTTTTGTAAGATTTGAACTCTTGTTATGTGCGTTGATGAAGCATATGCCAAACTGCAGAAGCATACTGCCATAAAGGTCGAATGAGAGAAGTGTATATAGCAACAGCTTGTGCTGCAGAGCTGGAAATGACTTTCTTGCGATGATTGGCTGCAGAAGGCGAATACGATGTCTTATTTTCTGTAATAAATTACTGATGTGATCGTTCCAGGT
This sequence comes from Mantis religiosa, assembly GCA_030765055.1. Classification (NCBI taxonomy): domain Eukaryota; kingdom Metazoa; phylum Arthropoda; class Insecta; order Mantodea; family Mantidae; genus Mantis; species Mantis religiosa. Next base: position 56,808,199 of record CM060950.1, read on the forward strand.
GCATCTGTTGTCTAAACTTAGGTCAAGGTATCTGACAGATTGAGATGTGACCATTAATGGGTCGTTTAATATAACAGGATGGACGGTTATGGTTTTTTTTACGCGAATTTGATTGATTTACATTTTGAGGGCCTCATAACAACTCTTCATCATTTGCACCAGACTTCTATATCTCCATAGAAAGTATTAAGTTTTCTGGCTGCTGATTCACAGGTGCCATTGCAATATCATCAGCATAATGCGCAATAGTAAGGTTTTCATGTGCAGGAAAGTCAGAAGTATATATGATATATAGCGGCGGTCCATAAACACTTCCCTGAGGGACACCAATTTGATTACATGAGATTCTGACTGGATATTCACATTTACCAGAATAGGTGCGATTAGAGAGGCACAATTTGATTATCTTATAACATGTGTCTGAAGTGTTATGTTTAATTTTATATAATGGACCATCATACATGGTTCTTTATCATCGAATGCTTGTGCATCCTCCGACCTGGGTTGAAGGGTATAAATCACACTTGTTTCAAAGCCTCTCGCTCTCACTCCTAACAGTGGTTGCGAATATAAAGATACTTCTGAAGAGGCTATTTTTCCTTATCTCTTTACTACACTCTGAAGTCGTGAGATAACTATTGACCGCAACTTCAACTTGGAAGTGGAAACTGAACTCCTGTGATACCATACATTTTGCCAAAACATAAAAAAATTCAAAGGGAATCGCTCTCCTTTCCCGCAGGGTTGTAACTATTAGCCAACATAAGACGACCATCATAAACAGGGCGAGAGGCAACGTAGCCAGCTTTCTGGTTCCTCTATTTCCTGCAACTCGAGAGTCACCCCCGAACAGTTTAGGAACCATTGAGCAGAAAATTTGGCAACTGCGAAGGTTGGTTTTAAGCCACAAACCTTGTAAACCCAAACTTCAAGGTAACGCCGCCCTTGACAGAGGAGTGGGTCAGAGGTGTCATTTATTGGTAAAAACTATACGTTTACAACATCTCAAAAATATACCGTGTTATTAATTTCATGTAATAAGTGCACAGTCACTGCAGTCTATCACTTCACATATCGAAGTTAGCAGGCTTCAAGGTAAAACGACAAAACAGTTATACGCGCTAAACAATGAAAATTCAAATATCAAAACAGAAATGCGCGCGCACATACACAATTACATACTCGCACCAACACGCACTCTTGCATCCATCCACTCGCATAACACACACGTAAAACCACTTCTGCCAACTCGACTGCCGGTCTCACGCCCACATACGCAACACAAAGGTGGGCGATCATCCATCTGAGACGGTGAGGAAATGCGATCAGCATCTCGGCACCCACAGCCGTAAATTTGGCTTTCTAGAGAATAGGTTCGCTACCTAGGTAGCTGCTCAATTTCCTCACGGCGCTGAGTGGGCACCGGTCCAATACACGTGACTTAAAATCCGCACTTCCCAGGGGTGGGATCGATCCTGGGCGCATTCCGAGCGCAGGGAAACAAAGCCCATCTCTAGCTCGCTATGCCACGGCGCAGCACTATGGCTCTTGTATGACAGCTAAGAGTATATTAATGCTATTTTCATTAATAAGTTGCACTATAGGTTCCTACTAAATTGTGCTAGTGTTGTAACTGTACCTGAAACTGTCC
>CM060950.1:56814849-57114849 GCA_030765055.1 Mantis religiosa
TTAATATTCATTGCAATAATTACAAAAATACTTATTTATTAATGGAATTTTATTTTCATCTGAAACAGATTTAGGATGAAGTCAGAAATGAATCAGGGATTTCAAATATATGTGTTTGTGTGAATGAAATTGCGGATTTATTTGGGTGATATCTTGCCAATTTGATAAACGGGAAGCTAACTGACAATGAGCATGGACCAGGCCACGTTCATCTTGTGTGCGGCGAAGTTTCACAAAGACCGAACTGCTCTACAATTGCAAACGTCTTCGATGAAGGAATGCATGAGTACTATTAATTTAATAATTTTTTGTTAGTTATAAACACTGCTATAGTTCTCAGCGTTCCATTTTACGTATATTGGGCATGAAATGCCACTTAATTTTCTCAGAGACCTCTTTATCAAGCCTGAGCTGCTCTTATGTGCCGAAAATCTACGACAGCTGACTACCAGGTTTATTTCCCTTCCGAAGGAAGCCATGCTAATGGTTTTTACGCCCGAAAAAATCCATCGTCATACAAAAGGTCTGAAACGCGACCTCTGGGACCAGAGGTTAACATGTTACCTATTTGTTCTTTTTTTTCACGGCGGATATTCCGGCATTGCAAACTATGGTTCATTTTGCGTCATCTCAGGAAGAAGGATGGCATGAAAGTACCCTACAGGCGGTTCCTAAAAAGACAGTTTCTTTAGTCAGACGGAGTTTCAAGTCGCCATAGAGAGCTCGCCTCGCCCCCGGTCATCAGTTCCGGCTGATAAAGCAGGCCGGTTGATTACAGCGCCTCTCCTCGGCCAAATCCAATTTCCAAGATACAAACACTGCCTCAGAGCAGCCCACTAGGGACTTCGTTGACTCTTGCTACGTGGAAAGATTGGATTGAGAAAATGAAATGAAACGAAGTGAAGCGTGGATGTTGTGTAAATATCCTTTCCAACATTCGCCTGATAACCCGGGAAAATACCCCAAGGTCAGGAATGCCAGGCGTGGAATCGAATCCCGATCTCCCATATGCGGGCCACAGACTATACCGAATGAAACATCCCCTTCGGTACATGATACCTAGACCACGGAGGATCAAAGGAGTCCTGTGGGCAACAGATTTAAACAAAGAAAAAGCTCTACTGTTTTTGAGTGACCTTGCACCATGCATGGTCAAGGCTGAAGAAGAGATAAAAATACTTTTGCCAAACCTGAACCATGTGACATGTTAAGCCCATGTGGTGAACTGAGTAGCCGAAACAATACGTGTGAATTACGACAGATTATGTTCTAGACGTTCTCGGGCTTCGAGCCAGGTAAGATGTTGTGACATCGACGTATCGGGAGCGTGCATCTCTCCCATCTTCAGGAGATTTTATATATATATATATATATATATATATATATATATATATATATATATATACCAGTCGCCCCCCAGCCCTTTTCGAGGAAAGGCAGCTCCTACCCGATCACCAGTTTGGTTTTCGTCATGGATAGTCCACGACCCTGCAGCTTCTACGACTGGCCGAGAGGACGGCCCTGGGATTCCAAGAAAACCTCAAGACAGTCGCGGTGCTGCTGGACGCAGAAAAAGCCTTTGCCACAACCTGGCACCAAGGCCTTCTGTACAAACTCAGGGAGGCCAACATACCTCCTCCCTATCTCGCCCTGATTAGCAGTTTCCTCAGAGACCGCACGTTCAGGATGAGAGTGGAAGGACGGCTTTCATCTATCAGACCCATAGCCGCAGGAGTCCCGGAAGGCAGTGTTCTGTCCCCGTTACTCTTTGCGGCCTACATGTCTGATTTCCCCCTGGAACCACAGACTGTTACATGCCAATATGCCGACGACGTCCCATAATGGCACGTAACAATAACCTAAGATATTGTCATTCTCCGCTGCAGCGCCAGCTCCGACCCATCGGCTGTTGGAGTGAGAAGTGGAGGATGGCAATTAGCCCGGGGAAGAGCTCCTATCTTCTCCTGGCTAAGGTCCGAGCTAGGCGTCCGGATTGGTCGCTGAGGTTGAGGCAGAGGCCAATCCCCTGGGTTCCCTCTGCCAAATACCTTGGCGTCCCCCTCGATCGTGGCCTCATCTACACCCCTCATGCGCGGGTCAAAGCCGGACAAGGGCATGCAATACTCAGGCAGTTGTACCCTGTCTTAACATCCACTATACCAATACACCTCAAACTGCGCCTGTATCGGGCGATTATACCGCCCCTGATTCTGTACGGTTGCGAAGCCTGGGGATCAGCGGCTCCGACCACTATCCGCAGACTACAGCGCGCCCAGAACAGGGTACTGCGAATTATCTTCGATACTGAACGTAGATTCCCGTCCCATATCCTTCATACTTACTCCGGAGTCCCATACATTGTGGCATTACGTACATTGTAAGCTAGACTCCCACCCCAATAATCTGAACGCCCTTGGCCGTTACGACCATAGGGCTCCTCGCCGCAGACCAAGTTACCGGTCGCCCAAAGATGCATTGGGTAACCTGAACTAAACAGGGCCACTTAACCCTAACCCTATACCCCTAAACCCACAAATGGGCTTGGTAAGTCCCATACCTAAACATTAGTTCCTTTCCCTCTTCACTCTAGCCTGTCAAGCTGACTGTGCTCAGATGGCTCCCAGGCAGGCGGAAGAGCGCAGCCAGCACTGGGCGCACACCCCCCAAGGGGCACTAGCGCCCATTTAAGGCTAGATATAACACTGCCTAAGACAACCGCCTGCGACACTAGACATTTCTTTTATACTGCCCAGATAAAGCCGCACTAAGCGGCTAGGTGCTGGGCAGCAAACACTCCGCCCAGGTAAACCTGGACGACTCGCATCTTCTGCTGGTCTGCCCTAAAGTCATTCAGCATCCTAAGGTGGGAGAGATGCACGCTCCCGAAACGTCGATGTCACAACATCTTCTTATCTGGCTCGAAGCCCGAGAACGTCTAGAACATATACGCCGCCAGGAAAGATTCAGCTAATACGACAAATTACATTGATATTCTCCAAGACGACGGTCAAAAACGCATAACATGCTTTCTGAAAATCTGATCTTACTTATAATTAATTTAATCATGTTCAGTCATAATGTGTTAACAGTATAAACACTTTTGAAAGCCCCTGCACACAGTCACATAGAAGAATATGCTACCAGAGCTAAATGACCACCACAGCCCATAAAGGGTAAATTTATGTAGCTTTCTAATCATTTTTATTTTTCATTAGTTTGTGTATTTTCCAGTTTTAGGTTGTAGATAGTTTTCTAATCGATGATGTAGCCTGTATTAAACACGCAAAGACAGCATTTAACAACAGTTTGCAAGAGCACCCAGTGCACGTATATCAAATTCAACCTAAATAGTTTGTAACAAAATTAGATGCAAGAGAACTAGCACTAGTGCAATCACTGATCATTATTGAACTATCTTTAGATTTATGTTGTGAAGAAATGGGCGTGACAGAGAAAAATTATAAATACATAGTTCAAATCCAGATATGAAATTCGTGGAAACAGTGACATAAATGTTTTTTGAAGAAAATTCAAGACATCTTAAAGTATGCATCTCTCACATCTGATGAAGTAGAAAGATCATTTTCTATTTCTTAAAAATGTTCGTATTGACAAACGCATGACTTTGTGAGCATAATTTGGAAATACGTATTTTTCATTGCTCTAAAACAGAATAAAATGCATTGCAGTAGAGTATGAAATCTGATAGTGCATGGTTGTGCATATTTGACGATATGATAGTGCATTAATGTATGAGTATTTTTAAGTTTGATAGTGCATGAAAATCTGTGCTTTACTTAAAAGCCATAAACTAGTGGATGGTGTAAGAAATGAAATGTGAGTGTTAAATGCACGCTTTTACTACATGCCGCAACTTATGCTACATGAGATGAAGATGAGGCACCGGTGGAATGAAATGGCGGGGGAAACCGGGGATCCCGGAAAAACCTGTCCCAGCGCCGTGTCGCCCACCATAAATCTCACTTTGCAGTTGCCTGGGATGGAACCCGAACCGCCTTGGTGATAGTCAAGTGGTCTAACCACTCAGCCACGGTGCGGCCATGTAGGCGGTGGTGAGGTTTTACTACAAAATATCTTATTTACGAAGACCATATATGTATGAAATTAAAAACAGTTACCAGGGCTAAGAAACAAGTGTCATTTTGCACAGAAGTGTTGAAGCGGCGATTAACTCTTATCTAGTCCTTCCGTTTTTTTTTTTTTTTTTTTTTTTTTTGTAATTTACGTTCTCCAACATTAAGTCATACCGGACGACGAATGAAATGGGTGAAATGATGTTAAATGCGTCCGGGGTCCATGGAGCTTAGAGTTACCCGACATTCGTCTTTCAGGATGAGGGAAAACCCCGGAAAAAAATTTATCCAGATAACTCACCGTGACCGAGATTCGAACTCGGGACCTCTCGAACGTGACGCAGACAGGCTACCATCTACGCTACCGAGGCGGGCTAGTCCTCCCGGTGGCATGTTTCATCCAATGTTCAATTTGCTACCCAGCATTTGTCTTCCTACCCCATCACTAACTTCAACAATGAAGTTTTTGTTTCTCATTCTATTCTGGAAAAGTCCACTTGGGTATCAAGTCTTTCTCATACTTCATCTCTGATCTTCCACTACGTTGTCAGCATTGATTTTCCTGACAGATTGAATAGTATGAATTTAGAATTGCTTAACGTTGTTATGTCAGCTTCAATTTGTCCTCTACATTTATCCTTTAGATGCTGAAAAGTTACGCCAGTTTCAGTTTTACTACTAGACTCAATCAATAGCTGGTCATTTCTTAAGCTCTTAAATGAATTGGTGCACACTGAATGCATTTGTTACCTAATGAGCATTTTCACAAACATTTTGAGTCTTTAGCTTGTTTCCGTTTTCCCTACCAGCAGAAACAACTAAGCGGCTTCATTCTCCTTCAGGGCTGGCAACATATTTGCGTTTAAACGGTTTGCCGAGTACTGATTTCGTTGTATTCCAGTGGAGAGCACCACCTTCTACCCGCCGTCCTTGGAGATTTGCTGGTCAGCCAACAGATGTCACTTCCTGGTTGCGCTCTTGTTTGCCACCCTTCCTCACTGAACCCCCTGAAGAATGGGACCCCATTACATGTGATGTTCATTTTCAAATCATTTCTCTTCCATCTCGCAATTTTCCTAAGCATACTCACATCTCAATTGAGAAAGAGCGAACACTTCATTTCCCGTCAGCCTTAGGATTTTTTTTTTTTTTTTTTTGTAATTTTACGTCCTCCAACTTTTAAGTCATATCGGACGATGAAAGGAATGGGTGAAATGTTGCTCGAATGAGCCCAGGGTCCATAGAGCTAGAGTTACCCGACATTCGTATTTTCAGGATAAGGGAAACCCCTTATCCAGGTAACTCATCCCTACCGAGATTCGAGCTCGGAACCTCTTGAACGTGAGGCAGACACTCTACCACCACGCTAACGAGGCGGGCAGCCGGTGGAATGCTGTATGTTTATGTTTATGAATGAATGTTGGATAAGAAGTGTTTATTTACTCTGCAGAGTTCAGATCAATATCATTCAGTTGTTCTTTACAGAGTTAAAGGGTGCAATGACTTCTTGCAGTGAATTTACTGGCTAGTCATAAAAGGCAGGTATTGCCAAGTCAGGCTCGAAGTATTATTTTTTAAGGTGTACACGTTCTTAAAAAAATTTTCGTAAACAGAAACTAAAAATGAGTTATTGCAAAGAGTACTTCTGTTTAAAAACACGGAAAAAAGTGGATCAACTGGATCAACTTGTAATTGAAATGGGACACGAGGTAATACGCCTCCCACCTTACCACTGCCAATATAATCCAATTGAATTGGTGTGGGCTCAAATAAAAAGGGGGATTGCAAACAGAAATAATACTTTTAAACTGATGGACGTTAAACGACTTGTTCACGAAGAAATGTACAAGGTAACACAACAGGACTGGGAAAACTGCAAAAGGCATGCAGATTTTAAGAAAGAAATAGCACGTGACGAGATTTTGGAACCTATAATCATAAATTTGAAAGACTCAGACGATTAGGACAGTGACACTGACGAATTATCTCTTAACGGAAGTGACACTGACAGCGATATGGATGAGCCACTGGCAGTTCCATTGGATTAGAAAAACAGGTAATTCATAAACTATAATTACAGTTATAGTATTTTAAAATATACATAATTTGCGAAAATGCTTTTCCCAATTTTGATTTTGGCAACTGCATCATTGTAAAAGTTTGTAAAATATAACTTGCTTACCCTTACGTCTGCGCCAAGCAGACCTACACGTTGTAAGACTGTGCGAGAGAGAGGGAAATATAAAAGCAGTGGAGTAACAAGCTGGCAACGCTGAGTGTGATACGGCATCTGATTAGCTGCACTCCAGAACCCTTCCCATTTGAAACGCATAATAATGTGGTAAGCACTTTACGGATCGAGGAAAGGTTTGAAAGAAAGAAAAAACAAGCTATGTGCAATGCATTTATATAACTGTCCAAATTGTAATATCACTATTATCATTTCAAAATAAATGCTTTTTCTTAACGCACTAATGCTTTTTGCATCGCCTATATGTGTTGCTATGGAAGAATTACCGCACTAGTGCGGGAATGTCAATTTACGATGCAGAGCAACAATAACGTTAAGTATGGAATATTAGTTAAATCGTGTGTAAAGACTTTAAATGCATACTTATTAGCTGTCGCCATTTTAAAAGTACTGCAATGTTACAAATGATGAATAATGTAATAGCATGCAATATTACTAGTGGCCGACATAAGTATTCGAACGTAAACATATTTATTCCTTATATTATTTTAAAGCTACGCAGAGTAAGCATACGTAAATACAATTGGTACAAAATAAACTTGAGTCCTCCATTAATCATATAAACTTATAAATAGCAACTGAAACCAATTTGCACTGCAGGGAGAAATAAAACGGTTGCTTTACATCTGGACATAAGTATTCGAACAGAGAACACTTAGTATTTAGTTATCATCCCCTTTGTCTGAATTACTGTTGATAATCGTTTGGGCATTGTCTGTATGTGTTGTTTAGTGACTGCAGAGCCCATATTTCTCCACTCTGTTTGAAGAAGTTCTTTCAGATGTTCCTTGCTTCTGATGTGATGCTTCCTCACACGCTTCTCGAGTTCCTTCCGGATTTTCTCTATAGGATTTAAATCTGGAGATTGGGGCGGTGTCTTCAAAGTGTGAGGAGTGTTGTAAACGATTCAAAGCCTTACAATTTCTGCAGTATGCTTCGGATCATTGTCCTGCTGGAAGTAATAATCATGTCCCAATCACAGCGTCTAGGCACACGTTTTAAAATTTGTTTTCAAGAATCCTCTTGTATTCAAATTTGTTCTGATCCCATCTATGGACACCAGTTCTCCAAAGCCAGATGAAGCTATACAGCCCCATACCATCACACTACTGCCACCATGTTTCACTGTAGCTACTTCTTAGGTTCCCATTCTGTATTTGGCAGTCTCCACACTTTAAGACGTCCATCACTTGTATAAGCAGAATTTGCTCTCGTCCGATCAGAGAACGTTATTCCAGAATTATGTTGGTTTCACCACATACTGTTTAGCAAATTCTAAACGATTTTTCTTATTCGCCTTATTAACATATGGTTTCTTTCTAGGAACGTGGGCATTGTATCCAGTACTAATTAAAACCCGTTCAACTGTTCTGGTGTGAACCACAGTGCCAGAATATTGCTCAAGGCGTCCTCTAATCTCAGATGCAGCAATTCTCGGATTCTGCTTCACCATTTTTATTATTTGCATTCTGTCTCTGGTGGTGAGTTTAGAAGGAGCGCCTTTTCTAGGTTTATTTACAACAGTATTTGTCTGTTTGAAGCGCTGAATTATGCAGTACACTGTAGTTTTTCTTCTGTTAATGGTTTTGGCAATTTCAGAGAGAGATTTGTTTTGTTTGTACATATTTATCACGATATTCCTCTCTGCCACCGTTGTCTCCTTAGCTTTAAGTCCCATAATACTTGTGAGTTCCCAATCGGCTGAATAACTTTGAGCACACTGTCTCGAGGCATAACATAAACACAACTGCTATGTGGTAGGGGCGTGTAGGGTACGTCCAATTCGATTGGGTACGTTCGAATACTTATGTCCTCCAACAAGAGGCCACGCCGTGGCTCAGTGGTTAGACCGGTTGGCTCTCACCAAGGCGGCCCGGGTTCGATCCCAGGCGACCGCAAAGTGATATTTGTGGTGGACAACACGGCGCTGGGGCGGGTTTTCTCCGGGATCTCCTGTTTCCCCCGCCATCTCATTCCACCGGTGCTCCATCTTCATCTCATGTATCATCAGTGTCATCGCCTGCGGTGCCGCATGTAGTAAAAGCGGGCGTTAAACACTACACATTTTTCCTCCAACAAGAGACAATAGAATAAATACAGTACAGATTGTGTAATAAATACATGTAAAGTGATATTTTAAATATTGTTTCCGAGATACAACATGTTAATGTTTACATGTTTAACAACACAACGCTGCCAAATAAATATTACAGTATTATTTATAGTACGTGCAATGTTACATGTTATATTATTGGAATACTTCTGTCGGCCTCTGTAGGTAAGAGCCATGCTGATGTATTCTACTTTAAGACTCCCCCCAGACCTCCCCTCTCACTCTTACTCTCTCTCTCTCTCTCTCTCTCACACACACACACACACACACACACACACACACACACACACACACACATTCGAACACACATATAAGCACATGCACACTCATAAACACATGCCATCACACTCACAGATCCATTAAAACACGCATACAAAAACAGTGATACAAACATTCACTCAAGTTACACATAAAATCAAACACACACGCACCAACTCACACTCCACGCTATACACAAATCCAATCACACAAACATCCACATACAAATACTCTCATGTACACAATCACTCCACTCACACAAATCCACTCGACTACACATAAACAGTCACAGACGCACATACGGATATCCAATTCACGCACGCATACACATACAATCAACGCACGTACAAACACACACAATCCACTTAAACGATCACGCACTCATCCAATGACACATGGGTATACACATTCACAGGCATGCACACTCATAAACCAAATGCACACATACTCTCTCTCTCTCTCTCTCTCTCTCTCTCTCTCTCTCTCTCTCTCTCTCTCTCTCTCTCTCTCTCTCTCTCTCTCTCTCTCTCTCTCTCTCTCTCTCTCTCTCTCTCTCTCTCTCACACACACACACACACACACACACACACACAAAAGCACTCATACTAAAAAAAAGCTCAGACACACACGCGCACACAAATTCAGATTCATTCTTACATGCATGCGCGCGCACACACACGCAGAAACTCACACACGCACATAGCCTCCACACAAATACATATGTATACTGTCTCCCACCAAAAGATGGCAAGTGGGGCCTTAAGCGGGACAGGGGCATGAACTCTTTATTTGCTCTGGTAGTGGATCTGTTTCTCACGAAATGAGTATGAGAGTGCATGTGAGTCACCTATGTTGCCAGATCTAATGCTCGTTTCAGTAACTGTAGTGATAGGTATCATATATGGGCGAGTTATGTAACAACACTGAGTATTTTAGATAAACCTAGCATCCTTATCATTTCGGACGGCGAGCATAAACATCATGCGCACAGCAAAAGTAATTACGTTACACTTTCCTTCTGCCTTGCCTTCTCGTGCTGGGTGGACAGCACACTTTTCAAGCAAAGCTGTCGAGAGGAAGACAGCACATGTAGGTTCAAAGTCCAAGTATAGGTCCATATGCCCTATGTATGGGCAAAAGTGACAGTGCATTTCTATATTCCGACGTGCAACAGAATCTCACACTTCTCCACAAAATACACAGGATATCGCGGTCACCGACCACCGTTCCCTCAATCTGATTCCAATAAGCTCGATAATGCGATGAAGCCACCAATCACGAAGGGGTTGCATGGCATGGTAATTATTTCCGTAACGGCGCAATTGCGATGAGTAAAGCTTTTGCACGGTTGGAACCTACGTAACATAAACACTGCAGTGATTTTGAATACGCTGCCAATGATATCAAAGTGCAATAATATCTTGACCAAACGGAAACCATAGCACCGGTACACAGATGAGAGTATTGCAACAGATACCGACAAATCCTCAGGTGCCATGGGTCATGACAATGGCGTGCTTGAGGCTGAGTTTCGACGGGATTCATTGGAATCCAAATAGGTCAGAAAGAGTGTTGTCCCTACCATCCTGAAGGATTAGGATTTCCCTACGGAGGGGATTCGGTACGTATGCCAATGCCCCAAGTGGGGCACCCCTGGGAGGAAGGATGAAGCGAGAGGAGACAGAGGGCGGCCGACCCAAGGAACCACGACAGAGCAGAGGGCAGGGTCTCTACAGTTTACTTAGACTTCACCTGACAGGCCAAGACAACGGACACGCTCCCCTACTGCGGAACGGCAACGAGCCCAGCAGCCGAGCCGCAAAGGTCCCAGGAAGGCGATCCGAGCCCCGAAGGTCCCTGGCTGGTGGTCCCGAAATGGTCCCAGCAGAGGCGCAAAGACCGGCAGCCGAGCTACCGGAGTAGGAAGTACTTTACCTCAGAGAATATCATCCTGCCATGCACCGCCGAGATACCCGCCGACCTTCTACCCTGAAAGAGACCACCAGATGAGAGATGATGTGAAATGATAATGGAAATGAAATGGAGGGGCAGGAAATTCGGGGGATATAATTAACCTACCCAGCATTCGCCTAGAAACCCGGGAAAGAACCCCTAAAAGCCCATGGGTCAGATAGGTCGGCCTGCGGAATCGAACCCGTGCCTCCCGAATGTGGGACTCAGACGAAACCGCCTGAGCCATCCCGCTCGGTCTTCCATCCTATAACTGGTAACCAAAAGATCTGGTCATGATCAAGCTTAGTCCGATTCTGGTTCGCCTAATACGTAATTCTGGTGGCCATCTTTCCCTTCTCGTCCCCCACTCTACTTTTCCGTCCTGACAACCTCGCGCCTATCTTAACATTTCTTTACATCGTCCACATTCTCCGTACCTATTGTACATTATCGTTAACGGTCTGCTTAGCTCCCAGAAACAAACTCTATTAATAATATTCCTTTTACAAAATTACATCGATGCGCTGCTGCGTCAGGAAGTAAATCTCGACTTACTTGCGCCGGGCTAAATTTGTTTGTTAATGTGGAGGTGTACAATCTAAGGACTGCCATCGCGTACTGATCCAGCCTGCACGTGCAAAATAACGAGTCCACAACAATGAGGCATTGGCCAACTTAAGGTTCACAGGATTTATGTACATTCCTGTAGCAAAAAGCGACAGGAACGCGAACATTTTCTTGTGTCTGACTACCATTCTTTTTACCTCACAGATATCCTGCAATGGGGACTTCAATAGTGTGCTGCATCCCAAAGACACGAAGGGACGGTTTCAGTCGGCGATGACATTCAACTTGCCACAAACTGGCAGTTATCTGACCATTGGTAATACTGGTTTCCTCATTCTGGTATTACACTTTCTTTAGAGGGGGATGAGTTTCCAGTACTGATCGACTTATTGAACCATAAGGCACGGCAGCCTTTACATAAAGAGCAAGATTTACTAATTCCTTTCGTCGTCAATATTTCATTGACGGCCTGCTCATGTCCGCTTTCCATGATATAATTCGCTCTCCATCTACAGCCCTTTCTGCATATCATACATCAACGGACGTTAATGTTTTCCACAAAGGACCCATTTCACCGTTCCTGCTTATGCAGATGACGACACTTTACTTATACAACACAAGGATAAGGAAGCGCAGCGCTACAAACTGCAACATTTCGTGGTGCCTACCTCAGCCATAAGGAACCGTCAGAAATTGACGCCGTTACCATAAGCTTCCTGGCCGACAGCCTCAAATACACCTCGCATAGCAATGTTATGGAAAAGGATGAAATGAAGCTTAAATGAGCTCAGGGTTTATAGAGCTTAGAGTTAACCGAAATTCATCTTTCAGGATAACGGAAAATCCCGGAAAAATAAAGCCTTATCCAGAACTCACTCTGAACGAGATTCGAACTCGGGACTTCTTGAACGTGAGGCAGATACGCTACTACCTATTCGTATTAACTTACGTCAGGGAAGGGAATTGCAAAACATACAGTAGAATTCGGAGTCTGCGCTTTTCCAGAAGCATTTCCATTGTCTTGTGCACTTTGGGATTGATATTTGCGCGTTTAATAATGCAAGCCAACCAAACCTAAAATATAATAAAATGTTGATAAGGTTCTTGCGGGTTTTCCCTTATCCTTAAAGACGAATGTCGGATAACTCTAAGCTCTATGGACTCTGGGTCATTTGAGCATCATTTCACCCATTCCATTCATCGTTCGATATGACCTAACATAGAAGGATGTAAATTACTATAAAAGGGCTATCGAAGACCATAACACGGCAATGAAAATTGCTATCCCTTTATCAACAGAGGTGTGAATGCATGTGAATGCATCTTACAAATAAAGTAAATGATTTAACAGTTAGTTTCATGACTGATAAAGTAAGCCCAGATACTTTATGCATAACAGAACATCTCATGGATCAATCGGAAGTGTTATGTATCTCAATGGATGGTTATAAAAGAGCAGCTAGATTCTGCAGATTAAAAATCTCTCCAAAAGAGGTATCTTTGTTAAGAATAATGTAGATTTAAATGAAATCGGTCTGGAGAATAATGTTTGGTACAACGTTTTGAACGTTGCGCTGTTCATATAAAAACAATGAAAGAAATCATTTAATTTGCGGTACACCGAGCCTCCACAGATAATCTTGAAATGTACACATAATTAAATTATAACCCGAAAATTTCTCTGTAGACCAAAAGTTGAGTTTATTCTCAGTAGTGACTTAAAACATATATTTCTTGATTGATTGTAGTCAGAAACAGATCACAAAATCTTATGTACACAGTCAATTTTGCAACTAGAATTCCAAATAGTTCCGAAATAGGTATTGACATACATTCATATGATGCTAAATAAAAAGCGCTATCAAATACAATCTTCAATTAATGGACTTTCAGATCACGATGGGTAGTTAATCAAAATTGATTATCATTTTCCAACATGCTGGGAAAAGAACCGTATAACCAGTTTTACAGCCATAAACAACGGAAGTATTGAGTGTTTTGCGGACCGATTATCTGAGGAATTATAGGAAAATATGTATCAAATCAATAATGTAAACGACAAGTCCTAATTCGTTCTTAAACACTTAATTTTCATTATTCCAGCTATGCGTTACACACAAAGATCATTAATAATAACTTCTCAAAATGACCGGATAACACAAGTTATCTTGTACACAAAAAGACAATTTCACTTGGCTACTAGGGGCAAAACTGCAGTAAGCTTAGGCATGGTCTTATTTACTGCAAAATAGTAACTAGAGATTATAAATACAGCTAGAGAACTATGCTAAGGACAAATACGTCATCACAAAAAAAAACCGGAACATTATAAATAAGGGAAATGGTAAAGGTTATTCCATAAACTATATAAAAATCTGTGAACGAAGTGACCAAGAATGATCCACAGCAGATAGCAACATCGTTTAATAAATATTTCATTAAGATAGCAGAAAATCTATTGATAAAATTCAAGAGGAACACGCGAAAGTTAGATCCAGCCAATTTTACCCACACCACTGGATCAAGCTTTAGTCGCATAAGAGCCGTAGATGCAAACGATGATTTGCGAAACATGTCCTCAAAATAGGTACAAAAGTGAAGCAGATGTGTAATAAATACGACTCATCTAAAAATTAATAATTTTTCGCTTCACTGTGGTGTTCCAATACAGTTAAATCTCGATATAATAATGTGGAGTTCCTAAATCTCATTATAGATCGTAACATGAAAGAACAATTTTCAATCTTGAGCTCTGCGTGTCATGCAATTAGATCACCAAACCCAGATTAACAAAAATATTCTCAACATAGTTTATTATACTTATGCCCGATTTCCCCAACAGATGTTAAAATCGACGTTAACAAATGTAACGTAACAATTGTCACAGCGCTAACATTAATGTTAAATTTCTTGCATTTCACCAACCTATTTTCTGAAAATGTTAACAAACCTATGTTAACGCCAAGAAACTTGTAAATATCTCAGCTATAGAAGGCTATGGATGAGTCGTATTATTTTCTGAACGTACTGCGATGCGCTTTTTTTTTTTCATTTTCGTCTGCACAAGCTGAAAAATATCGGATAAACAAAATCATAAATAAAACCGTGTGACAAATTTCTCATCAATGGAGAAAGAATTGTTAATTGAATTGGTGAGGAAGTGTATGGGTATCGTGGAAAATAAGAGGACGGATGCTGTGAATGTAAAAGAGAAAGATGTCACGGGGAAAATATTGGAAACGAATTTAATTCAAATGCATGTGTCACTACTACAAGCATCAAACAACTTGTCAGTATTACTTAAATTTAAAACGAGGTGCGAAGAAGGACAAGTGACTTAAACGTTTCAAGACGGGACGTGAACACTGTATTATCCACATAATTCAGTGAATTATAAAATCGCAAAGTTATTAATACTTGAAGATAAGGCGAGATCGGCATATTCCTTTCGATGCATATTCTAACTCACTATTACGTAAATTTCAAATGAGGTGCGAAGGAGAAGTGACTTGAACCTTTCAAGACGGGAGGTGGACAATGTATTATCCACATAATTCAGTGAATTATAAAATAGCAAAGTTATTAATACTTGAAGCAAAGGCGAGATCGCCATATTCCTTTCGATGCATGTTCTAACCTCTCTTGTACTTACGCAGTAACCTTGTTTCGACAGTCTATACCTCGGTAAAAAATTTTCTTCGGACAGCTCCTCAAAATCATTTCGCCTCATAGGCCGTACTCTATTGCGTATGCCATTTACATGGTCTTAAATATACCAAATCGACATCATGTTCGCCATCTTGACTATTTACAATTGTTAAGTAGTTAACATCAGAAATTTGGCTTATTAGTTTAACAAGAGTTTCTACACGAGCGTTACGCTAACACTTGTTGGTGAAATGCAATTTTTTTTTTAACTATTGCTAAACTCGTGTTAAGTCTTAACATCTGTTGGTGAAATCGGGCATTATTTTCATTCATTAATAACCAATGAGGTAATGTTGTGAGGAATTTTGGTAGACGCAAAAAAAGTTATTCTTAAAAAAGGTAACAAGAAAAAATGCCAGTATCAAGACGATGGACGCACTGTTCCAAACATGAATCTTAACACTCGCCTGCGAATGCATTTTAGCTGTATTATTATTTGTAGTAAATAACCTAGATAATTTCGCAAAAATGAAGATATTCACAGCTAAAAGACCACATACAGACAGAATTTACACAGACCAACTAATAATTTAGAGTTGTTCCAAAAAGGGGTTTATTACAATAGTATAGTCTTATAAATTCATTCCCGTTGTATAGAAGTATTATGTACGAACAAAAATAAGTTTAAGTCAGCATTAAAGCGAGATATCTTATTAATTTCACCCGCTATACTGAGGAGGAATTTAATTTTTGCAAAACTATTTGCAATAATTAATTTACATTGTAAATATGATAGATATTCTAAGGAAGCATGTTTTCACTATTCTTGCAATTAATTGTGTATTATGTAAAATTGACTCCATTGAAAACTTCTTCAGAGTTAATACGTAAATAATATAATATACTACCACCAAATGGACATTAAATGTTACTCCTGACATGATCTACATCCTAGAGTTAGATCCCTTTAGCCTTATGCCATTAAAGGATCTACAGATCGAAATAGTATACTATAGTATAGAATAATTAATCTGCGTGCCTTCTATGAACAACACATCTTCAGGTTAATGTCATAAATAAGCCCGCAGGCAAAGAGCACAGGTTTTCTCAAAATGTTAGCCTCTGGTAAGAAAGCTTATTCAGTAATTGAACTGAGCCCTTCTCATTACTAGCTGCCGAGAAGATGAAGCGAATAATTTATTAAAACCTTATTCGTCTTTTCAATGCACGTTTTAGAGCTCTCATGTGTAAATTAAAATGCCAAATTAGTGTGACATAGCTATTGTAAAACGGGTGCTTTCAGTTGAGACATTTTACATAAATATGTATAGGTTTTGCACGGCGTGATCGAAAATAATGCAATCTTTCGTAAGTGAGATTACCGTAACCTTATGATTTGGCAACGTTGTCTTCGAGGTATCAGCACATTTCATTGACCCGTTCTGTCTTGTTTGTGGAAGGGGAACAGAGAGAAGTAGAGGGAGCAAGCGATACTGTGTTTGTAAAACGTAAGGTATTCCTCGACGCAAGGTCGAGTATTGCGTGCATGAAATTTGAAATGGGGAACTGAAAGAGAGAGACTGAGAGAGCTAGACCACTCGAGAGTGACGAAGGGAATAGGGTCGGCAAGTCCAGCCTTTTCGTAGCAAGCCCTATCTTCAAAATAAAATGTAGGTATTCACACTCAAGGTCGATAACATACAAAACAATGCTAGCCCAAGTCAAATGAAACTATTCGTATGTATGTATTTAAATCAATATGTAATATACAATGAATTTCAAACATACGCTCTCCCAAAATGCATTTCAATTACCTTCGGAAATGTGTTTACCTCTAAGCTGCGACACTATAATGTGCTTCTTCATTTAAATATTATAAGTTGTTAACGTACAAGAAATAAGGTTAAGCTTCAAAGTTTGTTATATATATACAACAAATCGCAGAAAATTAATTATGCTTTGAAGATATTTTCCACACCAAAAGTATTTGGTGTATTTCAAAAAACAGGATAGTGTTGTACAGCGATGTACATAGACACAATATTTTTGCTAATACCATACAGTGAAATGAACTTTTCATTCATCTAAGGGTTGAAGAAACCTTTTATCCTAACATAGTTTTTTTTTTTAATCCTACACTGAAATGTCAGCATGAAAATAGTATCAGATTTAGACACTTAAATTACCATATTCCGAATTCCCTTTCTTACTTTGAGCCATATTAACCAAAAACACTTACGTTGATGTTACTGTGGATTTCTTAATCTTGAATAAAATATTCTCTGGTATAAAGATCGATTCCTCACTCTATTTATTACGCCAGTTTTCTAAAACGTAGATTCTCAGCAACTGCAGCGGATTCCTAAATACAGTGCTGAAACACAGAGAACAAATGAGAAGCGCCACACCTAATCACGATACGTTAGGTATACAGAGCAAGCGAACACTGCTGTCAAGCAAACAAAAGGACGCTACAGAGTACTAACGTTTCATTTCAGAGAATTTTCTATTTCATCCCCCCTATGATTTTAGTGTGCTCGGTAGGAAACAACTTGTGCATTGTTATCCGTACACAAACATGTTATTTATGATGTTCTCAAGGATGTCTCATTTTTTCTACACTGTTAATGACAACTATGTACCATCTCCTCTGACAGTTTGGCAGTTTCTCACTTTTTTCTGATTTTCGATTTCCCTAATTACAGTATAAAGCAATCGTGTTTATATGCATGTTGTACAGTCACTACTTGTCTAGGTTTACGAATACTCTGCTAGTTCTTGGAATACTGAAAGAACTCCGGTCAACTTTCTGCGACTGCAGAGCAGAACACCAGTTAGTGTAACCATAAAGGTTTACAGAATGTAACATTATGAAGACACTGCTTCCTGCTTCCAGTTGGTACCAATATGTTCACTGTTCTAATACGTTTTAGTTCATTCTATAACAATATTCTTTGTTTCCCAAATAGTAGAAGTGGCATCACCGGGCTCGTTTAACGGTGAGAGCAGTGAGGTCCCTGCTTGTGGATCAACGATTTTTACATTAATGCCATTAATGTTAAATCGACATTAGCAAATGTAAGGTAACATATGTCACAGCAATAACAAAACTTAAAATGCTTGCACTTCACAAACTTGTTTTCTGAAAATGTTAACAAACACGTGTTAACGCTGAAAGACTTGTAAATATTACAGATATAGAAGGCTGTGGCTGTGATGCGCTTTTGTTTTTATTTCATTTTACACCCAGCTGAAAAAAAATGGCGGGTGAACAAAATCAGAAGAGAAGCCGTGAGACGAGTTTCTCATCAATCGTGAAAGAATTGTTAGTTGAATTAGTAACGAAATACACGGATATTGTGGAAAAAAGAGGACGGATGCCGTAAATGTGAAAGAGAAAGATGTGGCGTGGGGAAAAAATTATAAATGAGTTTAATTCAAATGCAAATGTCACAACCAAAAGTACGAAGCAACTTTGTCAGTATTACGCCAATTTAAAACGAGGTGCGAAGAAGGACAGAAGTGACGAGAGACTTGAACGTTCAAGGCGGGAGGTGGACGGTGCGTTATCTACAGAATTAAGTGAATTATAAAATCGCCAAGTTATTAATTGTACTTGAAGCAAAGGCAAGATCGGCATATTCCTATTTGACGTATGTTCTAACCTCTCTTGTACTTCCTCAGTAACCCTCATGACAACTTGTTTCGACAGTCTATACCTCCGAAGAAAATCATCTTCTGATAGTTCCTCGATCATTTCTCCTCATAGATCGTTCTCCATTATGAATGCCATTTAGACGGTCTAAATATAGCAAATCGACATCAAACGCTGCGTTCACGCCCGCCATCGTGACAGTTCTACAATTGTTAACGACTTAACAACAAAAATATGGTCTGCTAGTTTAACAAGAGGTTTAACACAAGTGTTGAGCTAACCCGTGTTGGTGTGATGCAATTTTTTAATAACTATTGCTAAATAAACTAACATCCGTGATGAGTCTTAACATCTGTTCGTGAAATCGGGCATAAGTTTTGACATACTCAACACTTGAAAATAAAGCTGTATGAGGTGCACAGCGTGGGGCAAATTGTGTGGGTACGGTTTTCGCCATCGTGAGGGGGGCCGGGGGGAGGGAATTGGTATCTCTCCTATATGGACCCGGGCTTTACGTGATTCGTTTCAACATTTTAATTAATGGCCTCTAAGTAAATATTCTGATTTTTAACGACACCGTCAACTTCCAGGCCATATCTGCACCGCCGGTGTGCCGGAAATTCGTCCCGCAGCTCCTTTACATGCCACTACATATACCGGCATGTACTCACGCTTTTAGGTACATTTAAAAACCACGGGTCTGGGTCGGATTTAAATCGGCAACTTTGGGATCTTTCATCGTTTTTGCAGAGTTCAATCTTTATAATCGTAAATGTATGGATAGCTTTACACCTTAGGTGCTTTCGCAAAAATTTGTCTGGCATTCTAGTTATTAGTGGGCATTTTGGGAAACCAACCTAGAAATCGCTTATTTCTTGACGCTCTACCTGTAAGCTAATGTTAATTTCAAACGGATTTAAAATGCCAAATCCTCTTGCAACTCGTGCAGGTATAAAGTGGCAACTCGGTGGCGAACGCAACTATTGTATGATTAATTCATTAGATGCAATTCGGTTGCAGTTTTTCAATTTAGCCTCTTTGAAGGATACGAAATATCTCTTATCTATAGCTCCACGATTCCTTGGAAATCAATGAGCAAACAAAAATCACCTGTTAAGGCGTACACAATAACGACTTACTACATATCAAATTTCGCCCCCAAAATGCAGCTTTTCGTCTCGATCTATGTAGGTTTCTTAATACTATGGCTACTAATTTCAACCAGATGTGAAATGCGTTAACAATCTTTCTTCAAACTCCAGCATAAAATATGCCAACATCGTAAAGTGGCATACAACAATGAGGATGCAATTTTGAACAATAGTACTTCAACATATTGCTTTTAGCTCACCTCAAAATGTCGGTAAACTAAAACATTAACCGAAATGACATTTTAAAAATATTCTAAAAATTTACATAAAAGAAAAAAACAAAAAAGAAATTTCGAAAATGGGTCAATTTTTGAAAATTTTCCCTGAAACAGCAAAACAAAAAACCCCTTCTTGTACTATTATTCGGAGACATCGATTTGAACAAAATTCTCTCTCTCTCTCTCGACAGGAAAACGAGTTTTCTTGCACCCATATAAATGCAACATTCATTTTAAGTCCTTGCATTTCTAATTAAATATTATTCTTATATTAATCATATTTAACTATCAAAAAGTTGTTCGTTTGCATCGAGGTCATATTTTATTGTTACTTAGCTAACCGCCAACCTTCAAGCAAACAGTTGGGATAGTGTTTATGTCACCTTCGTTTTCTCTCCTAAATTGAAAAAGTTGCAACATCAATATCCCATTTTGTTGAATTCGTGAGTAGGTTATGGAAAGTGGGTGTAGTAAAGCGGCCAGTTTCCGCTCCATTTCCAATTTTAAGACAAATTGTCTTAGCATGCTAGATGCCCGCATTCCCAGTTCCATCCTCCCTAGTGTTTGGAAGTATGAGTGAGAGTCTGATTTTAATGTTTATAAGGGAAACCCAAAAGATCTACAATAATTACTGCCGATTGGCAAGGATTCCAAAGACAAAAACCTCAGATATGCTTAAAAGAGTTCAAGGCAGCAAATAAAATGACACATTACGAAGCGAGATGCTCTGCGGTAATTGATAAGGCTCACATTCGAGAGGTTCGGGGTTTCGGTTTCCGACGACCGCCCTTTCTGGTCATGGGATTTTCGTGGATTCCCCAGGTCGTTAAGTGAATATTAGGACAGATTCTCTATTTCACACTTTCCTCCATCATCAACTGTTACAGAGTTGAAAGACCAGGTGCCGGGATTGACCTGTTGCAGCTAGACGGGCGAGATATCTTCGTGGTGTTCGTCGGACTGCTGACGGAACCGCTCTCCAGGTGCTCACTGAGTAGGCTCCCCTTGGGGGAACCTCTCCACGCTTGCGCACGTTGTACCCCGGATCTGGTAGCTCTTCGGTCTGTCTCAGAGGTCGCGTACGAAGCACTCTGGGTACAATGGCCTTATGTGCTGTGCTCTGCGCCGGTCCGTGATATGCACTTGCATTTTAGCATTAATCCATCTTAGTAAACATACACCAGGAATCCGATCTCAAATCTGTTATCACTATGTTTATGTATATGGGAAAACGGCTCGAACATTATTTAAAAATTGCCCATTGTTAACAGAACCGCATTTGTTTACTTAGGGCGAAAATATGGAGTTTTTCATAGGATACATGTGCAGTTTCTCTTCCACTCTCTCGATAGCTGGGTAGATGAGTAGGTAGGTCGGTAGTTGTGTCTGTATATATGTGTTATGTATGTATGCATGTATGTATGTATTTTTGTCAATGGTATATTGAGGTATATCTTGAAACCCCTTTTATGCATTTTATTACATACTCAATGTTAGTAACTGTTGTTGTTATTATTAT
Source organism: Mantis religiosa (assembly GCA_030765055.1). Classification (NCBI taxonomy): domain Eukaryota; kingdom Metazoa; phylum Arthropoda; class Insecta; order Mantodea; family Mantidae; genus Mantis; species Mantis religiosa. Next base: position 56,836,277 of record CM060950.1, read on the forward strand.
TATTATTATTATTATTATTATTATTATTATTATTATTATTATTATTATTATTATTATTATTATTATTATTATTATTATTATTATTATTATTATTATTATTATTATTATTATTATTATTATTATTATTATTATTATTATTATTATTATTATTATTATTATTATTATTATTTAACAATCTCCAACGTAAGTCATATCGGATGATGAATGAAATGTCTGAAATGACACTCAAATGAGCCCAGGGTCCATACAGCTTAGAGGATAAGGAAAAACCCCGAAAACGCCCTTATCGAGATAACTCACCATGGCCGAGATTCGAACTCGGGCATAGCTACCACTCCCTACATTGCAAAAACATCGAATTTTTTTTTATCTTCTCTTTAATATATTAGAATTTTTCAGTTATAAATTAGGTAACTGTAGTTTCTGCCTCTTCGTTTCATGGGCACATAAACTTGGAATTTGTGAAGTTAAGATTTTGTTTAACCATGGCGACAAATGCTGCTAATTCTGGAGTTAAAAAATCCTTTGTTTTTATTTGTGGGAAGAAACAATCTACATCGTGCATGTGTGTATGCATATACGTGTGAGTCATAGAGATTCTGGATGCCCAATGTAGCTGTTCCCTTTGAAATGATGCTCAAATGAGTCCAGGGTTCATGGAGCTTAGAGCTACTCGACATTCGTCTTTCAGGATAAGGGAAAACCCCGGGGAAAACCTTATCCAGGTAACTCGCCCTAACCAAGATTCGAACTCGGGACCTCTTGAACGTGAGGCAGACACGCTAACGACATAATCCTTGAGAACATTAACGGATATGTTTAACGGGAAGGACGGCTGTTAATCTGTGCTTAAAATGAGGAAATGAGCTATTGATTTGGAGTACAGCATTTTCTTTAAAATCATAATTGCGCATTCCTTCAAATTACACGTATCACCTTGTTTCAACATAATATGGCAGCTTCTAAATAAGGAATTCTGTGTTACAGAGCAATATTCAATTTACTTTTAGCAGAATTTTACGTCAGTTTTAGAAGAAATAATTCTATTAATTTGACAATGCATACAACCATTCAAAAAGTAAACAACATTCACCAAAAACGTACAATGCGATATATCTGTAAAACAGCACTACAAACTTGGCATTTGGAACCTAACATTTTGTTAGACACTTTAGAATTGTGAGCAGCTGACACGAGATTCATTAATAGGAGGTTGCATTCAGAAACGGGTAAGTTAAACATGATTAGACGCTGACAAGGCTTGTAGACCGGAATCAAATAATGGAGCGTTGCTCAAAAGAGCCTGGGGTACGATGAGCGAAGTCCTGCGCCGTGGTAAGTTTGGCTAAGGCATCATGCCTTGGTTCCCTGCCACGGAATTCGCCCTGGTTTCGGTCCCACCCCTAGGGGTGCAGATTATAAGGCCCGGGTATAGGACCGATGCCCACTCAGCTTCGTGAGGAAATTGAGGTGCTTGCGATAGGTAAGAGACCCTGGTCATGAAAGCCAACTTTCCGGCTGGGGGTGTCGAGATGCTGATCACTCTCCTGGCCGTATCGGTTGGATGATCGCCCACCTCTACCTTGCGTACGTGGGCGTGAGGCCGGCAGTCGAGTAGGCAGGCCCTGGGCTGATATGGACTATAGTGCCACGGGTTTTACTTAAACGATGAGCTAACCACTGCCCGACATTTATCTTAACTGACTCGAGAAAACACTGAAAAATCCTGTTCATCCAAACCAAGATTTCAACTTGGTTTTCAAGAATTAAAGATCAAAGGATGTGGATCCATTGGTGACGTTTTCATTTTTAAAGCAGGTTCTATTGAGGCGCAAAAGAGCTAAGAGATGACCGAGAGCAAAAATAGACTATTTCTGGTCTAGAGCTCTTGTATCACACTGACTATATTTGGAATGCATTTCTAAAATTAAATGTTATAATTTGGAGATATCTGTCTTATTATACCCGAGATCAGCCCAATGATAAGGTCCGAAAACCTTATTAGCTAATGTAATAATATAACTGCGATTTGTAGATGATTTTACAAAGAAGTAACACCTATTACCTCAGATACGAAAATCTGCTTGTCAATATTTATTGGATAGGGACGTTTAGCAAACCAAGGCATGCTTTGCATTTATTATGCGCTGTGCGGGGAGGTTCCATCTCACGTATTAATTGATTGATTGATTGATTTGCGTTCAGTGAGTTCATTAGTAGCCTCAAGCGCCTATGAACATCGAATATATCAAGGAAATGTACTGTTTAGTGACATATATACTTGAATATTGAGCGTAAAAGATATATACGGGGAATATGAAAAACAAAACAAGGCAGGGATAATTATATATAAATCAAATGTTTTGTTTAAACTTTCACTAGGCTTTGGCCACCACATCTCAACATTTCGTTATGATTAGTTTTGCAATGGATAGCATCTTTTGCCAGTTCTTAAACACACATACATTTAAACAACTTTTGAACCAGCACCAAAGAAAAATTGGCAATGATTTGTCATTAGAAGAGCTAGATTCTGCGTTAACGGATAATTTGTCATTCAGAAAATTTTGTACAGAATAAAATATTTGTGAGAATAGAGCAAAGAACGTCAATATTTTGATGGCTTCATAACATACACTTTTCTGGAATCAAGACAATTAAGCGCTGGTATGATGGATGTTACACTTTTGTCCCTTGGTTCCAGCTTTGCAGAGATTCTTGTCGTTCCATTGTCCTTCCAGTCCCCTCTTCTTCATATGACCATGTATTTCCTCATGCCACGTTCTTCTGGCTCTTCGCCGCTTTCTTCTGTCTGGCACTTCCCACTTTAGAACTTGTTTGGGCCACCGTTCTTCCGGCATCCATACAACTGTAGAGCTCTACTGGACATTCTGTCTATAGCAGCTTCCAGTGCGTCCATTTCATGTCTAATGTAGGCCTTTCTGACATGTATCCCCATACTTCTTCGAAGTCCATTCATTTCTGTCGCTAATATTATTTTCTGCATTCTTCCATTTAATGTCCAACTTTCGGACCCATATGTAAGTATACTTTCTATTATTGGTTTTAAAATTTTATTGTTTAATCTACCTAGTCAAATTCCTATTCCGTAAAAGACTGTTCAAACTTCTAATCGCCTTCCTTGCACAATTTACCCTATTCATAATATCTTTTCCACAAGTGCAATTCTTATTTATTATAGATCCTAGGTACTTAAATTGTTCGACACATTTAAGTAGCACATCATTTACTTGCAGATCTTTCGAATTTCCTCCTATTACCATATATTCTGGTTTAGTGGCATTTATTTTTAATCCGCCTACTTCAAATGCATTCATTAATTTTCTAATCATATATTCTATATCATCTCTATCCTGTCTTATTATAATCTGATCATCTCCAAATAGTAAATTGTGCAATAAGCGGCCACTGATGTTTAGTCCCGTTCCCCTACATGACTTATTCCACTTTCTCAACACCTCTTCTATAAATATTTTACACAGTGTAGGTGACATACCACAGCCTTGTCTTAGTGCTTTTGTTGTGGGGAATTCTGCTGATACTCGGTTTCCCATCTTAACACTGAAAGCCCAGAAATTTGACGTCATTCTTTTAGCATATCATTTGCCCCAATTCTATCGGAGTATGTGACGGTACAATGAGCAATCCATGTGACTTACAGTTCACGGAACTGCATAGAGTTTGAGGTCTTGTTCAGAACAACATTTGGTAAATCTAAAACTTCATAAATTAAATCATCTCTAACATATATGAGCTCCACCTTTATGTAAATTTTTATGGAGTATTCTGCTACTAAAGAGTATCCATGCAACGAAATTAGTTGAAATACCTGTCGTGTCAAGTGATGTTGAGAACTGCATAAAATATATGGTAGTTTTTATTTTTTCAGTTTTAAGATTAATAGCAGGTTCATCTACTTTGTTTCGTAAGCCTCTTATGTATTCTTGAAATACAGAACTATTATTACAATTATCATCGTCATAACTATTGTTATTTTTACTTTAATTGAGGATACCAAGCTATTCGGGTTGCTTATTTCAATTTGTTTTTAAGTTTCTTAGGTAATGATTAAGGAACAATTAGTAACATTCCATCGCGAAAAAGGAAAAACACAACAAATCGCAGATATGCTGAATATGAAAATAAAATATTATAAACGACATTATTTGGCGATACAAATTTCAAGACAGAATTGAGTAAATGTCAAAGAAGCACGTGCCGGAAATTAAATACATTGGCTGGTGGGTTTTAATATTCCCGTGTTCTTCCACAATATAGTTCCGCGGTTTACTAAGCTTCTTGCTTTACCTGCTGTCAATAAAACATTCAAATTTTTGTTATGATATAGAATTAACGTGATAGAGTGATTACAATAAGAAATACGATTCTCAAAATTTAAAAAATGCAATGGTTAATGTAAAAACAAAGACGGCAGTTAAACTCCGGTGACGGCATTGCTGCGTACGCACGCATGCGCACATATTATGTTACGCAATGACGTACTAGAGGCGGAGCTCATTGCGGAATGCGGAATAATACTGTATTCCAGCAGCGGATAGATTATAGTAGGGAAGAAAAGACATTAATAAGAAAAGTGAACAGAAATCCACGTCTTACTGCAGAGAACGAATTTGGGGGGATAGTAGTAGTGCACTCGCTTCCATTTATGCTGTCACAGCAACTTTGACAGGCATTCTACTGGCCCTTCACAGTTTGAGTATGTTAGTTAGGAGGTCTGTCCATCTTTTTACGTTTACACGCATGCAGTAGCGTTCTGTTTTACATGCACAGTTCAGATTCTTCACATATGAATGTGCAACTTTGAGCAATAGCTTTACCCGTCATCACTTATAATGAATGAAGTGCTGTATTTTCTTAAGTGGAACATAGGGTCTGCTGAACCGCGCAACTTCGAGGCCCATAGGCAATGGGTTGAGGATCAGAGGTTTCCTGATCAGAGAGATTCCGGGATGAGTGATCAGCCCAACGGCGGAAGTGAGAGTACGAAAGATGATGATGAAGCAATCGGTGGAATGCTGGCGGGGGAACCGGAGGACCCGGAGAAAACCCGCCCCAACGCCGTGTTGTCCACCATAAATCTAAATTTGTGATAGCCTGGGATCGAACCCGGGTCGCCTTGGTGAGAGCCACTCGGTTATGGATCGTTTATAATGATCATGTTTAAATATATAACTAAATAAAACACTTGTGCAGGATGTCCTCACGAACTGTTTTTAATGGCAACAATGTAAACCAGAAGTAAACTATACTTCTCCCTGTTAAAGAGGACATAATTTGATAATGCGTCCAATCTAAGTAGACCACAAAATAAAATAGTGTTTTGCAGAATTTCTCCACGAAAAATGTTATGACAACATAATGTAAAACGTATCATACTTATTACTCCCAAAGATGACACGTTTACTAAACATACTTTGAATAAATTGTCCAATCTAATTACATCGCAAAATAAAATACTGTTTTGTACAATTTCTCCACGTAAAATCTTAATGACAACATAATAAAGTAAATTATAATTTGTATTCTGAAAGAGGAAACATTTGCTAAATATTTTAATAATCTGTCCAGTCTCCATTACTATCAAATACCTGATTTAGCCGCCTAGGCACTGAATCACTTATCTACTGGAAGAATTCTGGCTGTAAACGCAAATGATCCCACGTTTTATAACAGTGTTTCCAGAGGACGACTTGGTGCTTCTTTGTAGAAGTTGCTAAACTTGAGCCATCCTCGCAAACACATTCTCCACAATGTTGAGATTTTTGGACCTACGTAGCCAGTCAAGAACGAGAATTTTGGGATGTCCGGCAAAAGTTCTGTACCACATAATTGTGTACTGAACGTACTATACGAATAATGGGCACTTCATCTGCAGGATAGACTGCCCGCGTACAAGAGATAACATAATTCCTACTGACAGCCGCAAACTCCTGGACGTTCATATTGGCCGTGGTCTCCACGAGCTCACTAGAACCAGCGTCGGAATTCTCTAGTCACCTGTCGAAATTCTGGAAGTATTCGATAGCCAATTGACCATCAACACTACATTTGGCGATTTGGTTCAAACAAACAACGTTTTCGTCCATCCATACTGTGGTTTCCCATGCATCTAGAGTTGCCGCAAGCTCCTGCAGAGCGAGTCTTACGCGCAACTCTCGATGGCGAGTTGTGTGGAACTCTTTCCGTGCAGCAATTCATGAATGAATGTGTTCCAAGTAGATTCTTCGGGATATTGTTTCAACATTAACTTGCACTCTAATTCTGCTACGGTATTTTTATTGTTTGAAAAAGGCTAATGTTTTACTGTGTTATAAGGGCGCCATGTTCTTCGGGTGAGGTTTTATTTGGCCGTTGGTTTCTTTTCCTGCGATCCTTAATAGCCTCAGCCGCTTCTGATTATCAGGCGTTTATCCACTTTCAAACTGTGCGAATGTTGCATGAAGTTGCCCTAGCAAAATCCATAAATGGTTAGCTTCAGACAGCCTCTTAAACGTCAAACATTCACTCACTCCATAAATGGCATATTGACCTCTGCATACCCACAAACTTTCCCGATGCACCTCTGAATTATTTGCATATATTGCGTGCATTAAACTACGAAAGGGAGTATGAATGCTGGGAGTACCAAAGAATGTGTGGTTCAACACTTTTAACCTAAAGATATCAACCAACTGAAAACGAACTGAAAATAGTTTTGCCTATGTGCAATCGTTCCAAAAAGCAGAGGCCGCCAATATGATCGTTGTTAAAGCTGGGATATACGTAAATGAAAAAAAAAAAGACAGAAAAAAAGGCTACTTCTTTTTCAAACAATGGTAGAAAGTCACACATTTAGACACACACACACACACACACACACACACACACACACACACACACACACACCTCCTAATCCGGAAGGGCCACAAGGAAATGAAATGTGTAGTGTTTAACGCCCGCTTTTACTACATACGGCACCGCAGGCGGTGACACTGATGATACATGAGATGAAGATGGAGCACCGGTGGAATGAGATGGCGGGGGAAACCGGAGGTCCCGAAGAAAATCCGCCACAGCACAGTGTAGTCCACCGCAAATCTCAATCTGTGGTCCCCTGGGATCGAACCCGGGTCGTCTCGGAGAGAACCGTGAGGTGCGGCCGATTCAATTTCTTTTTCCGAGTGCAAATAGTACAAGAATCCAAGGACGTCTGGCACTAAGAATCCACAAGCATAAGCCAAAAAGAATTCAGAGGCGGAACTAACGTAGGATGCAAGGAATCTAGGGACGTAACTGATGTATAACAAAGAATGCAAGGACACCACTGACGTATGAACAAAAAAATCCGGGAACACAGCTGATGTGCGGTACAAAGAATCTAGGGATGCAAATAACGTGTGGCAAAGGATCCAGAGAGGCAACTGACGTGCGAGATAGAGAATCCGGGGACGCACGTGACATGGGAGACAAAGTATCCGAGGACTCAGCCGATGTACCAAACTGACCGCGGAAAGGAATTGCCTGGCTCCGCTGTTAACCACTTGCAGGAAACGGTTTCTGATCCCATTCATGATTTGATATATCTTCACTTAAATGAGGTTTTTTTTTCTTGGAACTGCATCTTTTCGTCAAAACCCTTCCCCGTTATATTATACACCAATTGTGAAAACTTTTGATTTAATTAGAGAAAAATTGTCAAACTTTTACACTGCCTATTTCGCTTATATTTTAAAACTACTCACAACGAACGCTTTAACTCTTGTGACAGCTATGGCAGGCGAGCACGTTTGTCACCTGCAAACTTTGCTAGAATCACAGATTCTATCGTTTGAAGCGTTGATTCGTTTGATTCGTGTTAATCTCCAACTTGAGAGTACATGACGATAGATCACTGAAGAAACTCGCCCAACAGTCTCATCTTATTCATTCGTGGTGCTCTATCCTCCATCTTACTAAATGTATGATGATAGATGACAATAACAACACTGTAGAAACTGAACCAGCTTGTCTCATTTTGTGACATTTATTCCTTCATCCTCCATCTTGCTGAGTGTGGAGGACAGTGGATAACAGGCCCTGGCGCAAGATCATTCATGTTGGCCATTGAGATTAAACCTAAATGTTGTGCGACAGCGCTTTCACGTTTAGTTATCTCTGATTATCTTTGCATCTGCCTGGCACTGACCTCCCGATAAGTGCGTGCTTCAGGCGACGAGTCATGAAGAAAATGATGCATGTATGAAAATGGATCTAGATCAAATAATAATAATGATAATCTTTCTTTGGAGCAAGCATCCGCGCCATGTGTCCGGCACCACCGAACACCAGAAAACCTGAAAGATGGGAAGAAAATAAAAAGATAGGGAACTGAAGGAAAGGGAATCGTACAAGAATTAAGAAACCATCGCAGCATTCCCTTGGAAATCCGGTCAGGATGGGTGGTTGACGGGAATCTAATGTGAGCCTCACACTCTACCGTTCGGTGAGGGTAGGAAAAATGGCTGGTTAGCCCTTTGTGCTACCCCTTGAACCTACGTATAACGTGCGGGAAGATTCTGAATGTGTAAAGCTTGTTTTGATATTTCACGGATTCCATGCCCGTTTGTTTGCCTAAGTTTTACAGTAAATAGGGCTTCCCCACTCGATTAAGTAAGAATATTCTGTTGTAGTAGCAAGCAAGAAAGCGCATGCGTATGTGTATGTGTATGTGCGTGTTTGAAGAACATAATTGATAAACCAAAAGTGTTATAAATACCAAACTTGGTGTTCTGGATCAGCCAAAGAACCGACACCAAGATTCCCAAGAAAATCCTCCAACCTAAACCATGTAAATGTAAAACATGGCATTAACTGCTTTGAATGCTTTGACAAAAATATATTAAATTATTTTTCCGATAAACAAACATAAATATATATTCTTATAGAAATACTCTACTTCATTCTGAATTACTTTTGTAGAACCCATAACCCGTAAACTACAGACAAAATCTTGTTGCAAAACGAAGTGAAGATCTCGTTACTAGCACATAAGTAATGAATAGATAAAGTCAGACTGAAAAAAACGCAATCACACAGATTTCCCGGTCTTCGGTTGCGTTTAACCATTGAGCTACCATGGCAATCGGACGAAGACCAGCAGATCCGTGGTTCAGATCCCGACCATTTCTCATTCTGACTATCTATCCAAATCCTAGCCTCCACACGACTAGTGTTGAAGAACGATTAAATTTCTACGTAATTTCTGCACAATTTCTACAAACATCACTAATTTCTTATTTGTTGGAATTTACTAATGCTGTGTTACACCATTTTCCCCTCAATTGCCAAGACGCTATTCGTTTTTTTCTCTCGCAATTATGCAAGGAAGATAGACTTGAAAGCCATCACATAGCGACGCGCTGTTTAGAAATCTAACTCGCTTTGCCTACTCTCATTTTGTTTACACTCATCACAAAATGCATAGATATAAAAGGAAAGTTCATTTCGATTAAAAAAAGCAGGTAGAAGAAAAAAACATTTGTAAAAATAGCTTGTAGAATGTGAGTGTGGCCGCTGCTCTGTGCTTGTTAAAAGGAACAATGTGCTCTGTTTTAATTACCACTTTTATTCAAGTTGTTGGTTGTGCATCTGTACATAAAAACAGTTCCTCATAAATGTAGAAGTCAATTGTAAGAATACATACGATATTCTATCCAATGTCGAAAACAAGACATGTATTTTCGTCATCCAAACATCTGTTATAACTTACCTATAAGACAACTTAATTTGAAACAGAGGTCTATTTTATTAAAAGTACCGCACGGAAAATTGCAGATTAAATTATAAAGGTATAATGAGGGGAAAAAATAGGAATAAGAATGAGATAATTTAGAAATAAATTTAAAAACGTATTTTTTATGCTGTTATTAGAATAAAGGAAAGGAAAACACAATACACTAAATTTTTTGAGACAGGTATACAAATCTATATCATTAACTCAGATTATACAAAACCATGGCGAATAAAGAAGACTTCACAATTTATAACATAAGAATAGGATTAGAATTACTACAGAGGGGATGGGGCACCGCGATCAATTTTGATCTATTATACCTATGCCCCCAAGAGTGGCATACCCGGGAGGAAGGATGAGGCGAGAGGAGACAGAGGGCGGAGGTTCAGGAGCCACGACAGTGCAGATGGAAACCTCCGGTAGGCCAGGGAAACAGACATCCCCCTCCCCCTTCTGTGGGTCGGAAACGGTCCCGGCAACCAGTTCGGAGATCGGCAATGAACCTACCAGAGGAGGAAGTAATTCATTCAGAACTTATCATCCTGCCATGGTGATGAAATGGTGGGACAGGAAATTCGGGGATGAAATTAACCTACACAGCATTCGCGTGGTGACCCGGGAAAACCCCGGAAAAACCCACGGGCCAGGTAGGTCGGCCACGGGAATCGAACCCGTGCCTCCCGAATGCGGGTTACAGACGAAACCGCCTGAGCCACCCCGCTCGGTGATATGAGGATGAATATAACAACCTGACTGTTCATACTCATTAACGCAATAAAAAAAATGGGAAAACTGACCTATCTCTCACCTAGTTTGGATGATACATGTTGCTCTGAAAATAACCAGCCTGAAGCCACAAAAACATTTTCACACTAATGAATAGAAATGATTTTTTTTTCTCCTTCTCCTTCTCCTTCTCCTTCTCCTTCTCCTTCTCCTTCTCCTTCTCCTTCTCCTTCTCCTTCTCCTTCTCCTTCTCCTTCTCCTTCTCCTTCTCCTTCTCCTTCTCCTTCTCCTTCTCCTTCTCCTTCTCCTTCTCCTTCTCCTTCTCCTTCTCCTTCTCCTTCTCCTTCTCCTTCTCCTTCTCCTTCTCCTTCTCCTTCTCCTTCTCCTTCTCCTTCTCCTTCTCCTTCTCCTTCTCCTTCTCCTTCTCCTTCTCCTTCTCCTTCTCCTTCTCCTTCTCCTTCTCCTTCTCCTTCTCCTTCTCCTTCTCCTTCTCCTTCTCCTTCTCCTTCTCCTTCTCCTTCTCCTTCTCCTTCTCCTTCTCCTTCTCCTTCTCCTTCTCCTTCTCCTTCTCCTTCTCCTTCTCCTTCTCCTTCTCCTTCTCCTTCTCCTTCTCCTTCTCCTTCTCCTTCTCCTTCTCCTTCTCCTTCTCCTTCTCCTTCTCCTTCTCCTTCTCCTTCTCCTTCTCCTTCTCCTTCTCCTTCTCCTTCTCCTTCTCCTTCTCCTTCTCCTTCTCCTTCTCCTTCTCCTTCTCCTTCTCCTTCTCCTTCTCCTTCTCCTTCTCCTTCTCCTTCTCCTTCTCCTTCTCCTTCTCCTTCTCCTTCTCCTTCTCCTTCTCCTTCTCCTTCTCCTTCTCCTTCTCCTTCTCCTTCTCCTTCTCCTTCTCCTTCTCCTTCTCCTTCTCCTTCTCCTTCTCCTTCTCCTTCTCCTTCTCCTTCTCCTTCTCCTTCTCCTTCTCCTTCTCCTTCTCCTTCTCCTTCTCCTTCTCCTTCTCCTTCTCCTTCTCCTTCTCCTTCTCCTTCTCCTTCTCCTTCTCCTTCTCCTTCTCCTTCTCCTTCTCCTTCTCCTTCTCCTTCTCCTTCTCCTTCTCCTTCTCCTTCTCCTTCTCCTTCTCCTTCTCCTTCTCCTTCTCCTTCTCCTTCTCCTTCTCCTTCTCCTTCTCCTTCTCCTTCTCCTTCTCCTTCTCCTTCTCCTTCTCCTTCTCCTTCTCCTTCTCCTTCTCCTTCTCCTTCTCCTTCTCCTTCTCCTTCTCCTTCTCCTTCTCCTTCTCCTTCTCCTTCTCCTTCTCCTTCTCCTTCTCCTTCTCCTTCTCCTTCTCCTTCTCCTTCTCCTTCTCCTTCTCCTTCTCCTTCTCCTTCTCCTTCTCCTTCTCCTTCTCCTTCTCCTTCTCCTTCTCCTTCTCCTTCTCCTTCTCCTTCTCCTTCTCCTTCTCCTTCTCCTTCTCCTTCTCCTTCTCCTTCTCCTTCTCCTTCTCCTTCTCCTTCTCCTTCTCCTTCTCCTTCTCCTTCTCCTTCTCCTTCTCCTTCTCCTTCTCCTTCTCCTTCTCCTTCTCCTTCTCCTTCTCCTTCTCCTTCTCCTTCTCCTTCTCCTTCTCCTTCTCCTTCTCCTTCTCCTTCTCCTTCTCCTTCTCCTTCTCCTTCTCCTTCTCCTTCTCCTTCTCCTTCTCCTTCTCCTTCTCCTTCTCCTTCTCCTTCTCCTTCTCCTTCTCCTTCTCCTTCTCCTTCTCCTTCTCCTTCTCCTTCTCCTTCTCCTTCTCCTTCTCCTTCTCCTTCTCCTTCTCCTTCTCCTTCTCCTTCTCCTTCTCCTTCTCCTTCTCCTTCTCCTTCTCCTTCTCCTTCTCCTTCTCCTTCTCCTTCTCCTTCTCCTTCTCCTTCTCCTTCTCCTTCTCCTTCTCCTTCTCCTTCTCCTTCTCCTTCTCCTTCTCCTTCTCCTTCTCCTTCTCCTTCTCCTTCTCCTTCTCCTTCTCCTTCTCCTTCTCCTTCTCCTTCTCCTTCTCCTTCTCCTTCTCCTTCTCCTTCTCCTTCTCCTTCTCCTTCTCCTTCTCCTTCTCCTTCTCCTTCTCCTTCTCCTTCTCCTTCTCCTTCTCCTTCTCCTTCTCCTTCTCCTTCTCCTTCTCCTTCTCCTTCTCCTTCTCCTTCTCCTTCTCCTTCTCCTTCTCCTTCTCCTTCTCCTTCTCCTTCTCCTTCTCCTTCTCCTTCTCCTTCTCCTTCTCCTTCTCCTTCTCCTTCTCCTTCTCCTTCTCCTTCTCCTTCTCCTTCTCCTTCTCCTTCTCCTTCTCCTTCTCCTTCTCCTTCTCCTTCTCCTTCTCCTTCTCCTTCTCTTCTTCTTCTTCTTCTTCTTCTTCTTCTTCTTCTTCTTCTTCTTCTTCTTCTTCTTCTTCTTCTTCTTCTTCTTCTTCTTCTTCTTCTTCTTCTTCTTCTTCTTCTTCTTCTTCCAAGAATGTGAGTAAGGATACTGTCGCTCTTATTTCTTAGCTAAACAGTGAAGTTCCTGATTTCTGAAGAGTTGTCCTTACATGCGAAAGCAAGGAAATAACTAACTAAATGACGTAAAATCGAGTTTTGTACTAAAATCGCAAATGACAATAAAGACCACACAGGTATGACTTTACGTAATCTGGAAGACATGATAAAGATTTAAGGACAACATTGTAAAGCCTGTGATAGAACAATTAAAAGATGACAGTTTATCAAACACGGTCTTCTAAAACACTTGCTCCGTTAAACCAATTGCAAGTGACTGACATTGACGAATATCTGGTTGGCGTGAAGATTCGTTACCGTTTCGTCGATTCCCGTTTTGTCGACTTTCAGAAAAACTCCCGTTTTGTCGATTAGCACTAATAATTCCCTTTTCGTCGATTCTCTAAACCTTCTTTCCCACTTTATACAGACTTAGGACTGTCAAAGTAAAGGATTACAAATTTACTGTTTGTTGGAATGTCAAAACCTGTTACGATGGTGTATTTAAAAGTTTTATCAACAGTTTTGTATCGTCATAGTAAATGACATATATACATAAACTCAACACCTGTAAATACAAATTTTGACAAAATTGAGATGGTACAGCTCATAAATCAAATTTTACTATGTAAAATAATCGTCGAAAAGTCTAAACTGTAGCACGATCATCTGTTTTATTCTTTGATCCAAATCTCGATATTTCTTTTGTGTTTCGGCATTGGCATATGCTGGTTAACTTGCTGTACAACTATTTTATAATATTCTACGTCTTCCCGCAGAGTAGCTAGTAATTCGTAAAAATTAGGATGGTTCTTTCCAATTTACATGTTTAAGCGATTATGTCATCCTTCCACACTATTAGTAGTTCTATGTCGTTCATTATCACAAACGCAAATGTGATCGTTTTCGAGCCACTGCCTAACACAGTAATCGTTGTTGTTTCCATGATATATAGAAATCCATCTTCGATGTAATCAGGCGGTATGTGCGCAAGGGCAGCACACATTTTTATATGGTCTCGAACTTCCTTTTCCTGTTTGTACAGTTGAGCAAGCTCCAGTTCCTGAGTTTTTTGGCTTGGTTAAAGTTGAAATTTTTGCCTTTGATTTCTACATTCGAAAAAAAAAAAAAAGTTTTTATTGCGTTGGTTGCCGCTATTTCAAAACCAATATGGAACTTTTGAGGGTTACCTTGTGGTATTTTAACCTTCAGTAATCGGAATAGCCGACAATAAGTATTTTTATTTTCTATCAGGTAGCAAGGCTTATAGATACAACTGGCAGGAGTAAGGGGGAAGGTGGATAGTGTCTCATTGATCCAGCCGATACACTTTCTCATGGAAGAGTAACTGAATAAATACCGCTTTGAACTCTCTGGTGTAAATAGAGATTATGACCCATTCATAAACAAAGATATAACGTGACCAGACACGTTCTGCCAGACCAGCAGGAAGGGTATTTTTATTCTTTCCTCGTCGAATTTAACGAACACCTTGGCTTATTCCAAATACATGTTTCTTTTTTCACGTCATGTCAAATGTTTATGTTTCAGTTCTGAGTAATATTAGTAGTATAATTTCAAATATATGTACACGCATACATGTCAACCAAAAATGATATTCATTACAGTGCTTACGTCGCAACGCATTGTTATAATATAATGGTATATAATTTATTTGTATTAGGAAAACTATTTGAGCTAAAAATATGGGTTTTCACTATTATGTTAAATACATTACTCTCTACCTTCCTCATGGATCAGTTTTATGCAAAATCTGAATGTTTGTCTTAGCGCGAATTGCATTTATTAGAGATTGATTAGTTTGGCGCACGTCACTCAGGAATGCAGTACGACAATACTGCAGTACTCCGATTGGTTGTTCACCTAGTAGCACTCAAGGACAAGCATCATCCCATTTGAAACACATATGTCTTTCATTATATTAACAATGTTTCACTGTGGTGAATGTAAGTATTTGGGTCACAAAATCTAAACGTTTGTCTTTCACACTTACAATTTCTTGACAATATATTTGCGATATGGGCATCTGCTCTTCTCTGGCCCTCTTTTTCATTTTAGTAATACACAATTCAACTTAATTTTTGGCAATGTTGGGTTCACACGTATGGTCTCTGTTTTTTAAGTATTGTTTATATCCGGGAGTCGGTTGTAATATTTCCAGGCATTTACGCGTATAGCAGGTCCATTTATTGTTTTGGTTCTGGTAAACTTTTTTAAGCGTTAGCATGCAAAATTATCGGTTTCCCTCGTTTCGATTCAACAATTTCAAACTGACTTTAGCCTTGTTAATTTACTGAACGCCTACAATAAACTAATTCACTGTAAGATAGAAGCGAGTTGCGCTGCTTCTTTACCTGCGTCGACAAAACGGGAAGGATCGCATCAATTAGCCCTGAGTAGACAAAACGGTAATAAAACAGGTAAAATTACGTAGTCGACGACACGGGAATGAACGCGCGTGATAAGAGAGGTGGGTTATAGCTCGGCGAAAGCCTAAACGCTACGTCGGGCAACGGCATAGCGTCCTGGAAGGTGGAGTCAACGTAACACCAAGGAATTGAAATATATCCCTTAATTTAGTCGTGTGAAAGTACATAAAATGACTAATATAGAGGAATCCCAAAAAGATTGCAAAGTTACCAAAAGTGTGGTATCGCTATGTTGACGACATTTTTGCAATAGTACCTAAAAACCCTCATACAAGATAGTCTTAAACTTTTGAATATACAAAATCCAGCTATAAAATTTACATTGGAAACAGAAGAGGATGGTGTGCTCCCCTTTTTGGACATCAAGATCAAAAAAATGAACAAACTCACCTTTGGTATTTACAGGAAACCGACACACACAGATAATTACATTAAGGACAACAGTTTCAACCCAAAACAACACCAACATGCCATTTTCAATAGTTTAATCTTTCGGATGATCAACTTTCCACTAAACAGAGAAGATTATCAAGAAGAATACCTACACATAAAAAAGTAGCTATATCCAACGGTTTCAACCCAAATTTAGTAGACAAAACTGTTAACAGACTAAACAAAGCTAAGAAAATAAAAGAAACCACCACCCTAGAACCTACAGAAGAAAAAGAGAAAAAACTTTTTAAAAAACTCACCTTCCACCCATCAGCCTATAACAAATTCCAAAAAATCTTCTCAAAACACAACATAACTCTTGCACCTCAAAATAGGTTTAATATCAGAAATTTGTTAAAAGGCCCTCCCAAAAATTCAATCACTACCAAAGAAAAACCAGGAATCTATGAGATCAAATGTGAAATTTGCCCTAAAATTTATATAGGAAAAACAAAAAGAAATATTAACATCAGAACTAAAGAACATCTAAGAAACATTAAAAATGGTGAAACAGAAAAATCAGCAGTGGCTTTTCATTTTTTGAATACTAGACATGACATCAATTTGGAAACATCTCTAATAAAATATGTTAATCACCCCATAGACCTTTCCGTATGGAAAAAAATCTTCATCAACAAAAATCGTCATAGAGTCATGAATTTTGAAACTCCACCACCGGACATCTTTGACAAGTACATCACCCCATCTATTGACAAAATGGAGAAAGAGGAAACCACTACAACTTGCACTAGTCGAGTATCAGCTGATGATAGGAGCAAGAGCTCCTGAAACATGTCCTGTGAATAAACAGTGTGAGTGAAGCAATGTGTCAATATCTTCTCGATTCACTTTTGTAGAAGGGAAAAGGTCCGACTTGTTGCGATAAGCGGTTCCAATATGGCCCATTGTCATATCCGTGATTTCCAAGTTTCCCTAAAGATGTCACTTATGTATTTTGTAAATGCACAAATAAAATACTCTCAAGGCATAAAAAGCAATCACCGTCGAGTAACAAAGGTCATACTTAAGTACACGAATAATGCTATTTTATATGAGTTTAGGTTCGTTAGCAAGTTTAGGTTTCTGATTCATGGGAAGATAAGTCTCTATTTATATAAACTTAGGTTAATTAGTACGGTTCGCCAACGCAAAGAAAGTCCCCGAGAGGAAGATCCCACCCTTACAATGGGACAAGGACAGCGAATGTAGGTGATAGAGCACGTGCTACACAAGGAGTAGAACCGTTAAAAATAATATGCGCCCTATTCACTCAGTATACTAAAACCGAGAAGGTCTATTCTCAAAAAGTAGAAGGCATCAGACTGTTTTTGAATGGGTTGTAGCTGAACTGGCCCAAGTGTCATAAACATGTTGAGGTATGGTGTTGGAACCTTCTCCAAACCCCCTGCGTCTCATTCACCGGAACTTTCTTTGTTGTGGTAAACGGTAACCTTTTTGGTGCTACAGCACGCCAGCAAAGTGAGCGTGTGTTCTTAATACCGTTACGAATCACTGCTTCCAAAAGAACAACACACAAAGGAAAATATCGCTAATCTAGCAGATATCGTTTCTTATTTAGGTTGACAAACTACACTGCGCAAGATCAGTTATGGTAAAATGGCTATGCTTTTGTTCCAACCCAATTAATTTCCTATATAAGAAATGCTCCTTAAAAAAGAGGATAGATGCGTAGGCTCCATGCTCCAAAAGAGACACGAACTCCAAACAACACTACCGGGGTAATTACTAATTATATGAACCTATTTCACTTTTATCACTGTTTTTTGAGGTAAACCTAGAATAGCAATTTAATCAAAACTTAAAATAGAAATGAATACGAGATGCATCGTCAAAATTAGAATTAGAGCCAAAAATGAGTAATATTTAAATCAATTCCAACTTCTCTCGAATTATCTACACATGAAAACCCTCGGCGTCAAATCATACGCTCGTAAAATAGTCATTGTGGTTAAGGAAGCTAATAACTGTTCAAAATGTGCAGTGTCATAAATGATGAGGAAGCAATGATTGCACCATTCAAGGAAAATGTGAATATGCAAAGCCTAGGGAAATGGCACTGACGGAGTTAAATGAGTTTAGAAATGAAAGGCTTGGTGATGGAGAGAATTTTAAAATATTGGTATAGAGATTTCAAGCTAAGAGATGGCATGTTTCTGAAAGCGTGTCTCACATATTAAACGGAAGTACTGAAATCAAACAATTGGATGGGAGGAGTGCAAGAAACGTTACAAGAATGGGGTAAATTTAAGAGGAAAGCACTGGCTTGGATGCGTTCAAGAGCATTATTTTTTAAAGGTTTCACAGAAGACAACGGAGAAAGGTGTGTTGTTATGTGCAAACAATATTTCATTGTTAATTAGAATGTGAGGCGGCAAACAATTGAAGGGAGGATAAATGGGAAGTAAAATGAGACATATTGCACAGGAAAAATGTTGTAATTATACTTTCAACTGCTACGACAAAAAAAAGTTAAAATAATTACCGAATATTTAGGAACAGTGACCGAGAAAAGAACAGGGATGGTTAAAAAAACATGGAGCAAGAAGTTAAGGAGATGAGCGTGTAAATAAATGAATGTAGAAGATGTATTATGCAATAGCTAGGGAACTGAGCAATGAGCTCTTATACGCGTCCACGCTAGACTCAGTAAGATTAGATACGACTTCTTTTTTTTTTTTTTTTTTTTTTTTTTGTTGTAATTTACGTTCTCCAACGTTGTCATATCGGACGATGAATGGAATGGGTGAAATGATGCTCAAATGAGCCCGGGTTCCATGGATAAGGGATAAGGGAAAACCCCGGAAAAAGCCTTATCCAGATAACTCACCCTGACCGAGATTCGAACTCGGGACCTCTTGAACGTGAGGCAGACATGCTACCATCTACGCTACCGAGGCGGGCATTAGATAGGATGTACTTTATGTATTACATATTGGATAGGAGGAGTCACACTGAAAAATTCAATGCCAGAGCCGGGATTCGAACCACGGATCTCCCGGCCTCCGTCCAGCTGCCCTTAACCATTGATCTACTATGGTCAACATGCCAGCACGACAATAAATTCTCCAGCTGACTCGTATTTTCCCGGTAAACCATCAGGGGCTCTCATATACAATGAGATACACGCCTTTTGTGGCGACTTACTATGCTACAAGTACTTAAGCCCCAGGCTTCGTAATTGCCACTATTAGGTATATTGATGGAAATTAAACGTTCTTCCTCATTAGCTGTGTGTAGGCGATAATTTGGATAGGAAGAGCTAGACTGAAATATCCAATGCCATAGCCGGGATTTGAACCACGGATCTCCCGGTCTGTTACATGTTGCAACCAGACATTTATGTATTAGCAATAAAACAGTAATTGTTAATTGTATTTTTGTAATGCAAATAAGTCATTCAAATGTCAAATATGGTCTGAAACTAATGAGAAATACAGGATTCCTGCATGCCGTTTTGGAAGATGAACTTAGAACGAACTAATGCATAAGTTCGGCGTATGTCTTCATGCATACAGAACAAAAATTGCTCATAACTTCAACGGTATAATGTCAGTGCCTGATAGAAAATATCATTGCTGACATAATAGTAAAAGCTTGATAAGGAGGGTGGCTAGAAATTCAAAAGGCAAACACATCTGATTTTCAAGAAATTTAATAATAGGCATTCAGGCATTGAAATGGGCTTTTCACGTTTTGCATCCATGAGACCAAAATATTGCGTACTGTTGGACCAGCTGGAACTCACAATATTTTCATATGCATTATTTGAAAAAACACAAATCTCATGTATGATGTTCCAAAATAAATAAATCACCACGAATAATGACGAAAATGAGATGAAGAGTGCCGAGTTTCTAAATCCGTTATTGGAGAAAAATCTATTGGAAGAAGTGGGGAACGGCAGCTTGGGCAAAGATAATAAATTAACGACATCTTTATCAACAATTTTCTTATCTCTCTGAAAAACAATTAAAGCATAGTAAAGCCTCTCACTAGAATTAAAACCTCTGAAAACGCAATCCAATATGGGGATTTCATTATTATTGGCGACTACTTTTACACAGCATGACATACGGAGATGTTTCAAGCAACCACCCATCCGTTTATTATGTACTACAGGAAAGCTAAAATGGATCTGAAATATTTTCAATTCCATCAGAATATTTAGTTCATAACAATTCTGCTTTTTTTCAAAACAACGGATCACCTATGTACAACCGCAGTTTTCACGTATAAATTAGATCTGCTATTTCAGTGATGGGGCAGCAACTGGCCATTACAGTCTACTGCGTCATATGATACATTTCCTAGTGTCAAGTGAATGGCGTTTCTTCGCCACAAGCAATGGAAAGGGATATTGGGATAGCAGAGAGCAGACACAGTCAATCCGCTTACCGCGGTGCATGTGTTCGAGTAAGACACTGTATTGGCTTAGTGCTGTCGGTTCATCCACCATAGCGGCGGTATTCAGTACTGATTGCCCAGGACAAGAAGGCAAGCTAGAGGAATGTGTATCGTAATCACTTTTGCTGTCCGAACCGTGTATATGCTTTCCTTCCGAGTATGACAAGGATGGAAGATTCGTTTAAAACACACAAGTGTTGTCACATAACTCACCCATACATAATACCTATCGCTGCATTTACCGCAACAAACATTAAATATCTGGCATCATGGGTGCACTCACATACATTCATTTCCTAGTAAACAGATCCGTTACCGGAGCAGATCAACAGTTCAAGCTCCTCTACCCTTCATACCCCTCCAGCCTTCTTGTCGTGGGCATACAGTACATCGGTGTCTTTTTTAATTTATTTAAGGTCAGTTTAACTTCCAGGGTCATATCGCGACCATCTTTACAAAATAATACAATTAGTAACATATACTATATACATTAAATATACAGGTTTACAATCAAACATATAAAATATACACATTAATAACATTAATTAGAAAAACAATTTACATTAAATACAGATAACTGAAAACAAAGACAAGAACATATCCATATAAGTTAACAACAGTATTTTTCAAAGAGTTTCATTATTTTTACACCAATGTGTAGTAGATTATGAATTACAATTGATTAAAGTATATTGTACATAATTTATATTATTTTCCAAATGTCTATATCGTTTAGGTAAGTAAACAGATTGCGGCGTAGTTTGGAACTGTTTAGCAGTGTGGAGATATCCTGTGGGATTTCGTACTGTTTTCTGTTTCTTTTGTATTCATTGCATTATATGAGAAGGTGGTAAATGGTAAGGTTTTTATTAATCCTTTACACGTAGGCTGCGGCTGTCTTGAGAGAAGATATGAATGAGGCTGGAGAGACCAATTCGTGGAAAAGTGAGAATGATTTGTTCCTTTCTAGTAAGTGGCTTGGTTGGGTGAAGAGCGGTGGATCCTTTTCGTACTTGGTGTAATTTTCCTGGTTGTAGTTGATTCCATTCAGATTTCCATTTTTGTACTGGTATTTTGGAGATATGATTTATAACATCTGAATATGGAATTTGGACGTTCGTTTGTTGGCGTAGTGATGTGGCATCTTTAGCAGCTTCGTCCGCTCTTTCATCCCCTGTAATTCCTTGATGGGAAGGAATCCAAATGAAAACCACGTCTTTACCAGCGTCGGTGATGTTACTGAATAGTGTCTGTGTGTCCTGGACTAATTTGTTGTCTGTTGTGTAGTTCTTCATGCTCTGCAAGGTACTCAGTGAGTCAGAGAATATTGCATAGCTGTTGTGGTGTGCTGTCAGTAGTAAGTAAGTGCTTGATAAATTGCGTATAGTTCAGAACTGTAAGTGAAATAATAGCCAGGTAGCTGCTGCTGTAGAATTTTATCAGGAGTTATTATTGCACATCCAGTACCACGATCCGTTTTTGATCCATCAGTGTAAATAAACTGATAATTGGGGAAATTGTTGCACATTTCATAAAATAGTGTTTGGTAAACAAGAGCAGCGGTATTCCATTTCTGGTGAAATGTTAGGTCGGTATATATCTTGCGAATTTTGAGTTTCCAGTATGGTCCTTCATGGAAGTCCCTGGTCACTATGGGAGGGATGTTTATTGTGTTAGTATTTAAATAGTTAGCAAGTCGTTGATAGAAAGGTAAGGAGTGCTTTTTTGTATGACAGGTCTTGTAGCTCTCTGTATTGGGGAAAACATATGAATGGATACTTGAATGAGGTCTTGCTGCTATTTTGATACCGTATTTTATGCTAAATTTTATTCTCCTGGTGTTTAACGGTGGTTGGTTGGCTTCTATCAGTAGGCTAGAGACCGGACTGGTACGATGTGCTCCTAATATAATCCTCATAGCAGAACTTTGAATCACGTCCAGCAGCTTAACGCCGGTGTTGCAGAGTTGTACACAATAGCTCCATGGTCAAGTTTGCTTAGGATTAAAGCTTGATATGTCAGTTGTAGGACATGTTGATCAGCACCCCAATTGCGGTGTGATAATGTTTTTAATATGTTCAGGCGCATTGAACAGTCTTCCTTTAGGTTCGAAATATGTGTTTTCCATGATAGGTTGTGGTCGAAGATAAGTCCCAATAATTTCAATTGTTTGGTGGTTTCAATGAGTTTTCCATACAGGTGGATGGTAGGGTTTGGAAGATGCATTGAACTTTTGGTAAAGCAAATAAATTTTGACTTTTGCTGAGAAAAACTGAATCCTGTTTGTGGTGTCCAAATTTGTATCCTTGTTACAGTGTCTTGTAGTAAAGCTTGGGTGGTTGAGATGTTGTTACCTTTACAGAAAAAGGTCAGATCATCAGCAAATAATCACCTTTTACAGGGGGATGAATAGTGTTCAGTATGTCGTTTATTGCCAGCAGGAAAAGTGTAACGCTAAGCACGGAGCCTTGGGGTACTCCATTGTCTAACTTAACTTCCTTGGACAAGGTGCCATTTGTACGTACTCTAATGGTGCGATGCTGGAAGAAATTCTGAATGAAATAAAACATATTTCCTGATATTTTATTTTGTCGTAATATTTGAAGTATACGTGTTCTTCAGGTCATATCATATGCCTTTTGTATAACTCGACTAACTAGCATGAGATGTTGATTATGGAGAAAGGCTTCTCTTATTTCAGACTCAATCGTGATTAAACAGTCTGTAGTGGAACGGAATTTCCTGAAACCATATTGTGATTACGAAAGAAGTTTCCTGTTTTCGATAAACCAACGCAACCTTTTATTTATAATCTTTTCCAGAACTTTGCACATTATACACGTAAGAGATATTGGTATGTAGTCGTTTGGTAGTGTGAGGTCTTTATTAGGTTTCGGTATGGGTATCACTACTGCCGAACTCCAAAGATTGGGAAATAACCTATAAGACCAGATATGGTTGAATATTTTAAGAAGATATATATGTCCTTCAATGGTAACTGTTTCAGCATATCATAATGTATATTATCTGGTCCAGGGCTGGAGCTTTTGCATGATGCGAGGGCATTTTCATATTCATAATATTCAATGGCCTCATCAAAGTTTTCGGTACTGTCATTTACAGGTTCGTCAGGTAATGAATCATTTTTTATTTTAAATGATTTAAATTCGTCCACATAATTAGCATCGGATGATGTAGATGCAAATGAATCTGCTAAGATGTTAGCTACTGACTGTGGATTGATGGTAGTTGTTTTTAAGTCATGATCTTTCAAAACGATTTCTGAGTTATATTTAAACCTGCCTCTAATTTTCTGGATATTTCCCCACACTGTTTTCTGAGGGGTTTGATAATTTAAGGATGGGACAAAATTCAACCATGAATCCTTTTTACTTTGTTTAACAGTTTTTCTTGCTTTAGCTCTAGCTTGGAGATATTTAAGCTTATTTTCTTCAGCAGGACGGAGTCTGTATCGGTAATATGCCTTATTCTTAAAATTAATAGTCTTTTGGCATTCACTGTTCCACCAAGGAACTGTTTTTTTGCAGGTATAGAAATATTTGCAGATTTTAGATAGAGTAAGTTCATTGAAGTTTTTAATTATTTTATTAATACTAGTGTGAATAAATTCAGTGGCAGGCATGAGCTGGGTTAATTCTTTGGTTATAAAACTCTTAAATGTATCCCAATTAGCCTTTTTAAAATTAAATTTTGGCGTGAATGTGGTTTTCTGAGGACTGTCACTCAGATGAGTAAGAATAATTAGAAAGTGGTCATTATTTCCATGAGGTTCTTTATAATGAAGTATTCAAACAAATCTGGTATGCTTGGTGAGCACAAACTTAGGTCTATGGAGCTGAGTGTTCCATATGCTAGACTGAAATGAGTAGGCTCCAGTGAATTGGTGGAGCTGCATCCCCATAGTTTGTTGTGACTGTTGAAATCTCCGAGATTAAGGTAAGGACGGGGTAGTTGTTGTTCCAGTTATTTAGTTTTACAAGATCTAAATTGTGGCTGTTGGGGAGTTATATATTACATATACATAGTTCTACTGTCAAAAGAACAGACACTGCAGTAGCCTCTAAAGTAGTATTGAGCGAGATAGCACGTTGCGGCAGTGTTTCTTTAACAGTGACTACCCCACCGCGGTCATGTGTACATTCTTCTCGATTTTTATTATACGCGTTGTAACCTCTTAATGGAACAACATAATCATGCTTAAAATTTGTTTCTTGTGCACAAACAACTACTGGGTTATGTTTATTAAGTAAGAGTTGAAGGTGCTCCAGTTGAGAATGGAATCCATTTATGTTCCATTGTAATATGTTGTGTTCCATTATATGCTATGGTTTTTATTTTTAAGGTTTACTATGTATAGGGCTTCATTTAGATGGTCTTAGCAAAAACTTCTATTACATAACTATCAAAATGTTTAAAAAACTGCGTCATTTCTATTTATTTCGGAAAGCAATTTCTTTCCTATACGGGTGTTTCGATTTTTCATTGTTCTGTTGGTAAATAAGGGATGAAGCTTTTTGACTGTATCCAGGAGTCCTTTCAAGTCATCAGTGTAGCTAAGCGCAACTGATATTATATCAGATGCTCCAACTGTATTTTCAAAAAAGCTTTTGAACTGGAGGTAATTTAAAACGTAGTCGTCAGGTCTTTCTTCCATAGCATTTTTTATTACAGGTATCGGGTCATTTATGAGCGAGAGAGTGTCAGTCTTTTTTGGGTTTTTGTGCATATGTTTGTTTACTAGGTTAGGTTCTGTTTTTTTCTGTCTCATCTAGTCATTAAAGATGAGTTAAATAGGTTTTCGTCATCATCGGTTGCAGATTCAGCATACTTACTGGATGTTGAAATAGGTCGGTTCTTGGAACCTGTCTTATGGTTTTGCCCTAAAGGAGGGAAGTTCAATTCTGTGCTAAGTTGTGGCAAAGGAGGTTCAGACTGGGAGGTGCCATTTTCTTGTATAGAAACAGTTTCTAGTGACACGTTTTCTGTGTTTTCTGTGTCAGTTTCAATTATTTCTGCGTTGTCCTTAGTTTTGTCATTTACTGGCATGAATGTGGTGTGTTTACTAACTCTTTCAGATGAGCAGCTACCCATCTTAGCATTTATTTCATTGGGCGACTTGCACTGTTTAGCTAAATGTCCTTCCATATTACATAAAAAGCTGTAGGAAAATTGGAAGAAAGGTATATCCAATAGGATGTATCCTCCTGGTTTATCTGTAAGATTTCAGGTAGCTTGGCAAAGTCGTCAGGTTTTACATACATTTGTCGGCGAAATCTCATGATGTGTGTATATTCAGGGATAGTTATTCCTGCCCTGATATACGATATGGATGATACAGTCTTAATTCCTTGGGCCAGAAGGTGTTCTTTGATAACATGATTGGGAATAACAGGGCACACACTAGAGAGTATTATTCTTTTATTTTTAATGAGAAGCGGTCTAACTTCCAGTTGTTCACCTTTATTTTCGTGTGTTTAGATACCAGTCCATCTACTAGTTTTTTGTTGGCGAGGTAGATACAGATTCTGGAGTTCGATATTCGAGATACAAATCGAATGTTGCTGGGGATGGTTCGATTATATATTGCTGTTACACATTCTTTAAGTGTTATGCCGTCGTGGGCTTCGATTATTATGGCTTGTTCTTTATTGGGTCCCGTTTGGGTTATAGCTGAATAACTAGAAGCTGAGTTATACATTATGTGTTTATTCACATTGGTTTTTTCAGCATCTTGTTTTAGTAGGCCTGCGACCGCCATAGCAGACCAAAACTGCTGATTTTATATGAGTATTGATGCGCAGTTGTTTAATCGACAACTGGCATTTGTTTTCACTAACCTCAGCCCTAACGCTGATAAAACTTTAATGAATAACTACTGAAATATAGTTGTAACAAGATTACCTTTATTTACACAGCAACTGCAGTAGACGTTTTTGTATAATTGGTAGAACAACTACATATAACACGGTTATTCTTGAAATATAACTCTTAGAACAGGAGCAATGCAATTTCTGATAATCCAAGGCCGCGACCTTCACTTGCTCCCCACATCAGTGTTTTGTAACGGAAGGGTGTTTACACCACCAAATTATTTTAATCCTGAATAGAAAGCTGCGTACTACTTCATGGTACGTAACGTTGGTACCATTTGTTTTCTGAAAGTTCTGAAATAATTTGATCTTCAGCATCATGCATGCTGATGATTTAGCTGTTGAAAATGAAGAGTGTACTGTAGAAATAATAATTTAAAATACTCAGAATAGAGCCTACATCGCAAGAAAAGGAACAGTGGGAAGGGGACTGCAGCATGGCAGAAACTTCAGTATATGCGAGTTACAGGTATAATGCAGTTTGTGGCTGACTCCCTCTCTTTACTGTCCTATTAATATTTTAACGGTAACGGAACGGACGCCATTGCATGAGGGAATAACTCAGTGGAGTATACCACGCCGGCACAGACCAGTGACCTTAAGCACCGTTAGTAAATTGGTTACCCCTAGCGTAGGAATTACCTACATTTACGACTCACTGTCTACGCGAGTCTTAAATAAACGAGTAAACAACCTCCAAAACTATATGAAGAGGTGAAGAGTAATATCATTGGAATTTTTGGTGCACTCAAAACCAAAGGGGAACACTGTGAAGCAGCCCGACTATTCAATACAGAGGTTTGTGGGACAGAAAATTGCATCAGGAACATTCAGCATCACAGTGTGATTCCAGTATCAGAACAAAAGTTGCCCCAGAAACATTTTCTACTTTGTGTGAAATCTCTCAAGGACTTTTCTTCCTAAATTCCCGGAGATCTCGTCTGGCGTGTCAGACAGCCGAATAAAGTTCAACAGCGGCGAGTTTTGCGGGTTGTGGACTACAACCCCCGGTTTCAGTCACTTACTTATATACAGGGCCGTAGTGGAGGGGAAACGAGGATGTATGCCGTCCCACCACTATTTTGCGGAGGGGGGCACATTGCTTTACTTAATTTAACATTCAAAATACTGCAAAAATACAAAATATCTATACATTCAAATAATATTTATGACTATTAACGAACCTCCAGTACATATGTGGAAAACAGAGGATTACATAAAAGAATGCATAAAAAGTCAAACGCATGCTGAGGACAACCAAAGCAGGAGAGCGGATCTACAAGTGCAAAATTCTGATCGTTCTCCAGCATCTGGAAAAATTTTAGGTGTGCTTCCTCCCACGATTTTTGTAAGGAATATATAAGGAATATATATATATATATATATATATAAACTTAGTTCCTTTTGAGGCTCCATACTGAAACTTTTACAGTTTATAAGTTTACCCCTAAGTTAAAATTTCTTCCAAATTAAACGGTTGTCTTTCAAGTAACATTTTAAGGTATCGTGTGCATTCTTTTCAATAAGAAATATAAATGTTATTCTTTATGCAAAATATCATTCAACGCCCGCTCTTTTCGTAAATGGAGTATTTTGGAGCTTCTTTGGAGTATTGAGAGAATTATACATGGAGGAGGTTTTCAGTCAACCACAGACCCTATATGCCCATACATGCCATTCTATCTTTCAATCATATTTTCGTGCTCTATCGGGTGTATTTAGGTACTGTGGAAAATAACATTCTAATATATTTTCACACTCCAAGAATTCGCAGCATACGCCATACCTATTTGCATGGAATAGCCCAATTCCTTTAACATGAATCGCAATGGATTTGTCAGGTAAGGAGTTTGATATGTTGACATCAACTTACTGCAAGAATTTTAATGCAACTGAACGACCCTTTCTCAGAAGGAATCACTTCTTACATTAATCAAACAGTTGATGCCATCAGTGGGTTTAGAAATGCACAGAATATGTCGCGTATTGGATATGGGAAGCGTACACATCTTAATATATTACCACAATTTAACTCAAGACAAGTGTGATTGACACTTTCCTGCAAAATGTCAATTTGCGATCTGAAAGATGATTTTAGCTATTTTCGGCGTGCTCAATTGACTGTTTCTGTCTATTTTTCTCTATCACGTAAGGGTTTCTCACAAATCACAAAATATTAATTTGAAAATAGTGTTTATGATGTAAAATCTTACGTTACCAAAATAAATAAAAAAGCAACATTTCTGAATAATATATGAGTAATATCTATAAACCTGTAAAATAATGTGTGAAGTTACGTTTTCCTTAGCCGGAAGGTCGGTTGCGTTGATTTACGTTTAAGTCGTGATTAAGGAACTTCCCTTCTCAAGCACCAACAGCAATCCGCTAACTTCACAATGTTCCACCGACCCTGAAAACTCCTCCCCATTTCCTTGATTTCTTGATGAAATTATTCACCTTGTTCACCCTGAGGTTCATGTGACCTCAGAGGGATCCCAAATATCAGGAAAGTAGTTTAGATGAGAGTACAAGAAGTGAAGCTTTAAACTCATATTTCACCCAGAAGCTCGTTTTTTGAAGCATAATTCTCATAATTCTTTCGTATTGGAGATCTTTCATATTTCCAAGAAACGTATTGATTACCTCTTTGAAAGTACACCAAGGTTGCTGTTTCTATCATCCATGGTGTTGAAAAATGCAATAGCTTCATTAGAATATCTTATCGAAGACCTTTAAATATACTCTCTTTTATGTTAGCCTCAGTCATTAACAGGAACTTTACTGCTCAGATACGAGCAAGAAACATTCTTGTCCACTGCTTTCACGAACCTTTTCATAATAGGATATGTAGAGTCAAGAGTGTTTCATCATTCTTAATTTTATATGCACAAGAGACAAATAAAGTTTTATTTTTGGATCAGTTAAACTGGCATGAATGAGGTTTCTCTCTCCCGGAGTTAAAACTTTTCTCTTAGGTAATTATCTCAATGTCCAATGTTTAATTCTGTTTCTACCGTTTCATTCTTATAAAAAGGATGTGGCGACTTTCTACATCCTCCTTGCTGCTCTAGTAAGATATTGGATACCTTTAGGTCTCCTCACAATAGCCCTGATATTCCTTGTAATTAATTCTAAAATAATTTAAAGATTGTCATGTGATTCTTTTAGAAATAAAGAATGTGCAATTTTCCATTGTTCAATAAAATGGCTCTTGAGACTTTCTTCAAAGCGATATTAAATAAACACCGGTCTTTACTAGCCTATGCTAGTCTTCCCAGTTGTTGAAGTAAACCTGGTACATCACAAATTGGTCGTCCATCTTAAAGAATTTAGTAAAATCGTCTCTATTTCTATACTAAGAAAATATGATGTGTGGAGCCAGTATATTTTTCTCCTTCAGTTTTGATCCAAGTAATTTGCTCTTGTCCTTGGTAAAAGCTAAGTCTCTTACTAAGTCCTTCACCGAGCGCGATGGCTCAGGTGGTTTCGTCTGTGGCCCGCATGCGGCAGGCCCGGGTTCGATTCCCGTGGCCGACCTACCAGACCTATGGAATTTTTCGGGGGTTTTCCCTGGACACTAGGCGAATTCTGGGTAGTTTAATTACATCCCCCGAATTTCCTGTAGTTCCACTTCATCTCATCATTTCACATCATCTCTCATCTGGTGGTCTCTTTCAAAGTAAAAGTGTCGGCGGGTGTCTCGGTGGTGCATGGCGGGATGATATGCTCTGAGGAAAACTACTTCCTCCTCTGGTAGGTCGGTTGCCGGTCTCCGCTCCTCTGCTGGGACTATTTCGGGACCGCCAGCTAGGGACCTTTGGGGCTCGGATCACCTGCCTGGGACTTTAGGGCTCGGCTGCTGGGCTCATTAGCGTCCCGCTGTAAGGGAGCGAGTTCGTTGTCCTGGCCTGTCGGGAGAAATCTCTGTAAAACTGTAGGGACCCTGACCTCTGTACTGTCATGGCTGCTTGGGTCGGCCGCCCTCTGTCTCCTTCACCTCATCCTTCCTCCCAGGGGTGCCCCCACTTGGTGGCATAGCAACAATGAGCCCAGCGTGGTGGTCTACGTACCGAATCCCCTCCGTAATGAAATCCTAATCCTACTAAGTCCTTCAAATCTACTTTGACTAAAATGCTGCGACATGTATTCAGCAGTGTGCTGAGAAATGCTCATCTGTATTTGAATTTTCTGTTGACCGAGAGAATGAACTCTCCGTATACTCCAGTTGAGCTGGTGGAATAGGGACAGGGACATGTACTTCGTGTGACACACATCTTATAGCTGAAGCAAGGCCATCTGGATATTTCATTTTCGGTCCATTTGTCTTATTGTATCCTGATACTCTAAACATGCAGAAGTACCATTCATCATAGTGATTACCTTGTTCACGCCACATCATAAGAACCCAACTACGTGTTTTGCAGTCCATGTTTGAGTTTGATCTCCTAGCTCAAGCTTACAATATGCAAAATGTACCTTCTTCAAAAACTGAAGTAAAGGAAGTTACATGAATTGTTCATACATTTTATCCTAAAAAGATGGAAGGAACTGCGAACAGTGTATCACTACACTACACGGAGTAAAAATACAAAATAACAATGATGAATCTTTTGCGGAAACATTAGGGGAAAGTCATCCGGTATCAGACGGAACTCTATATCGGAAATTAACAGTTTCTGGTTTTCAGTACAATGTGTCAGAAATTTAGCTCAGATAGTGTTAGACCTTCTAGAGGCAAGCCGGAGATTGAGCACTGTGCGACTATGAACAAACAATTGATCGCGTAAAATAAAGGTATCTTATTTCTGACCTGCATTCCTGCTGCACGAAGGTAATTTGGTGAACCTGATACTGCAGTACTGATGAGTAAAATATACCTACTTTTAAGCGTTGCAAATTTACCGTATTTTAATCTAAAAAAAAAAACATGGGTGACTTTTTTTTTTTGTATTTTTACGTCCTCCAACGTTAAGTCATATCGGACAATGAATAGAATGGGTGAAATGACGCTGAAATGAGGCCGGGGCCCATAGAGCTCAGAGTTACACGAAAGTCATCCTTCAGGATAAGAGAAACCCCCGGAAAAACCTTATCCAGGTAACTCACCCTGACCGAGATTCTAACTAGGGACCTCCTGAACGTGAGGCAGACACGCCACCATCTAGGCTACTGAGGCGGGCAGGCATTCCTTTTGTTCAAATGTGTTAGGTGTATTAACTCGTTCACATTTTATGTGTGACACACCCAATATCGGACAAGAATTCGGAACACGATATCGGACAGGAGTATTCATAGCTTATAATTCTTTTATTCCGTTTGTTTCAGACAAATATGGGGAGGAATAGAGGGAACTGGACGACGGAAAACATGAAATTACCGACTGATGAAGTGATGGGGGGGGGGGGGGGGCAGAACTAAGCATTAGGCAAGCAAAAGAGTAGGCCTGTGTCCCTAAAAGCACATTAGGAGACAGACTGAAATTAATTTCTGCAGAAAATAAAACAAGTGATACTTGTTATTGGTACATATAAAAGCACTTTTTCGGAAGAGATAATGGATGATGCATTGAACAACCAAATAAACATATTAAATACCAACTTATGTCACTAAAGGGAGCGGGGGGGGGGGAGAATTTTAGAAATCAGCACCAAAGTGTGCAGAATGGGGCTTCAAAGTCAGCGTTTTCTTGCATCTACCATTGAACCGCAACATTTTTAGCGATTTCACGCAAAAAGGGTTAGAAAAGCACTGAGCTTTGCAAACGAGAAAACCAACTACATTATTTGGGGGCGAAAATTTCATGAAGACTGGATCCAGTGCCGCAAGGGTTGAGCCCATGAAAACTGCGTCAAGTCTTCAAGGGGATCCCCTTTAATATAAATGTGACATTCGTCTTAAAAAGTAATAGAGATACGCTGAAATAACGAAGTGGTCTTATTCAAACTGTCAGATATAGGGTTCCTCGTTTTCAAATTGGGGAAAATTTGAGAGTTACAAATGTTTAAAATTCTCTCCTGACAGTGCTTACTGTGGATGACATATATGGTACAATTAAACACACACAAAACATGTCTTCAAAAATAAATTTAAAACTGACTGTGCCCATTACCAAAATCATTATGGAACAAAATGCTTAAGTGTACGATACTGGGTACCCTTCCCCTACCCATCATTGCGAGTTATAGAAATCAGCGCCTACAGGTTCAGCGTACGTCTCTATCGTGCAACAGTAATTTGTCCAACAAAAAAAATCAATATTAATTAAATATATTAAAGAAATTAAAAACAATAAATTTAGGAATAGATCGTAAAATAGCATAAGCCAAAAGAAAATATCATTCAGGGTTTTAATAATTGCTCACGGATTATGTTCATCTGGTTTATTTTGTTTAGCTAATATTAGATATGAACGTTTACAGTTTTACTGCCTTGCGTCAGTCTCAACTCATCCCTTATATGATACGAGGGCAGGTAACCACACAAGAGGTGGCCTGTAGGTCTTACGCCAGTCATCAACTCGTCGCTTATATGATAAGAGGGTAGGGAAGCACACAAGAGGTGGTTTGTAGGACTTACGCCAGTCATCAACTCGTCGCTTATATGATAAGAGGGCAGGGAAGCACACAAGAGGTGGTTTGTAGGTCTTACGTCAGTCATCAACTCGTCGCTTATATGATAAGAGGGTAGGGAAGCACACAAGAGGTGGTTTGTAGGTCTTACGTCAGTCATCAACTCGTCGCTTATATGATAAGAGGGCAGGGAAGCACACAAGAGGTGGTTTGTAGGTCTTACGTCAGTCATCAACTCGTCGCTTATATGATAAGAGGGTAGGGAAGCACACAAGAGGTGGTTTGTAGGTCTTACGTCAGTCATCAACTCGTCGCTTTTATGATAAGAGGGTAGGGAAGCACACAAGAGGTGGTTTGTAGGTCTTACGTCAGTCATCAACTCGTCGCTTATATGATAAGAGGGTAGGGAAGCACACAAGAGGTGGTTTGTAGGTCTTACGTCAGTCATCAACTCGTCGCTTATATGATAAGAGGGTAGGGAAGCACACAAGAGGTGGTTTGTAGGTTTTACGTCAGTCATCAACTCGTCGCTTATATGATAAGAGGGTAGGGAAGCACACAAGAGGTGGTTTGTAGGTCTTACGTCAGTCATCAACTCGTCGCTTATATGATAAGAGGGTAGGGAAGCACACAAGAGGTGGCCTGTAGGTCTTACGTCAGTCATCAACTCGTCGTTTATATGATAAGAGGGCAGGGAAGCACACAAGAGGTGGTTTGTAGGTCTTACGTCAGTCATCAACTCGTCGCTTATATGATCAGAGGGCAGGGAAGCACACAAGAAGTGGTTTGTAGGTCTTACGTCAGTCATCAACTCGTCGCTTATATGATAAGAGGGCAGGGAAGCACACAAGAGGTGGTTTGTAGGTCTTACGTCAGTCATCAACTCGTCGCTTATATGATAAGAGGGCAGGGAAGCACACAAGAGGTGGTTTGTAGGTCTTACGTCAGTCATCAACTCGTCGCTTATATGATAAGAGGGCAGGGAAGCACACAAGAGGTGGCCTGTAGGTCTTACGTCAGTCATCAACTCGTCGCTTATATGATAAGAGGGCAGGGAAGCACACAAGAGGTGGTTTGTAGGTCTTACGTCAGTCATCAACTCGTCGCTTATATGATAAGAGGGCAGGGAAGCACACAAGAGGTGGTTTGTAGGTCTTACGTCAGTCATCAACTCGTCGCTTATATGATAAGAGGGCAGGGAAGCACACAAGAGGTGGCTTGTAGGTCTTACGTCAGTCATCAACTCGTCGCTTATATGATATGAGGGCAGGGAAGCACACAAGAGGTGGCTTGTAGGTCTTACGTCAGTCATCAACTCGTCGCTTATATGATAAGAGGGCAGGGAATTAACTCATCGCTTAGATGACAATATGGTAGGGAAGCACACACGAGGTGGTTTATAGGTCTTGCGTCATTAATTAACTCATCGCTTAGATGACAATAGGGTAGGGAAGCACACACGAGGTGGTTTATAGGTCTTGCGTCAGTAATTGACTCATCGCTTAGATGACAATATGGTAGGGAAGCACACACGAGGTGGTTTATAGGTCTTGCGTCAGTAATTAACTCATCGCTTAGATGACAATATGGTAGGGAAGCACACACGAGGTGGTTTATAGGTCTTGCGTCAGTAATTAACTCATCGCTTAGATGACAATATGGTAGGGAAGCACACACGAGGTGTTTTATAGGACTTGCGTCAGTAATTAACTCATCGCTTAGATGACAATAGGGTAGGGAAGCACACAGAAGGTGGTTTATAGGTCTTGCGTCAG
Source organism: Mantis religiosa (assembly GCA_030765055.1). Taxonomy (NCBI): domain Eukaryota; kingdom Metazoa; phylum Arthropoda; class Insecta; order Mantodea; family Mantidae; genus Mantis; species Mantis religiosa. Next base: position 56,870,797 of record CM060950.1, read on the forward strand.
TAATTAACTCATCGCTTAGATAACAATAGGGTAGGGAAGCACACACGAGGTGGTTTATAGGTCTTGCTTCAGTAATTAACTCATCGCTTAGATGACAATATGGTAGGGAAGCACACACGAGGTGGTTTATAGGTCTTGCGTCAGTAATTAACTCATCGCTTAGATGACAATAGGGTAGGGAAGCACACACGAGGTGGTTTATAGGTCTTGCGTCAGTAATTAACTCATCGCTTAGATGACAATAGGGTAGGGAAGCACACACGAGGTGGTTTATAGGTCTTGCGTCAGTAATTAACTCATCGCTTAGATGACAATAGGGTAGGGAAGCACACACGAGGTGGTTTATAGGTCTTGCGTCAGTAATTAACTCATCGCTTAGATGACAATAGGGTAGGGAAGCACACACGAGGTGGTTTATAGGTCTTGCGTCAGTAATTAACTCATCGCTTAGATGACAATAGGGTAGGGAAGCACACAGAAGGTGGTTTATAGGTCTTGCGTCAGTAATTAACTCATCGCTTAGATGACAATGTGGTAGGGAAGCACACACGAGGTGGTTTATAGGTCTTGCGTCAGTAATTAACTCATCGCTTAGATGACAATAGGGTAGGGAAGCACACACGAGGTGGTTTATAGGTCTTGCGTCAGTAATTAACTCATCGCTTAGATGACAATATGGTAGGGAAGCACACACGAGGTGGTTTATAGGTCTTGCGTCAGTAATTAACTCATCGCTTAGATGACAATATGGTAGGGAAGCACACACGAGGTGGTTTATAGGTCTTGCGTCAGTAATTAACTCATCGCTTAGATGACAATATGGTAGGGAAGCACACACGAGGTGGTTTATAGGTCTTGCGTCAGTAATTAACTCATCGCTTAGATGACAATAGGGTAGGGAAGCACACACGAGGTGGTTTATAGGTCTTGCGTCAGTAATTGACTCATCGCTTAGATGACAATATGGTAGGGAAGCACACACGAGGTGGTTTATAGGTCTTGCGTCAGTAATTAACTCATCGCTTAGATGACAATATGGTAGGGAAGCACACACGAGGTGGTTTATAGGTCTTGCGTCAGTAATTGACTCATCGCTTAGATGACAATATGGTAGGGAAGCACACACGAGGTGGTTTATAGGACTTGCGTCAGTAATTAACTCATCGCTTAGATGACAATATGGTAGGGAAGCACACAGAAGGTGGTTTATAGGTCTTGCGTCAGTAATTAACTCATCGCTTAGATGACAATAGGGTAGGGAAGCACACAGAAGGTGGTTTATAGGTCTTGCGTCAGTAATTAACTCATCGCTTAGATGACAATATGGTAGGGAAGCACACACGAGGTGGTTTATAGGTCTTGCGTCAGTAATTAACTCATCGCTTAGATGACAATATGGTAGGGAAGCACACAGAAGGTGGTTTATAGGTCTTGCGTCAGTAATTAACTCATCGCTTAGATGACAATAGGGTAGGGAAGCACACAGAAGGTGGTTTATAGGTCTTGCGTCAGTAATTAACTCATCGCTTAGATGACAATATGGTAGGGAAGCACACACGAGGTGGTTTATAGGTCTTGCGTCAGTAATTAACTCATCGCTTAGATGACAATATGGTAGGGAAGCACACAATAGGTGGTTTATAGGTCCTGCGTCAGTAATCAACTCATCGCTTACATGACGAGATGGCAGGGAAGCACACACGAGGTGGTTTATAGGTCCTGTGTCACTAATTAACCCATCGCTTAGATGGCAATAGGGTATAGAAGCACACAATAGGAAGTTTATAGCTCTTACGTCAGTAATTAACTCATCGCTTAGATGACAATATGGTAGGGAAGCACACAATAGGTGGTTTATAGGTCTTGCGTCAGTAATCAACTCATCGCTTAGATGACGAGATGGTAGGGAAGCACACAGAAGGTGGTTTATAGGTCCTGCGTCAGTAATCAACTCATCGCTTAGATGACGAGATGGTATGGAAGCACACAATAGGTGGTTTATAGGTCCTGCGTCAGTAATCAACTCATCGCTTAGATGACGAGATGGTATGGAAGCACACAATAGGTGGTTTATAGGTCCTGCGTCAGTAATTAACTCATCGCTTAGATTACAATAGGGTATGGAAGCACACAATAGGTGGTTTATAGCTGTTGCGTCAGTAATTAACTCATCGCTTAGATGACAATAGGGTATGGAAGCACACAATAGGTGGTTTATAGCTCTTACGTCAGTAATTAACTCATCGCTTAGATGACAATAGGGTATGGAAGCACACAATAGGTGGTTTATAGCTCTTACGTCAGTAATTAACTCATCGCTTAGATGACAATAGGGTATGGAAGCACACAATAGGTGGTTTATAGCTCTTACGTCAGTAATTAACTCATCGCTTATATGACAATAGGGTATGGAAGCACACAATAGGTGGTTTATAGCTCTTACGTCAGTAATTAACTCATCGCTTAGATGACAATAGGGTATGGAAGCACACAATAGGTGGTTTATAGCTCTTACGTCAGTAATTAACTCATCGCTTAGATTACAATAGGGTAGGGAAGCACACAATAGGTGGTTTATAGCTCTTACGTCAGTAATTAGCTCATCGCTTAGATGACAATAGGGTATGGAAGCACACAATAGGTGGTTTATAGCTCTTACGTCAGTAATTAACTCATCGCTTAGATGACAATAGGGTATGGAAGCACACAATAGATGGTTTATAGCTCTTACGTCAGTAATTAACTCATCGCTTAGATGACAATAGGGTATGGAAGCACACAATAGGTGGTTTATAGCTCTTACGTCAGTAATTAACTCATCGCTTAGATGACAATAGGGTATGGAAGCACACAATAGGTGGTTTATAGCTCTTACGTCAGTAATTAACTCATCGCTTAGATGACAATAGGGTATGGAAGCACACAATAGGTGGTTTATAGCTCTTACGTCAGTAATTAACTCATCGCTTAGATTACAATAGGGTAGGGAAGCACACAATAGGTGGTTTATAGCTCTTACGTCAGTAATTAACTCATCGCTTAGATTACAATAGGGTAGGGAAGCACACACGCGGTGGTTAATGAGTCTTGCGTCAGTAATCAACTCATAGCTTAGAGTGAGGGAGTGAGTGTGTGGTGTTTTAGGGCCCGTCGACAACAAGGTCATTTGGGCCTCATAGCTTAGATGACGAGAGGGTATGGAAGCACACAATAGCTTTTGCGTCAGTAATTAGCTCATCGCTTAGATGACAAGAGGGTAGGTAAGCACACAACAGATGGTTTGTGTGAATCATTGTAGTCATGTTCTGAAACTAAAGCGACATAACGTTGGAGGAGGGCTTCATCTCGCATTATTCACATATTTCAAAGAAGACAAATTCGCAGAACTGCATTCAGGAGGGTGTAGACATTCAACAGAGAAGTGATGCGATTGCGATGACGATTGCCAGTGCACCATAGCCTATACCTAACCTGCATGAGTGTGCTAACGAAAAATAACAGAAGCCACAAGTTACTCAGAGGATGGATATGCGCGGTTTTCTTTAGAAATCAATTATTTTACAGTAGTGAATCACTATTTCGAGTTAACAACTTTTAATCGATCGATTTTGCACGGATTACTAAAAATAAAGCGCATTATATCAGACTCGGGAGAAACACACCTTTGTAGACATAGCTTACTGCAATGATAATCAAGGTGTCATTAATGATAGAATCACAGTGATTGGTAATTACAAACTAAGCGTATGAAAATCTCGTTCACTTACACTGAGTATTTTTTACCCTTTTCTCTCCCATCCCCCAAGGAGAATTGCTATGGTTCTTGGCGTCCCATACTATATAGCCGTGAAAGACCCGTTAATTTTACTCAGATGCCTATTTATCAGGCTTTAGGTCCAACGTGCCGTAAACCTAGAACACGGCACCACCGGCTTTACTTCCCTTCCAAGGAAATTACGCACGAAAAGTACATCGCTCTCCGCCGGGTTTGAACCCGCGATTTTGGGAACCAGAGGCTAACGTGCTAACATTACACGAGGACGAAGTAGTGTTACGCAACAGACAGGATATTTTACTATATAAGAATTTCTATAGAGGAGAACCAGATATAAGCAGTGGATTTTGTTTTCTTCCGAATACTTAGTTGGTAACAGCAAATATGCACACACACTCCTAAACGGAACAGTTTCCGACAGTTTAATTACTTTGTTTTCGTATCTGAGAATCTTCGGTAGCATGCAGCGCAACGTCGTTTCCTTTCGTTTTCGTTTCGCAGGTACTGGTAGGCCTGTGTTAGCCTGAAGATTGTTGCTGTGTACCCACCCCGGATAGGGTTTAACCACAGATAGGATTTTCTTTTCGGGATGTGTTAGGATGGCTGTTTTTCTTTGAGGATGGTGGATTGAATATGAGGTAGTTTATTTACTCCTCTAGAAGGATAGAATGCTATCTCTAGCACCCGGCGTTGAAAGATTTATTTTGATTTGAACTGAGTTTTAATTGAATTTTGTTTCATTTTGAGACCAACAACTCTTGGTAGATTATGGGAGCTCAGCTTTTGCTGCTGCTGGAAATGCTCCGTGGTTGCCTCGGATGCCCGCAAGCCATGCGGGGGACCCGGAATAGTCGGCGACGACGTCTGGTGGGATCATAATTACCAAGAGACCGAACCAGGGCACTTCTGTGCAAAGGTAACTGTGCGTATAATTTTGTAGCCCGGCGTCTAATTTCATCTTCCACGTATGGAAGACCCGAGGCTTCATGGAGGAACCTTACTGGGAAGAATCGGCCTACTGAATAGATGGACCTAAGTCCTCTATTCTGAGCGCGTTGAAGATATGCCAGCCAGGAATCTGCGGCCATGCCCCAGACCTCGCAGGCATATAGCATCAACGGGACTATAAGAGCTCGAAAGAGGTATAGCTTTACGCGGACTGGCATCGATCCAGAACCCAGCATAGGATATAGGGAAGCAATAGCTCTCCGAAACCTCGCCGAGAGTTCCCTGATGTGCGCAACGTCGTCCTTTTCAGTGGCTTATAAATACGAATACTGCTAATGCAGCAGAATCAGTAGAAAATAGTAACATGTTTACATGATCTAATTTGAACACTGAAGCCTCAATTTCAAGCAATTATCACGATAGTTACATAGGTTAACAGAACGTATTAGTTTCTCTCTGAAGTGTGTCAATTTCTCCTTTTTCACAGAACAATATTATTGAGGCTGGCCTCGCAGCTCAGTCGGTAGAGCACCTGCCAGCCGTGCGAGGGGTCCTGGGTGCGATTCCCGGCTGGGGGTGGGGATTTTTCTCCAACCAAAATGATTCCCCATCTTCCCCAGAGTCTGGAAGTATGAATGAGAGTGTGAATGTGTGCGTGATCTAATGATTAAAATGTACAAGCAATTCAACATATACGAGTTAACACCATCGATATGTTCCAAAGGACAACGGCCGCTCATATGACCACTGCAGTTAAAGGCGGGGTATAAATGGAACAAACAAAAAAAATATTAGAGTAGAATCATCAAATAATAATAAATTCCACACTTCTACTGGATCGCCCCGCAGTCCTACTGCTTTAGCTATATTATGAGCCCTTAAATGATATTATACTTTGCAGTTTCCTCTTCCTATACCAGATAAAATTGTTTTCCACCAAGTAATTCTCATTTTCATTTGTCCTCTCCGCTTCAAAATCCAACAATCCGAAATCCGGTTTAGATTTCGTGTTTCTCTCTTCCAGTTCACAGTTTCCCATGAAACTATGCTTCCTTAGCGCTCAGGCAACTCATTCGGCGATTGTGTATTTCTAGCCCGAATTTACGTTCATTGGCTCTGTCTCTCGAGAGGAATTACCTTCCCATTATTAACAACGAAACATATTACCAGATCTGGCCGCTGAAAATACAGATTTCCAAATAAAGTCCTACAACGACCAAAAACATAAAATGTCTGTATTAGCGGTTTTGTCATGTGTGAATAAATAAAATAGATAGCGGTCCAAAAGCCCGGTATTACAGCTTAAGGGTTGTCATTTATATCGACATGTTGTACATCTAATTGTTATGTTGTGCTGTTATGCAATTTAACTGGTAAAGAGATAACGATTGAACCAATGAATCGTAACTCACTGTCTCACCCCAAATGTGCGCTTAGAACCTCTGAGTTTTAGAACAGTCTATTTGCGAGGTTCAAGTTTAAATCTTTAATATATTCCTTCAAATAACGTCACTTTAGATTTACAGTTTCTGTGGGGAAATAGCGCTCATTAAAGTAATAAGGAAATGAGGAAAGTTACGTTCTGGATTACCCATAAATCTCTCTCTGTGTTCCCAATGAATGTCAAACTAGCGTGTATTTTAGGAAACGTTGGAGACGGTTTAAGATCTCCATCATATTTGTTCTGAATAAGCCTTTATAAATCTTCTACATGTGTGACTCGTTTGACAGCTGATGGATCAAACAACTTCAATGGTTCCAATATTTTCGCATTTCTACTTTTAGTCTTGAATCCATTTTTATTATAAAAACACAGGAAGAAGAAACTTTTTCTTACCATCCGAATTAACCATAACCTATTTGAAAAAATGCAGACACTTCTTACCTTTCACCAGTTATAGAGCACAAGTGTATTCGGAATCGCATTGAGTATACGGAATCCTATTGAGTATTCGGGATGGTATGTATACAGTTATAGTGCCATGAAACAAAATTCAATTGGTTCAGTACAAGTCTCCGACCACACAAAACCTAACATTTCCTTTCTTACAACGTTGGTAGCAATGTACATAGCACAACCAGCATTAAGTCTCCTAGTTCAGTACTAGTCAAACGAGCGGGATGGCTCGCATTGGGGAAGCCGGGTTCGATTCCTGCGATCGACTTACCTTAAACATGTTTTTCGCGGGTCGCTAGGCGAAAGCTGGGTAGGTTAATTACATCCCCCGAGTTTCCTGTCCCTCTATTTCATCTGGTGGCTTCTTTAAGGGTAAAAGTGTCGGCGGGAGTCTCGGATGTGCATGGCGGGACCATAAGCTCTCACTGAACACCTCCTCCGGCGGGACGGACTCCGGTCTCCGAGAAGGCCTAGTAAGCCGATTCAGGAACGTGACTGGCGGGATGCCGGTTGTGCAAGCCTGCCTGGAGTCTTCCTTGCTCTGGGTAGCGCGACCTCCGGTCTCCGAACCGGCCACGCGATTATTTCGGGACCACGGTAGGTGGGATTACGATTGTCCTAGACCGCTGGGGAATTTCTATCTAGTAAAGTATAGGGATCCCGCCCTCTGTACTGTAGGCCGCCTTCTGTCTCCTCCCACCTCATCTCATCTTCCCTCCCGGGGTGCCCCACTTGGGGCATAGCTACACGTTGAGGCCAGAGGCTCTACTCCCATTAGCCTTGAACCCGTAGGAACAAGACCCGGGCCTCCTTCAACCAGGGAGTATCCGAGCTGTCCCAAAGGGCGCTCGGCGTCCTCCGTGGGGCTTTCCATAAGGCAAGACCTAGAGACTAACAAGCCCCCCCATCTGGTCCTATGGACACAAGACGGGATGGAAGTGGATACGCCACTTACGCGCGTCAACACTCAAGGTGAAGACTACCGAGAAACCTCGGTGGGGCCGCCTGGTGATCTAGCACACCTTCTACTAGCTTTGCAGGCTAGTACCCGGGAGACTTAATGGCTTCCCTCAACCCCGTCCGAAGACGTACCCGATTCCCACGGGTTTCGGGAACACACTGCCCCCTCGAGTCCATCCCAATCCGAACAACTCCCGAAAGAGGGGCTCGGCTGTTCGGCCCGAGGTTCCTCTAGTAACGTCAGAGGTATCACGAGTGCTAAGGGTCCGCGGCGCCCGCACTTTGGCAGCTGAAAGGGTCGGATCCCTTCCCCTACGGGAGGGCATAGGTACAAGGAACCCTACGAACAATCCAAACGAATCAATACTTCTTCTCACCATTGTTACAAGGAAATTTCTTGGCAGTATTAAAGTTAAAGCTAGAGCGAATTCATTACAAATGCTTCGCGACAGTGATGTGCCAAATTGGCTAACGTCGATGTACTTCCACAAAGCCTGCATGTGACCTGGTAATATGCTGCGTTTAGGAGCTGTTAAGGTGAATACTTAAATGTAATTTACAAAGACGATTTTGTTCAATTTCTACATGACTACATGTAGCTCTATCGAGTCCCTCCTATTAACCGACAGTTTAGTCGGCCATCAGTCATGAAATCGATTTCATGAACATGACCGAGATGAAGTGGCGATATGGTAGGAATACACAATTACATATGCATAAGTCGGGTCAAAATAGTTCATAAATTAATTAAAATGAATAATTTTTGTATAACTGGTAAAGCACAAGAGATTACTACATAAAAATTATAGCCGCTAAACAATCACACAATTTATGTGAAACGAAGTTGTTTATGGTATTGACCATTTTAGAAATATCCTTTTTTACATGTCTCAGTACTCAAAAGCTTCAAGCTTTTCGCGTGATAAGTTGCTATTTCCTTTTTCGGGTCACATAAAAGAAACAGAACCTCAACCCAATACCAGGGGCTGGGTTTTAAAACTTTTGACTACTACTTAGCCTGATTCCTCTTGTACCTATAACGAAGTACGTAATAAAGTAATTTCTGCAAATCTATATCTTGATGAACGTGAAGCAGGCAGAAATAAAATAAATATTTTGTTTGATTACGATATTGTCAATTGCCAGAACCATACTTGTGTGGGACTTCAGCCTGTAGATCTTTCACGTACCAATGAATTTAGCTTTAAAACGCATTTAAAAACTATTGGTTGGGACCAGATTTGAACCTGGACCTAGCCCGCTTTGGTAGCCTGTCTGTCTCACGTTCAAGAGGTCCCAAGTTCGAATCTCGGTCAGGGTGAGTTACCTGGATAAGGTTTTTCTGGTTTTTTCCCCTTATTCTGAAAGACGAATGTCGGGTAACTCTAAGCTCCATGGACCCTGGGCTCCTTTGAGCATCATTTCACCCATTCCATTCATCGTCCGATATGACTTAACGTTGGAGGACGTAAAAAATAAAAAATAAAAATACCCTGGACTTTGAAACCAGTAAGCTAACACCTAACCAACTAAGCTACCCATACCAATAAGCAGGTACAAAAACAAGATTTTGTAAAAACAGTTTTTAAACATATGGGTAGAGACATGAGAGTGAAGCCCATGCACAGCTGACACACTACAGGTTATGTGGAAGTCAAACGACACGACATTGGAGGGTCATGGTCCAAGCACAGCCGAGACAAGCAGTTACATAGAAACCAAAATAACGTGACAAAGTAGCGACTAAGTCCTAGCAGTTAGCACACTCTTAGTTATGTAGAAATCAAAATAAAACATGGTAGTGACACATCAAGTGCACATTCCGAACATAGTAGCGTTGTAGAAATAAACAATACGATACTAGACAAGACAGAAAACGGTAGCAACGTGGTATAGTTTGCCACAGAAAAGAAAGTCCCAGGGGAATGAGGCGTAGGGGAGGTTAGAACAGTTGCGATACCCTGCCTGGTAGTGATTTGACACTCGGGTCAGTTCAGTTACAGCCCATTCAAAAACATTCTGACGCCTTCTACTTTTGTAAATCAATCTTCTCGGTTTTAGTGTACTGAGTGAAAAGGGCGCATGCTTTTAACGGTTCTACTTCTTGTATAGCATGTGTTCTCTGTCACACACATTCACTATCCTTGTCGCACTGGTAAGGGTAGCGCATTCCTGTCAGGGACTTTCTCTGCGTTGGCGAACAGGTAGGTTAAGTGGATATCAAAAGCACGGTGAATATGTATGTATATGAAAATAAAAACATCGCGTCATTATGGGGACACTCTGTTCACAATCTGCATACGGTAGGTACATGAAATTAAACAACTTAAAAGGGATGGTTATCAGAATGACATGAAATGTAGGTTATATAGAAATCAGAATGATACAATACGGTAAGTTATATGGAAACAAATGAGACGAAACGATAGGTGCTGTAGAAATCAAAATGACAAACACGGTAGGTTATGTAGAAGTCAAAGCGATACACTGTAGGTTATGGGTAATAAACACATGACAGGGTAGTTCATCTGGAAATCAAAATGAGATGACGTGGTGGGTTATGTAGAAAAGAAAATGTCATGACAGGAAAGGTTATGTAAAAATCAAAATGAGATGACCTGGTGGGTTATTTAGAAATGAAAATGTGATACGGTAGTCTATACAGAAACCAGAATGAAAATAAAATGACACGATAGGTGATGCAGCAAAATAACAATATAACTAATGCAGAAATAATAAAAGTTATGACACGATAGGTTGTGTAAAATCAAATACAGATGACACACAGTGCGGTATGTAGAAATCAAAATGACATGACAGAGTGGGTTGTCTAAAACACAAAATCCCATGACATTGTGGGTTATCTAAAACACAAAATATGATGACATGGCGGGTTATCTAAAACACAAAATGATATGACACGGTGCGTTATCTAAAACACAAAATGAGATGACATGGTGGGTTATCTAAAACACAAAATGAGGTCACATGGCGGGTTATCTAAAACATAAAATGAGATGACAGGGTGTATTATCTAAAACACAAAATGAGATGACACACTGGGGTATGTAGAAATCAAAATGACATGACATACTGGGTTATCTAAAACACAAAATGAAATCACACGGTGGGTTATGTATGTAGAAATTAAAATGAAATTACAGGTGGGTTATGTAGAAATCAAAATGAGATGGTAGATGGGTTATGTAGAAATCAAAATGGGATGACACGGTGAGCTATGTAGAAATCAAAATGAGATGACATGGGTTATGTAGAAAGCGTAGCGAAGGGACACAGCCGGAACTTAGGCTATATGCAAATCCACCTTTTACGTATATATGCTTATTTTACTAAAGTAAGCTCTTCTACTGATAGATATGTATTGTAACAACCTCTTCAGTTTATTTGTGCCCCTATCCAGGTATAAATTAAAACACTTTTTGCTAAGTGAGAACACATTACCCATGCAAGGCCCCATTCCTCGCCGCAATTTTTCTGGTTTATTTCCAGTTCTTTAGTGTAACTAAAATTATCGAAGACGCATACACACAAATCAATGAATAATTAACATTGGGCCTTTCATATTATAGAGATCATTGGTGTGAAATAATCAAGTTAAATGAAACTATTATAGATTATCACACCCCGACTTCTCTGGTCCTGCCGATGACTGAAATTATACTTTATTTGCCAAATACAGCTCATGTCTATGAAGCATTCTTTGAAATTAGAGCTGCAAGGAGTGTTTAACGTGATTTTATACAACTTTGCTTTTCTTGCCAATGCCATGCATCGTACAGGAATTCGGTATTTGAGATGGTGTTCCCTGGTGTCCCATACAAAATAAAATAAAAATCTGCATACTATACCCCAGCACCTAATTTCTTAATACGGAGTAAATACTCAGACTTTTATTCATTTATTAAAACATCCAAAACATATACAAAACATACACAATTTACATATCCTAACCGCACAAAACTATTAATTACAGATTGATTAATTATCAACCATAAATTTTAAAAATGAACAATTATTAATGTACCTAATTTTTAAAAATTAATAAAATATTCTTACAATTAGTCAGAATTAAAAACAAAAATATTATTACCTAACAGAACTATATACCATTTCAAAATTATTATTGACAATCATGAATTAAAAACTTTCTAACTATATATACACAACTTTACTTTAACTTCCTAAAATATTATTTATAAAATTCATATCAAAATTAAAATTTAAAACCCAAAAATTTTAATACACAAAATTAATTTCCACTTCCAATTAAAATTTATAAATTTTAATACAACAATTTTATAAAAGAAAATTTAAAATATAATTTATTATTATTCAAATATTAAACTTATTTAAAATTTAAATTTCAAATACTTTATCACTTTTTATATACAAAACAGTTTTAATATTAAAATCAGATAACATTTAAAATATTTACACTTATCAGTTACTACTTAAAATTTTCAAACATAAACCTTTATGACTTCAAATTACAGGAAAACATTTATTTATTTTTCCAAAATAATAGTTATAAAGGTATTTCACAAATAATAATTAAACATCATGCAACTTCTCCTTCAAAAGAAATTGAAACGCTATTATCTAAACAAATAAATATACAAAATACAATTTTTAAACTTTTCCCTACATTTTAACACTTTATTCACTATCACTATCAACTTTATTAATAAAGAATATTTTAATACACTTTTCTCTACATAATAGCACTTTATTCAGTTTCACAATTAATTTTATCAATCTATTTATAAAAAACCACAAATTATTAAATTTCCACCCTACACTTTATCACTCACTTTCACTATCACTTCCAATTTGAAGCATATTATATTCATAAGATGGACCATAACGCAGTCGCTATGATGCTGCCATGTCGGCACCGCCATTTATTCCTCGTCGCTGGCGTTGGTATATTCCCAGCCATCTCCTCCATGGTCACATGCCGTGGGACATCAACTATTTCTGATCTGCCGTCTTCTGGAAGCTCAACCTTTGTAGATAAATTATGCGGCTCCCCTGTTAATCTCTTGGGCCTAATTCTCCTACTTTCAGCCCAATCTTATCATCCTATTATAATATGTTATAATATTCTCTTCAATTAACATTTATTTCTTCGTTGTCATTTCCTCCTTCCTGAATATCCTCTTCTATAATATCTGGATTCATATCACGATCAATTATATCACCTATATTTCGTAATATTTCATATCTTCTTACGAAAATTTCCTCTTGTACCCTACTTTCAGCCCAATCTTATCACCCTATTAATATGTCATAATATTCTCTTCAATTAATATTTTTTTCATCGTTTTCATATCCTCCTTCTTGAATATCCTCTTCTATCTGGATTCATATTACGATTAATTATATCATGGTATATATTTCGTAATCTTTCAGATCTTCTTACGAAAATTTCCTCTTGTACCGGAAAAATTACTCTTTGTGGAATTTTTATTTCAATTTCTTATTTACTGATTGTAGTGGCCATTGATTGTAGATGGCAAAATAAATCTTTGTCTCGAATAATATCATAAATCGCATAACCCTGTAATGATCTTATTTCTTCCTCAATTAAATGCGCATAGTTAGAGCATTCAAAAAATACATGTTCTGATGTGTCCTGTATGTTACATATATATCACATGCATCGGTGGGTGGTTTATTAATTTTGTCCCAATATTTGCCGTAAGGGCAATGTCCCGTCAAAAAATGAATTACTCCTTTTGTATAATTGAAATTTTTTATATTTATATTGTAATCTTTCTCTAATATTTCCAAAAATAGAATATGTTCTCCTTCCTTCTTTCATACTATCCCATTCCTCTTGCCACATTTCTAATTATTTATTCTTCACGTCCCGTGTTTTTTTGATAATGATCGTTCATTATTTCAAATAATTTACTCTGATTTCATTTTTTTATCCAAAAACATGCTCCTCGATAACGCAGAGTATGATCTATAGGCCAAATGCCTGTAATTACTAACAGTGTCATAGTTGTATTAACGGCTCCAGTAAATCTTAACAATATTTTCCTCTGAGAACGTCTTAATAGATTGCGTATTACGATGATTTTAGCTCTATGCGCCCAAATCGCTGCTGCGTAGGTTATTATTGAACCGAAGATATTCGTATGATGCGTGGTTATTTTATTTAATGGGATTTTGAAGTCAAATTGAGCTAACCTAGCAAGTTTTAACATTATTTTTCTGCTTTTACTCTAACATAATCTGTATGACATTTAGAACTGTCCCAAACAGTCCAAAGTTCCTGCGTTTAAAGTTGCTGTTCTACAAGTATACAATACCGAGCGAGATGATTCAGGCGGTTTGGTCTGTGGCCCGCACTCGGGAGGCCCGGGTTCGTTTCCCGTAGCGACCTACGTGACCCATGGGTTATTTTCGGGGTTTTCCCGGGTCGCCCGGCGAATGCTGAGTAGGTTAGATAGATCGTCCGAATTTTCTGTCCCTCCATTTCATCTACAGTATCATTTCACATCGTCTTTCGACTAGTGTCTCTTTCAGGGCAGAAGTGTCGGCGGGTGTCTTGGCGCTGCATGGCACGATGATATGCTCTGAGTCCTCCTCCGGTAGGACGTTTGCCGGTCTCCAAACCCATGTCTCGTGGTGGTACAGTTTCTGATCCACAGTAGGGGGTAATGTCCGTTGTCCTGGTCTGCTGGGGGAAGTTTCCATCTCGGTGTAATGTATGAACCCTGCCCTCTGCACCGTCGTGGGGCGGGCGCCCTGTGTCTTCTCTCGCCTCATTCTTCCTCGCCGGGAATGCATCATTTGGGGCAATAGGTACGAGTAACCTCCGAATTAATCCAGTTATCCCAGTATACAATACAGTTCCTGTATTTATGGTACTGTACGATACAGAACATGTGTACCCACATAATATTGCAGTTCCTTAGCTTATGTTATATTTAAATACGTGTCGCTTATGTTAAGAGAGTACCAGTAATTTTATTGTTTCTTTATCGAGGTACTCCACCGGTTAGGGGAGTTCCCGCGTTTTTGTTGGTGTTGTTGGATGTTCCATATGTAAGGAGCCTCTTTTTTTGTGCAATTTACGTCCTGCAACGTTGAAGTCATATCGGACGATGAATGAAATGGGTGAAATGATGCTCAAATGAGTCCAGGGTCCATGGAGCTTAAGGCTACCCAAAATTCGTCTTTAAGTATAAGGGGAAACCCCGGAAAAAACCTTATCCAGGTAACTCACCCTGACCGAGATTCGAACTCGGGACCTCTTGAATGTGAGGCAGACCTGCTACCATCACGCTACCGAGGCGGGCATATATGTATGGAGTGCCTGTATATATATATTAATTTAACGTCCTCTGACGTAAGTCATATCGGACGATCATTGAAATGACATTCATATTTCAGGATAACGTCAAACCCTGAAAAAAAAAAAAAAAAAAAAAAAAAAACTTACCCGGATAGGTCATCCTAAGGGAAATTTGAGCTCAGAACTTCTTGTACGTGACGTAGACACGCTACTACCTACGCTACAGAGGCGGGCAAAATGATCCAGGCTAGAAGTTATGAAAGCTTGTGAGAGCAGTGTTCAATTAAATGGAATTGTTGACATTTGCTTGTGTTGTAGGTTGATGTCACATGACGTGGGAGTTCCCGTATTTGTATTCTTGGTGTGACAGGTGCCACATATAGCACTGAAGTTTTCATATTTATATTGTTGGTATAGGTCAGATGTCACGGTGAGGAACTTCCTCCATTTGTGCTGTATGTAGTAGGGAACTACTTGTGTTTTACTTAATTATCACAAACAGTGTGGTATTTCCTTAAGATTTATGCTGTAGCTAAATGTTCCATGACATTACGAGACTTTCCGTATTTGTGTTAAGCTAGGTATCGCATTTAGTACTACATTAACCGTATTTGTGTTATAGCTAGTTGTCTGATATATTACTGTTGTTGGAGCTAGGTATCCCGGCACTTCCGTAGTTGCCGCCAGCTGTCCCGTAATGTACCGGATGTAGAATAATACGTATCTGTGTGGCTGCTGTTGACACTAGAAGTCCCATATTGTCCTGAATTTCCCGTGTTTCTGTCGCTACTATTGGCGATAGATGCCCCGCATTGTACTAGATTTCCCATATTTGTTTGTCTCCTGTTGTCGCTATTGTACTAGGTTTCCAAAATGTGTCACTATTGCCACTAGATGTGAGGTAACACATTAGATTTCCCGTATTTGTGTGGCTACTGTTCATGCTAGAAGTCGCATACTGTCCTGGATTTCGCCGTGGCTACTATGTCCCTGCATTAGATTTACGTATTTCTGTGGCTCATGTTGGTGCTAATGCAATAGATTTGCGAAATATGTGTCACTATTCTAACGAGAGGTCGGGTATTGCACTCGATTATCTGCATTTGAAATAAATATTAAACCAGTTGAAATATAACTATATCTCAAATCTACATTTTTTTCTATTTGTCCACATACTCTCAGAACAAATTCAAGGACTTGCCATACCTTTTAACAGTCTTTGAAATACCCTCTGCGTAAAGCTCTGCCGCCTGTGAACATGGACAACCCGTCACGGCGTGATCAAGCTATTCCTCATTGGCGAAGCGCTGAGATGAAAGCCAAAGTTTTACATATGGGAGCAGATGAAAATCACTGGGAGCCAAGTCCGGGTGGTAGCGAAGATGGTCAAAAACGTGCCATTTGAAACTGGCCAAAAGTTCATTTGTTCTTCGAGTTGTGTGCGAGCGAGCGTTCCAAGCAGAAACACAACACCAGATGTCACAAGACAACGACGCTGTTTTGGATTGTCATTTTTTGGCTTACCAAAGTTTCACAGTAGCCTTCAGAACTAACAGTCATGCCACATTCCATAAAATCAACGATAAATATGCCTTTGGCATCTCAAAAAGTCGCACCCAAGACTAGCTTCCCAGACAAAGTTTGACACTTTCTTTGGCTTCCTTAGAGAAGCAGTATGTCCCCACTGATTTGGAAATACTGTCAATACTTTTCCCGAATTGATTTGGGTACTGTTGTCTCTATGTCCCTCGTTGTACTGGACTTACGGAAATATGTCACCACTGATGTGGCCAGATGCCCTGTATTGTGTGGATTATAGTATTTGTATCGCTATTCGTCCGCAGTGCTGACAGGTTACACACAGCCCGAAGAAGTTTGCTGCGTACTCACCCAAAAAATGTGTTTAACCGCATAGAGGACTTTTTATTAGTACGTTTAAGGATAGTACTTTATGATTTATGGAGGAAGAAGATTCTGAGGTAGCTAATTTTGCTCCTCTGAAGCTTGACGGGATGCGAAACCTGATGCACCCTGATGGGCGTGATTTAATTAATTTAAATTCGTATTTTGAAGCCAATCAACTCTTGGTAGATTACTTTGGAACACAGCATTGTGCTGCTGATGGATTAGCTCTATGATTATCTCGGATGTTCCGCAAGCCATGCGGGAACTCGAAAAAGTCGAAGTCGACGTCTATGGAATCATAATCACCAAGAGACTTAACCAGGGCACTTCTGTGTCGAGGTAATATACCTTACAATTTTGTTGCTCGTAATTTCATCCTCGACGTATGGAAGGAATAAACTTCATGAAGAAACCTTACTAAGAAGGAGCGGCCAACCGAATAGATGAACCGTAGTTCTCTATTCTGAGCACGTTGACGCCATAACAGTCACTATCTGCGCCAAGTCCCAGATCTCGCAGACATATAGCATCAACGGGATCACTAGCGCCCGAAAGAGGTACAACTTAAAGCTAACAGGCATCGAACCAGAAATCAGAATATGGTACAGCGGTGCAATAGCTCCCTAAACCCATGCCGAGAGGTCGCTGATGTGTTTGCGAAAGTTCAGACCTCTATCCACCTTGACACCTAGGTATTGGATGGAGTTTGCCCATTCGATTCTTCGGCCTCTATATTGGAGTTAGGGCAGTCGGGAGGTATGGCATTTTGTGGAAAATAAAGCGTGGCTTTTATCCGGATTAACGGACATCCACCAACGACGGTACCATTCTTGAATGAGGCAGAGGTGCCTTTGTATTGGGTTGAAGGTTCTGAATATGGTACAGCGGTGCAATAGCTCCCTAAACCCATGCCGAGAGGTCGCTGATGTGTTTGCGAAAGTTCAGACCTCTATCCACCTTGACACCTAGGTATTGGATGGAGTTTGCCCATTCGATTCTTCGGCCTCTATATTGGAGTTAGGGCAGTCGGGAGGTATGGCATTTTGTGGAAAATATAGCGTGTCTTTTATCCGGGTTAACGGACATCCACCAACGTCGGTACCATTCTTGAATGAGGCAGAGGTGCCTTTGTATTGGGTTGAAGGTTCTGAGAATGTGCCTGTATTTGCAGAAAAACAGCACGTCGTCAGCGTATTGTACCATTTCGACGTGCGGCTGTGTTGGAAAGTCTGGAATAATCACATTATATAGTGTGGGGGATAGTACAGAGTCTAAGGGGACTCCACCTATCACAGGTCTTGGTGAAGATTTTTCCCCGCGACTATGACCTAGAAAATGCGGTGTCAAAGGAAGCTGTATACAATTTTGAGAATTTGTGTGGGTAGTCCCAGTTGGATTAATTTATAAAGGAGTCCGGCGTACCAGGTAGTTGAGTAGGCCTTCTCGACGTTCAAAGACACTGTCGCCGTGAGGGTGCTTTCCTAGAATCCCAGGGCGGCCGCCTCCACGACTCGCAGTAGCTGCTGGATGGTTAAGTGTCCTGGACGAAATCCAAACTGATGGTCAGATATATCTTGAACGTCTCTCAATAGTGGGCACAAGAGGATCAATACTAACTTCTAGAATACGTTCAAGAGGGTACAAAGGAGAATTATGGATCGGCAGTTGGAAGGGTGTATCGGGTTCTTACCAAGCTTTAAGATGCAAATCACCGTGGCTTCTCTCCACTATAGTGGAAAGTATCCTAGGGCTAAACACATATCGAAAACCCTTGTTAAGAAGAGCACGGCATTGAAGGTAAGATGGCGGAGCATGAGAGGAGTTAACGCATCAGATTCTGTCGCCTTTTTAGGATTAAAGCGCTGGTGTGCGACATGGAGTTCACTAAGAAAGATAACTGGAAGTAAGTCGTTCCGCTTCCGCGGGAGAACGCCGAAAGTATCGACGCACCTCCCGCCAGACACGTTCTGAGATGTCGTCCTAGGAGTTCTTTCTTGGGCACACAGTACGCTCAAGGTAGTCCGCAAATACATCTGCCTTGGATTGGGGATCACTGGCCCGGCCTTGATGGTGGTGGTGGTGGTGGTGGTGGTGGTGGTGGTGGTGGTGGTGGTGGTGGTGGTGGTGGTGGTGGTGGTGGTGGTGGTGGTGGTGGTGGTGGTGGTGGTGGTGTTTATGGGCGCTCAACAACGCGGTCTTCAGCGCCCTTATAAACCAAATCGTCCTAAAATAGGATAAAAGAACAAAAATACGTCCAGCCTAAATATAATCACAGATTAAGAAACACTCACCTAAGTGAAAATTTAAAAGATAGTTAAAACCAAGAGGCGAGCGGAGGCTTAAAAGGGTTGAAAAGTAAATAAATAAAAACCAGAATCTAAAATTTGCACTCGCCATGTTGAGTAAAATCTTTTCCACTACAGCGGTATTGTCTGCCAGGACCTCCACCAGGCTGTCCGGCAGCTGCAAGGACTCCCGAAGGTCTGCTAGGTGAGAACACCCTAGCAGCACGTGACGTACCGAAAGAGCCGACCACACAGCAAACAGGAGCAGGGTCCTTCTCTAACAGGTGGCTGTGTGGCCAGGTCTTGAGTATTATGAAGTGGAGAGGTGTCCTGACGTCGGCTGTTTTTAAGGGCAACCTGGCCATATTGTCCTTCCATGCTCGCTCCTGGTGCTCGCGCAGGCGGACACTGATCAGACGACGTAAGCATCTCAGTAGCGCACGATTATGTGGCGTGCGGTGACGCTAGTAGAGCCTCTTTGCTGCCGAAGAGCGGCGGATGAAGTCCAGTTTTATCGTATTGTCACTGGGTGTCCCGTATTGTACTCGATTCCCTCTCCCCCGTAAGAAAACAGATTACCGCTTACTTACTTTTCGGTCCTTATGTTTCCGTATTTTACGTAAATAGCTATGCACAGAATTTTCTTTTTATGTATTTACATTTATAACTCTTCATAAAGCAAATAAACTAATGTTTTGGAAATGTAATGATGTGTAGTTTTAAAGCCAAATAAATATTCAATCAGTCTCACTGAAATTAAAAAGCATTTGTCCCTAAAACAAAGAATTAAAAGTTCTAGGTTTTCTTAGTTTCTATCAAATTAACTGAGTATGTTTAAGTGCAGATATATGATTACTCCGAAGTACTTAATACGGGTTTTCAGCCCATTAAATCTCAAAATCAGGTCTCCTGTCCTTCTTGACTATAACGCTCGTCCATCAACGTGGCTACCGATCAACACAAAAGAATCACTAGAACTAGATACGCAGTCCTAGGTGTTTAGCATTATGGTACTTCACAAATAAGAAATGAGAGCCTATAACAGCGAACTTTTACTTACGTGTGCTATTCCGTTGACACCATAACCGGAATTGACGAAACCCTGAAACAAAAACATTTAACGTTTAAGAAAATGACCATATATATTATAAAGGAGAAAGAAAATCCCCCATTCAGTAGAGACCTGAAAATGTAACAAAATGCTATGTCAATACAACTATAGGTCACAGAATCAGTAACGTATGTATCTTCCAGGCCACTGAGCATCTAAATTAGAGACATTAACTAATAATCAACACTTTATTAAAACTAAAATTTGATTCTCTTAGTAAAAGTTTAATTAACGTCCTCCAATAATCGTCAACGTGTAGCATTTGGGCTAACAAGGATATTCAATGATGTAACTAAAAATGAAGAAAGGAAAGACTTCATCAGTGACAAGTTAAGAGTGTATTCACTCCATTAAGAAATTAAAAATGTTAACATGACTTCAAAAAAGATTTATGTTAGTAAAATAGATTTAGCAACAGATATTTCAAGTCTTTAACCAGCTATCTTTAAGTTTGGTTTCTGTTTAATATGAACTGGATCATTAGGAAAGAGATTCCACACTGCGATTGTATGTCAGACACCAGGGGGGAGGGATGAGATGGGAGCGCTCTACGTTAGTGCCGGAACCCGGACTAGGAGCGCGAAGCACCGTGGGTTTCGTGACATGAACTGGAGAGTCTTTATCTGGGGGCCAGGGTTGAACGTGTGTTCCACATCCACCTTTCCCAACAGGAAAGCAGACTAAAGCGCACCCCTATACCGAGAACAGCAGTTACAATGCGCAAAGCGCCACACTCGCTCGACGCCGACACTTCCGAAAAGATGTGATTAATATGAACATGAAATGAAATGGAGGTTAGGGAAGTCGCGAAAAGTAAAGTAAGTATCCAACCCTGGATTCACCCAGTGACCAAGAAAAACAGTGAAAAGACCTTTGGTCAGACTGATCAGTCACCGGGGATCGAATATGGGGTCTCCGGAATGCAAGTCCAAAGCGCTACCGCCAAACCACCGCAGTTGGTTGCTTTTAATACTTATGAAGTTTGGTATATTCAAAATGCAACTGTGTAATACAGTGAAAAAACACTTAGGTAAACTGTTGCATTAGGCACCGATAAACCTCTTTCTACTGACGCTATTAACGCGTTTACTTCTTGTTATGCTTGCACCTTGAGGCGGTCCGGCCCGTAGCGAACCACGTCGAGCGCTCCCTTGTGCTCAATGCCTCACAATTAAGGATCGGTGGCGTGAGGAGGTTAAGGAAAGGGAGATTGTAATCGGTTCGAGGTGACTTTTAGCTCCCGCATGAGAACTCTCATCTGTACTTCAGGAGTGCGTGCCTCCTGACTGGTTGTGGGTTGAATGATGACACCTCGAATCTGGTAGATAGAAGTTTATTGTTGTACTTAGGCTCCTACGCTCGCCACCATAAAGTCGTCCTCGGTGTGGTTGCTGTGTTTAGCGTCACTGTCAATATTGTGATGTGAACCGCAGAGGCAGTGGCACAGCGTAGTCGAACCGGATATATTTATCGTCTTCCCTATATATTACTCTTAGTGCTAACTCTCACTGGAGCGATTGTTAGATATTGCACTTTGTCTCTGTGCATGGCGCGGAGGTGTACTTGTTAGGCGGCACCAAATGCGCGTCCGTCTCACGTAGAACTCAGGACAGAAGTGCTCTTACTAGCAAAACCTACTTTCCGCCATCACTTTGAATTATCCCCACTCTAGGTATTTCTCGGAGTTTGCAAAATCACATGAACGAATATCAATTTTCTATTGGCTGCTATCTATCCCCACTTGAGATCAGTGTTCAGAATTTCCAGTTTCGGACCTGATATCAGAGACGCTTTCTCTAACGGTCCGCATGCAAAAATGTATGCGAAAGCATGCGCTCTGCGCGTCGGTCAAAATCTTATAGCCTGTTGTCAGAAGCACGCATGGGATTTTAACAATGGGTTGGTTCGCGACTGCATGGCACCAAATTTGTCTTGAGGGCAAAACAGAGAATAGAGTAGGGTTGTTTGTTTACAGGGATTGCAAAGGGAGTTTACTGACCTTCGCAGAGTGGCCTTGTCACTGTGGCGGTCTCCGGAGTATATGCTAGCATTATGGCATATGTCTGTTCTGGTATACGTCATTTATTTATATTTATTCGTTTGTTGTGTTTGGGTCTTTCTAATATCAGGCTATATGTTGTCTCATGGTTCCTAGGTGACAGGGGCTGCGTCAACCTAGAACACTTAATTTAGCTTTCCCACGATTTTGATAAAACACTAAATGCCCTATATTGTGTTAGTAGGAAGATCTTCTAACTGCGCGTAGACTGGAGGATTCTTGGTTCAAATCCAAGCTATAACATTAGACTTTTAATCTGACTCTCTTTCAATAATTATGCTTACCTATCGTTTGTATAAGTATACAATCTTTATACTCAATAAGCTAATATACTCTATGTTTATATACTAATAAACGTTCACTTACACAATTATGTACTAAATATATATTTTACCCAGTATTTTGTGGTCGGTTGCGTCATCCCCGTTAAGAATGAGGCCAAGAATGTGGCATGAGATAAATTCAGATTACTCGACTCTAAACACTGCAGACATCCCGCTGAGTCCATCAGAAACTCAGCGAACTGAAAATGTTTTGCAACCCTCCCGACAATTTTATCAACCCGAATTATGTTATTTTTAGAGACTTTATGACATAAGAGGTCTGCATTAGCACATGAACCTGGGTCGGTCTCGTATCCACAACGCTGGCGAGTCACGGGTTACGGCCCAGCCGGCGGGTGGGGGAGAAGGCGCTGTTGCCAGTACTGCACCACGTATTGATCGGGATTGGGCTCACACAATAGATATAGTCACGTGACCACAGCCCTGCCTGCCTTCACGCTAAGCAGCCCAACCCCGTGGGAAACCTATCCATCACTTACTCCCCAAAATACTAGCACGATCACCATTTAAAATGTTCCGTTCTGCAAATATGACGACAAATGTATGAGATGGAGGCTCGTGAAGCGTAGAGCATTGAATGTAAACATTAGCTGAGGATCATTTAAGAAGCTTAAGTTGTACTATACTGTAGTGCAAACGAAGTATTCCTGTACGAAAGCTGGTCGCCTTGCACAGCAGAGTTCAGCTGAGGTAGAAAGAAGCTTCTGAGGTTACAGCTTAAGGTCGATAGGTTACAATTAACGAGTGGTGCAGTGAGCTCAGAACCTAAACAATTAGATATTGCCAGATAATCCTTCTGCATAAATAAAAAAAAAAAACAGTTCTCCGGTTCCTTTATAAAAGTGTAATATATGAATTTGTAACACAACCCATATTTAAATTAGCATCTGCTACACAGAGGTATATTTGCACCGGGTAAAGAATTCGAACCTCGCAGCAGTTAAAGCTGTATTACTCAGTTTAAAATCCCACATACAATTTCTTGAATCCACAGGTAATATGTATAGTATGTTATTAAAAGATGTGGTAGCACGTAATCCATTAGTAGGCCAGGATATTATTCTTCCCTAGTAAGTTAGTTGAAAAGTAGTGTCCTGTTGGATGTAAATGCTCTCTGTGGGTTTAATAAAGTTGTAAGAGTTTACAAATCGGAGATTTGCCGAGTGCTACTCTAATGGATGTAAAGGCTGCCATGGGCTTGATGCAGTTGCAACAGGTTCCCACAAACAACCGATTTAGCTGGTCTTGTCAGTTTTATGTACTATCACGGTTTTACTATATTTACAATATAAGTCTTATTGTTTTATATGAGAGAAGTTACATCCAACAGACAGTAAAATTTGGTGGATCTAGCGTTTGTAGCTTGTTACAACTACATTAAGCCCCTGATAGCAGTTACATTGAACATATAATAAGACGTGGTGCATCTAATGTTTGTAAACTATTGCAAATGGCAGTTACATTCAACAGACAACAGGATTCGGTTAATCTACTGTACCTGTTGGAGCTTCAGCAAAACCACGAGAGCAGTGGTTGGAATGTCATCCAGAACATTATTTAGAACAGCTGTTTTTAACCAAATACCCTTGAAGGCAATGGCGTCCAACTACATTGTTGAGGGAAAATTGTGCATAACTGATAGATGGCTATCTGTTTCGCCTTGCATTCTCATAGCAATATTCTGCAACGGTAATAGTCATCATTAATACAAGTTGGAACACCTAATATTTACACAAACACCTACAGTATATATTTTTTATTTAGAATGAACTTTTATACAACTAAAATAGACTGTTTATTCAAATCTGAATTCGGATTTTTAACACATGACAATTTCGAAGTGTTCAGACATAATCATTTTTTCCACACTAGCCGTGTGTAGCCCAAGGTTTGGATGAGAAGAGCCAGACTGAAAAATCGAATGTCATAGCCGGGATTGGAACCACCGATCTCCCGCTCTCCGTGCGGTTGCTCTAAACCACTGAGCTACTATGGCCACATGGCATTAAGACATGTTCAGACATAATTTTACAGAACAGTATTTAAGGAGAAATTATAGATTTCTCTGCACAATATCCAAGATGTATAGATTGCCAGGAATCGCTAATATTACTTACACTTTTCCCAAGGAAGATATTGATATGAATTGTTACGCGTTCCTTATACTATCCAAAGCTGTGAGGATTTGAGGTTTAGGTATTGTGTTGAACGGGACTACCAAACATATGAGAATGTGAAGTGTTACACCTCATGTTGCCTAATGTACCGAGTTTCCTTCCCTTGAGGCTACGGATCTGTAACATCTTAAGATTGCTAAGTGCCTTCCTTTAAAAAGATCCACGTTTTTGAATCTATGGAAACATGTCGCTTACTGAACTGAAAGTTGCTTATAAGTCCTATGCTTAAAGACTGAGTATTTTTCTGCCGTTGTTTTGTAATTATAAACGTTTCTCATAAGTATACTTTTTCGTGTAATAATCTTTTATATTTAATACCCCCTGCATACATATGTACATTCTCAGCTAACACTAAAATTTTCCTAGTTTCATAGCTCTCAATGCTGAAATGTGAACTGAAGTTGCAGTGAATACATTAAAGGGAAATAATCACTCCGAAATGAACAACTAATACTGCAATAAAGTTATTGGTTTCTACGCGATTATAGTTCACTAATGTTTATAGGATTTCACTGGGTTTTCGTTAGAATATATGGTTTATAATGGCATGTAGTTGAGATGATAATGTATTGTCCTCCATAGGGAATGCTTACTCCTGCAATCGGAGCTGAATGTTAAAGCAGTTCCTCCAATCCTATTGTGAATGCAGGACGGGGCATACAGGCCTTTCGCTAAATCCAAGTGCCCCATATTAGCATGTTCAGGACATGTTGGCCCTATTTACAAACTTCGAAAGACAATGATGAAAGCATTGCTCCTGCTACTCCATACACTTTGTACTTGTGTGTGGGCATTACTTTTCCTTTCTAATGTTACCTGTATGGTCAGACCACTTTGAGGTGACAAGTGGGTTATTTCTATACCTGTTCCTCTAGTAACAACTGAAACCGGTTATTAAAAAAAGGAACCGCATTCCTAAGATACATTTAATTAAACTGCGATGTCGTAGAAAACTTAGCATCACTTCGCGAATAAATGCTTTTGCATCTCGGGGACTTCGTCATGATAAGCGAAAATATTTGCAAAATGTTACACATTAGAGCTTTTAGTTTTAAGCCACGCTTTAGTTATTTTCAAATTCTGTAGCACTTCCAGAAGTAATTCTTAACTTAGCCATTTGCTTTTGGTTCGTTACATTTTCCAACAAAGATATCAATATCTTTAGTTTGCGTTTATTGCCAGACAATTATGTCAAACTCTTAAAATTTTAAGAACAGTTCGTGAAATACTGAGATTTTCCTCTTAATAGTCAACAAGACATTTTCAAAAGCTTGTGTCAATTACAAACATATTTTGCAATAAAATCAAAAGACACGTAAATATATCAGACACATTTACCTTCATAAATATGACTAAATGCTTTAATCTCCTTCATTTAATTTTTAAAAATGTTAACTAAACGTAAGTGACAGAACAGAGTTAACTTTGTTTCATTAGAAGCTTCCAATGCTCATATTTATTTCTAGGTACTATGAGTCAGTGCAAAGGATTTGGAAGTAATCAGTTTAGGTACACGAAGCAATTTGAATAGTAACTTGCAGATGAAAGAAAGAAAAAGAAACAAATAGCCAATTGATGGAAATTAATCATTTCTCCACACTAGCCGTATATAGGCTAAGATATTTGATGGATAGAGTCAACATGAAAAATTCAATGCCATGGCCGTGATTTGAACCACGGATCTCCTGGTTTCCGTCCAGTCGCTCTTTATCTTTGAGCTACCATGGCCAACGTGCCTTCCTGACATTAAATTCTCCAGTTGACTCGTATATTTCCCCGGTAGACCACTAGGGGCTCTCGCATCCGAGATACACCGTTTGTGGTATTGAATTTTTCATGTTGACTCTATCCACCAAACAAATAGCCATTTCTTATGATAAACTTTTGCATTTAAAACGTAATATTCCGTAGCCCATTTTATAATTAGACTGACATACTAATTATGCCTGCCTCTGTAGCGTAGGTGGTAACGTGTCTGCCTCATGTTCATTAGTTCCCCAGTTCGAATCTTGGGCAGTGTGAGTTATCTGGATAAGCTTTTATTTCTGATGTTATCCCTTATCCTGAAAGATCAGGTAAGTCTACGCTCTATGGAACCTGGACTCATTTGAGCATCATTTCACCCATCGTCCGATATGACAACGCTGGAGGACCTAAATTAAAGAAACACTGTAACAGTACTGTTACAGCAGTAAAGCAAAACCAGCTCACTTCACGTCATTTTCTCCACGTGAGCAAAATACTCTGATGAGCACAGATTGGTTTAAGTTGTATATGAATCTATTCCTATTGGAAGAAAGAGGGGTATCAGCAAACTTTAGTGCACAATCTGAGGCTTTCATGCCCTGCATCTTGGATACTAAACATATTTCTCGGCTTGTAGGCAGTGGACAGGGATTTCAAAGTTCCCGACGTTTCGCCAAAATTGCGTTTGGCTTTGAGCTTTTACTAACTACCATGAAGCCCGCCTCGGTAGCGTAGATGGTAGCGTGTCTGCCTCACGTTCAAGAGGTCCCGAGTTCGAATCTCGGTCAGGGTGAGTTACCTGGATAAGTTTTTCTCCGGGTTTTCCCTTATCCTGATAGACGAATGTCGGGTAACTCTAACCTCCATTGACCCCGGACTCATTTGAGCATCACTTCACCCATTTCATTCATCGTCCGATATGACAACGTTGGAGGACGTAAATTACAAAAAAAGGGAAGAAACGACTGCCATAAAGATGCCAAGCGCAGTCCTAGGCGAAACGTCGGGAAATTTGAAACCCACTAGACTATGTCATACAAGCCCGAAAAATATATTTAATTTTTAACATCATTGCAATTTTAATTGTTTCACCTACCTGGGGAAATCTTGGTAAGCTTATTCTACAGCACGTTAAAAAAAAAAAAAAAAGATTGCTCACAAATCCAAGAACTATTTTTTTTTGTTGTTGTAATTTTACGTCCTCCAACGTTAAGTCATATCGGACGATGAATGGAATGGGTGAAATGATGCTCAAATGAGCCCAGGGTCTATAGAGCTTAGAGTTACCCGACATTCGTCTTCCAGGATAAGGGAAAACCCCGCAAAAAACCTTATCCAGGTAACTCACCCTGGCCGAGATTCGAAGTCGGGACCTCTTGAACGTGAGGCAGACTCGCTACCACCGCGCTACCGAGGCGGGCTCAAGAACTATTCCTATGCATATAGTTTACTTTGTAACTTTGCAACATTACTCTTCACATATATTCAAATCGTTAAACCATGTAGTAAAGATCTGGAAACTTACCTTCAAGAACTAGCAGGGAAATTTTCTAACATGACACACTACACCATTGTTTGAATATATAAGCTAAGTGAAGGACATAACACACGGGAAGCTCTTCGCATATTTATAGCATTTCAAGCACAAACATACACCAGGTAAGAGAGCTATTAATTAGCTCAGTTCATCGTTACCCGATAAAACTGGAGAAAATGATCTTCATAGTTGACAGCCGTGCAAATACTCCATTAAGAAAAAGAAGCGTACGAAGTAAATTTAAAGGAAATATGCCATTGTATGGTTTCCAACTTCAGTAAGTTGAATATCCTATCTGAAATGCGTTTGTTGACAAGATTAGCCCATTGACTGAAATTTATGTACCAAATCTAGAAGTTAATAATAGCCTCTAATATGCAAGGATTTGTTCCAAAATACAAAAAGCCACTTAACTTGAAAACAAAGTATGATAGAAAAAAGTTGTCCACAGTAGCGAACCGAACTTGTCATTCTCATTTTCGGAATTACTTCTACTTAATGACTTCACATTTAAAGTGCAAGAACGAAGCAATTTGATTTGCCATTTCGTTTTAAATCGCTGTTCACCAAGAAGAATCGCATAGTGTTAGAAACATGCTGCATTTACAAAGAATTCTAACAGCAACACATTCTATATCTATGAAATCAGCTGATTTATGCAAATCATTACTATACTGCTCGCCAAACTAGAATGTGATTGACAGTAACCACATGGAATAACGGTCTAAATAAATGGGAGGGGATGAGTACGTCATAACGGTTGTCATGGTAACGATTAGAGGGACCAATTAGAGTCGAGACGTTTCCATGACAACGTTAGACGCTAAATCTTGGTTGCCGATATTCTAACACGTGCTTAGCATGACTTGCGGGCGAGCGAGTTACGCAAACGCTGCAGTAACCATAATACCTTGGTGTTTGTTTCTCTTGACGATAACGCTGCATAAACAGAATGTCCTCACATATGCAACAGTTAGAGATCCTGTACTGGCAAGTTACTTTGCATTTTATTTGTGGCAATTTGCCTTGATTTACGTGTGTCTGAGTCCGTGTATCTGGGTGCGTGTTGTGATCATTTGCAATTGTGTTTAATGAATGTTTAATTATGTCTAAGTATAGTGACAAAAATAAAACTGTATTTGGTAACGGTATTCCAATTAAAGGACATACACGGGAAATCATATGCTCTGTGAGAGAATACTTCGATGAGGAGAAATTGAAAGGGGAGTTTAGTATTCCATTCTGTAAGGTGCTTGATAGGACTTCACGTGCGTAGGTATCAGTAAGGGCATTAAGGTTAAGATTGGGAAAGAAAAGTATTTTAAAGAAGAAAGTTAGATATTGGGGTATAAATTAGAAACTCCCGGAAAAAAATTACATAAGCGGCATATTCCCACTTCAATAAGCTAAAAGTGTCATAGGTATGCCTCTTTTGTTACGATGATCTTTACATTGATGTGTTCTTGCATGTTCTAGCGTTTGCATGTAGATCCACGACTGTACTATTGTCTTTGTGTATAGTATTATAAATACTTAATAACAATACTCACAACAATAATAATAAAATACCCATTGCAGTCGCAACTGAATCACCTTCGCACGCGTTGTGCTATCGCGCTCTCCACGTGGCAGCAATAAGCGGCAACGCCGCCTCTCTCTCCGTACGCAATGTCAATCACTTTCTAGATTGGTGACCAGTATAACAAACGAACTATCGTTGTACTCACACCGCTATCTGCCTAAAAATTTGAAGGTATAATGCCTGGTGTATATTAAACGGCAACGCCCAAAACTGAAGCTTGGAAAGTGTCGAATGCGAACACTTACAAGTAGCTGCTGCTGGGCATCCCTCATCAGCTCTGTGGTCGGTGTGGGGGACGGTGCTCCTCACATATCCCATGTGTAGATGGCTGCCCGTCAGGGTTAAGCAATCCCTCCCGTACAGCTCTGTGTTATTATGCCCATATGTTCCAGCGTATTCTGGACTCATTTACTGGTACTTCAGCTATACTCTGCACCCGATTTTTGGCACACAGGTCCCATATAGAGCACAGATGATGCCATCAAACTCTCAAGAGCGTACAGGTGTGCGTATAGGATAGTTCCCTTGTGAGTTATATTGTTTCCCGATAGATATTTAACTGTCTTATTAATATTTTTCTACATTTTTTATCGGGTAAGTGATGCAAGCTAACAACTTCCTTTCATACCTTAGTATTTAATTCTAAATAATTCCATATGTTTATATTACTATAAAATAGATAACATATTCTTTTCGAATTAAAAATATCCCTAAATTGGTTTGAAATAGTGCACACATTATTTTGACACTATAATTTCTGTGGACTGATATCGCCATAACCTGTGACACAGACTTAAGGTTTGATAAGCTCATTGGCTAATATGACACGGCGATTGCCATTACTTCTGTTCTGCTTAAACAATCATAGTATATACGCCAAATATCTCACATTCTTGATTATATTCAAGCAAACTTGAAGTAGCTAGGACGAATAGTTAAACGAAACAGGAAACGATTGAATGACGCCATTTAATTGATCTCCATTAGAATAAAAGATACGTATAATCAAGATGCCGGAGTGACATCTGATGGGAATTTTCAGACCTTTTTTACCTCTCGATGTCAATCAGGAAGATGGACATAGAGAGCAGTTGGAATGTTGTGTTCCTTTGCCGAAGGTTGGCGAGTTCAGGTAACAAATCATCGCGCGCGTGTTATGGCATAGGGATCTTAGAGCACAACTCATAGTCACAACTGGTCACAGAGCAACTACTTATCTGGATCAGCCATATTATCAAATCCCGTTAGATGAGGAATCTAAGAGGATTACACATTTTTCGACAGATTACAATTTATTTGAATTTACCCGTTTGCCATTTGGTATTGCTGTAGGCGCTCAAGTGCTATCAAAATTATTGGATAAAGTATTTGGTCATGTGAAGTTTCATTATTTGTATCACTATTTGGATGAGTTTTGCGTTTATTCTGCCACATTGGAAGACCATGTTAGGCAAAGTGCTGGTATTTTGAGACCAAGTGTTGATTCACTCAGGTTTGAGTGTGATCGTGGGTATTTACTCTATACGATTATGGAATTATCATCATTGTCACGTCAGGGACGAAAATAACTTTTCTTTTCAAGTGTTTGAATTTTTCTGCTTTATGTGTTATGTACAATTTTTTAGCCTTAATTATATTCAAGAAAGCTTAACATGTGTATGTGGCTGCAAGCCTAATTCCCCCACCGATCCAATACGTTTCCTCAAACAATGTGTAGTGTGTGTGTGTGTGTGTGTGTGTGTGTGTGTGTGTGTGTGTGTGTGTGTGTGTGTGTGTGTGTAGTGTAGTGTTTAACGCCCGCTTTTACTACATACGGCACCGTAGGCGATGACACTGATGATACATGAGATGAAGATGGAGCACTGGTGGAATGAGATGGCGGAGGAAACCGGAGTTCCCGGAGAAACCCGCCCCAGCGCCGTGTTGTCCACCACAAATCTCACTTTGCGGTCGCCTGGGATCGAACCCGGGCCGCCTTTGTGAGAGCCAAGCGGTCTAACCACTGAGCCACGGCGCGGCCTTCCTCAAACAGTGTTGCTAGGTTACTCATTTATGCAAGTGGTGGGGGGCAAGAGAAAGAATTGAACGAGCAGCATAGTCAGTTGTTATGCATTGTAAGTTATACGGTAAAACCTGGGCAGTAACATTAACGGGCTTATAATTAAATCAACGGTTAAAAAAAGTACTCGGGAAGCCCAAAGTGTATTTATACAATATCTAAGTCCAAAAGTCATTCTATCAGAAAAACACAACACCAGTGCCTCTAAGGAGTACAATAATAATTTTAATGAAGCGCAGTACTATTTCTACAACTCCGAAATAAACGTTGTGTTATCTCATCGTGAGATTAAAGGGTAAAGGGGTAGACAACCAGCGAGGATAGCTCACGCACTGCGCCCTCCACGAAAATCTATTCCGACTAACATCCTCGGAAAGAAGAGACGACGTGATAGAACCACAGGAGGTCAAAGAGTCGCAGGCAGACGAGTCACAGAGACGCACGAATATCCCTGCAAGTTCTATATACTGGCATCAGAACCCGCAGCGCAGCCATCAACACTGGGTACGGATCGACAAGCGTCACCCCCATGACAACAACCACCACACGCCACCCAGCGCCGAGAACAGCATTTGCAATGCGCAAACAACCGCACCATCTGCCCGGCACCGCCATACATCACAAGCCTGAAAGCATATCCGTAAGGTAACGGAAAGATAATGGGCGGGAATTAGGGAAAGGAAATCGTAGTATGAACGTAAGCATCCCAGCATTCGCCTATATAACAAACGAAAACCAGAAAAACTGAAATCTGAGTGCGCGGTCAACAGAAATCGAACCAATGACCTCCCAAATGCCAGTCGCACACGTTCGTCATCGTGGGGGAATCGTCCATTAATAGTCCTCTGTGGGGGATGGCATGAGAAACAAAGTTTATTTTTATCACACCTGAAGAGCTTGCCAACACGTGCTATGTAACTATACCAAACCCGTGCAGAGAAATATCGCACGTTGCTGGAAGTAGGTTACGAAGTGAGTGTTTTGCGAGCACGGAAGTAAAAAAGAAAAGGAAGATACATCTAAGATATAACGTAAACTTCCTAACTCACGCGTCTCCTAAGGATGCACGGTATGCATTCTTCCAGAAAATTGTCTCACAACAAATATATCTTTTCAGGGAAAACCATTTTATTTCCGCCTTTAAAACTCGAAATAAGTCTTAACAGATACTGATTAACCCAAAGAAAGATTGAGAAACTATAGGGATAAGTGAAATTCCTACTTTGATTAAAAATAACGCGGTAGATAATTTTAATTGGTGCGAAATTTCACATAACCGTGAAACAATAAATAAGGAAAATATCGAGTTTGAAAAGAGGCAATTTATATCTGCCATTAAAGGCCTATAAAATTTATTACTTAAGTTTAAATGTCTTACCTTCAATCAAATTGATAAATAAGGGGCGATTATTGTTTATTGTGCACTCTATACACATTTTTGTCTGGTAACGTCGCTGTCAAATACCAGGAACATATTAGCACCGCCGGTGTACCGGAACTTCGTCGCACAGGAATTCTTGTGGTATATGCCAGTAAATAGCTGGCATGGATTTTAAGCACACTTAAAAACCATTGGTCTGAGCCGGGTATGAACCCGAGTGCTTGGGCATCAGCAGGCCAGCACCTAACCAATTGAGCCACCCAGAACAGCATTTTCCATTAGCTCATGGTTGAAGTACATTACTTGGTTAAACACAAACATTTTCAGCGCAAATAATTCTTCTAAAGTGCTTTGAATAGAAAGAACTCCATGAAAAGATAACAGTTATAGAAACATCACAATTATTTATATCATGCATATCGTAATAGTGTAATCAAGGTGGGTATTTCATCCCATTTCATTGAGATGAAGTTTGTTTGAATTTTGTTTAATGACGGGAAAACAGGGACCTTGGGATAACAATACAATCATTTTATAGAGGCAGGCTAAACATCAGCGGGTTTGTTCTGCTTCTTCATGTTTTAATTCGATTGACTGCGTCTACCAAGTTTTCTCACGTAAGAAAGAAAAGTGAGCATCAATTGGGCTGCTTTTTAATAGTTACCACCCTGAGATAGAAGCTATGTGGAGTCGAAATAGAATTTTCCTTAATTTTTATTTTTCATTTTATGTTTTAATTGCATATGAATATTTCGAATCTCTCGCTCATTTTGATTTAGCTTCCATAGAGGTACACCAATAAAAATAGTTTGAAAACATTGTTTAAAATAATCCTGCGTAGCAGGTTTTTGGAACAGTTTGGTACACTCACTTGGTAAAAGAACAATAAGTTTGTAAATATTAGTGTTAGAATGGAGACTTTCTTTTTTATTTTGTTCGGGAAGTTTTACTTTATTGCAGCGTCGGCTCCCGTTCATCTTTCCTCCATGTGAATGTTTCGAAGCACTGCCAAGTTCTGTTTGAAAAGTTAGGTTACATTTCTTGTGCTGCATACGCTCTTGAGTGTTGTTTTATTATGTGTTTTGCAAATATGACGAAACCAAAGGGCGTTCTCAAAAGGAGAAAGTTTGCAGATCACATATATACCGGTAAGAACATTAAAAGTGCTATTTCAGATGAAGTGCAGTAAGTGAAAACATTTCAGAACCTAAACCTCATTCGAATGCTTAAAAAAACTACAAATGCGGGAACATATTTATAATACTATAAATGCAGATTCTGATAAATATAATAATAAATTTAAAATTACTTACTAAGGCGTTGTTTGAACGTATGAATTGCAATCTTTTTGGTGGAAACGAACATTCTTGAGGATAAAGATAAAAGAGGTGGATTGGTTGTAAATCTGAACATTTCAAATTCAAATTGTAATTCCATCTGGGCAGTGTAAAGAAAGTAATTACTATGACATGAATGTTAGATTCATATATCGACACTGGCAAAGGTCTCATAGCTGGGAAAATGTTCAGTGTAGTTATGAATATGCCACGCCCCCTCCCCTACTGTTCTAAGTGAAAAATATTGCACAAAAATCTATGATAAATGCCACAAAAGAGACCATAGAAGAAAACAATGGTATTACATATATTGCCATTAGTGATTGAAGGTACTTAAGACATTCTGTACACCATAAGTGGGAGTTTTTTTAAAAATGTTAAGTTTGAAAGCAATTTCTGAAAAAGTGAAAATTTCTATATAAAGGCCCCATTATCTCAGAAACTAATTGACACCAGGAGCTGAAATCTTTACCACACATTTGCATCTAAAATTGCTTTATTTTTATGAAAAAGTTTTTATGTACATGGATTAGTTACTTTTTTAATTTAAAAGCCATAAACTTTGGATAAAGTTTGTAGAGCTTTATTAAAAAATCATGCCATTCCTTATATTCAACAGAAGTATTTTATTTTTCATCAATAAATTGTAAAGGTATTGTTGAAAATATCTTTAAAACTTAGCTCATTATTAATAGCCGAGGTAAGGGGTCAAACATTACAATTGGCAAGATAGGGCATTTCGACTCTCCTTAAACAGAGTCATATGCTTACCTTACCAATGTTTTACGGAGCTTGTGTTGTCTCTTCAAAAGACAGGAACCCACCCCCACCCTCCCTTTTAGAATGTATAATTTTATAGCAAAAGTGATCGTGTAATGCCAAAAAAACACTCATCTTCCCCCTAACGTCTGATCTTCCAGCTATAGAGCATGTGCGATGAGAGGACTCCCAACCTGAGGAACCAAAAAGCTCTGTATTGGAGATCTTTTATTTATTTTTGTTTTATTATTATTACTATTATTGTTATTGCTGTTCTTGTTGTTTTTGGTCACTGCGTGCTGATTACTACGCGTATAAAACTAAATTTTTTTATAATAACAAGTGAAATAATTAAAAGTAAAATTTTGTGTAGCCAATCTAAACAAACGCAACCCTACCCGCGCCTACAACTCATTTTGTGTGTTTAGTATAACTCGCATTGGCGATGATCGTTTTGCTCACTTAACTGTTTGCGTATTTATTTACTACATAACTAAAAATGATATGTACTTTTAACTTTACAGAACGGCTTGACGGTAGAAGTGCCATCTGTATGGAAAGTGTGGCGTATTCTCCATGAATAAATTCAATGAATGCACTACATGCGTTGCAGAATAATGGAATAACTAACCTTAGTACTTTTCTGTTTCAAAGAAGCGTTTATTATAGCGAACAGTGGATGACGTATTTATGGGAATTATACCGGATCTGCTCTAAGAAACACGCGCTTATATTATCCACACAACAGTACATAATATATGCAATCGGTATGCTTTAACTGGTGAGTTTCGTTAAATTCGCTTTCTAAATACGAATAGAGAAAGCATACTGAAATGCAATCATTAAAACGCACCCATTAGTGCATTTTAAAAGAAACCACATACAGAAAAATGAGACCTATTTTCTACTCTAAGGTTAAGTGTTGCGGTCAGAGACCAATGGCAATATTCACTATGGCCACCTGCTCTCTGATAACTCTCGCCTTTGTTTACCTCAAGTGCGTTTCTTATTTTGGGAGCACTATAGTCAGTTCTTCTAGCAGGATAGGCGAGGTGCCGAGGTACACTCTC
Organism: Mantis religiosa; assembly: GCA_030765055.1. Lineage (NCBI taxonomy): Eukaryota > Metazoa > Arthropoda > Insecta > Mantodea > Mantidae > Mantis > Mantis religiosa. The sequence continues at coordinate 56,907,059 of CM060950.1, forward strand.
CAAAGAGCTGGTATCATGACGTCATAACAGCATTCTGTCAGATACGGAGAAATGCAAGAACACGTGTCAGTGCATTCAAGATGTGAACAGTGTTTGTTTAGAGTATTTCAGTGAAGTTCGCCGTTGAATAGCATGGTGATTGAAAGTGGTGTTATATTAAAGCGCATTTAATTAACCCTTAAATCACGTCCATTCAGTGATACACTGAGTTAGAAAGGGAGATCTACTCCCGTATTGAAAAACCTGAAGACGGAGAAAAAGTGAAGAACTTCGTGAAGAAAAGAATGCGGTAGTCATCTCTGAAACTTTATTTAAAGCTCTTCTGCTAGCTCTATTTTTGCTCGGAAATAAGTGTTTGTTGTCTTGAAATAGTAAACATAGGTTTATTCGTGTATAAAGTATATCATTTCCAGGTTATATGGCTATGCAACATTTTCGCGATAAGCCGCTATGGTAAGTAGTAAAAGATGTCGCAAAAGCTATTTTCCAATTTCCTTTTAAAATAGTAGGCTTTGTGCAATAAATACGCCGTTTTAAACCACACAATAACAATTTTCCCCTAGGCGACACTTCGGCCACTCCTGCAATCGGCACATGGTGACAGCCATGGGAGTTTTCAAAGAAATATCAGTTAGTCGAAAATAGAACCAGATAGCCGTTTTGGGATTATTGATTACAAACAATTACACGGCTGCCAGTTATATAAATTTGTCAACATACCTAAGTATACATTTGAAAGGAACTGTATATGCTATATATACGGATATTTGTCCAATTTCAAACGCAAATAAAACGCCAAACGCAAATGAAAACAAAGGAGCAGCTTTACAGCTAATGACACTACCCATCCTGAAATTTACCTTCGCGAAGAAAATGCGTTTTAGTCCATTTTCACACATAAAAACTAACCCGTGGCGTAACAGTCCTAGTGGGCCAAGGGCAGCCAACCCGACTGGCGACCTCACGTCCACATAAGCAAAGCTGAGGTGGGCGATCATTCAAACGATACGGGGTGGAGTTGTGGTCAGCATCTCGGCACCCCCAGCCGGAAAGTTGGCTTTCGCAGAGTTCGCTACCTATCGTAGCTCCTCACTTTCCTCACGATGCTGAGTGGGCTCCGGTTCTCTAGCCGGGACTTAAAATCCGCACCCCCAGGGGTGGGATCTATCCCGGGCCACACTCCATAGCAGGGAATCGAAGCATAACGCTTTAGCCCACTACGCCACGGCACAGGACATTTTCACGCATCGATTCTGAAAATGATGCTTAAAATGGCACATCACGTCACAATTTTGAGATATTTTAGATATTCATAATCGAAAACAGCTCGCGTACCAGGCGGTAAGATGCGTGTCATAGGTTGTCCACCCTTGATCTACACGATTACTTACGTAGGTACTTACAAAATGCAAAGATGAAAACATGATGTACAATTTAACCAGGCCTCTACTTCAAAAGATCCTGACTTTCAACCAGAAAATTCTGAAAGTTAAAGACATTTTGTAGATCAAGTAGACTTGAATGACCTGGCACACGACAGTTTATCAAAAGAAGAATCTGAACTTCTAGGTTCCAGGGTGCAACAACGGAAATTACTTGCATCTGGTACAAAAATTACATAGTTTTGAAAGACATTAGAATTTGGAAAATAGTTTTCTGTGGAAGAGAATATATATTTCAGTATAGACATCAATGGTTTTATGAGTGAGCTAGGATTTTAGCATAATCCAGATGACTGCCGATTGTTTATGGATTCATCAAAGTATTGCTTAAAGCTGTGTTACTTCATAATGGTAACGAACTTCCATCTGTTCTAGCTTTCCATTCTGTAGGTCTTAATGAAAGCTATGAAGTATGGCCAAGGTTGTATCAGTTTTAATACATGAGGTTCATCGTTGGAAAATATATGGTGACAAAGCTGCTTGGATTACAAGAGGGACACACAAAATATTGTTGTTTTTTGTGACTGTGGGACAGAAGTGATAAGCAAAAACATTATGCGGTACAACAGTGGGGCAAGAGGCAGGAATATGTCTGTAAATCAATTACCATTGTTTCAACCTGATAAGATTCTTCTCCCACCCTTACATATAAAACTTGGGTTGGTGAAGAATTTTGTTAAGGCAATTAACTAGGACGGTAGTGACTTGCATATTTGCAAGGCAAGTTTCCATAGTTTAACTTACGCAAAATTGAAAAGAGGAATTTTTGTTGGACCTCAAATCCGAAAACTTGTGATGACGAAATGTTTGAAAAAAAAAAAAAACATTACAAACGGTGGAAGTAGCAGCTTGACAATCATTTACAAGGGCTGTGCATGGTTTTCTTGGAAACACAAAGGAAAACGACTATAAAACTTTGTTCGCTAATTTGAAGTACTACGAAGAAATTGGCTGTAGAATGTCTGAAAGTCCATTTCCTCCATTCACATTTAGCGCCCCCCCCCCCATGTTATTTTAAATATCTAAGTGGTGTTAGTGATGAACAAGGGGAACGGTTTCATCAGGGCATTTCCATCGTGGAGAAGAGGTACCAAGGTCATAATGACCCAATAATAATAGGGAATTATTATTGGTTTCTTGTGACGGAAAGCAGACAGGAGTACAAGAGGCAATCACATGCTACCAAACACTTTTAGGCACAGTTACAGGTATGTTCCTTAAATATATGGTCCAAATATTATTGCATGAATATAAAACATTTTCAATTAATCTTAATTCACCATGATATACAGTAAACTACAATATATCATTGTATCACAGTAACAAATGAAAACTCGTAGGTGAGAGCCTACATATCCTCATATATTTTAACCCTTGCGTGATAGGAGATTTCTGTGGCGATTTTCAAAATCAGCACATCTATTCCCTTAAGAATCAGCCACTTTCATGGTGGAGGTATGAAAAACGTTTTAAGCTGCATGGTAGCTCACAAGAGGCATAGAGTTCCAGAGGACTAGTATGAATAAACTCGTTTAGCTATTAGTGCGATTTAGATACCAAATCGTATTTTATTCCACATTTAATGCTACGCTACACTGTGTTTTGCTTTCCGGTTAGTGAAATCCTCTAAACCTACCAACGGTAGGTATACACCACGGTATGTGCAGTATTTCGCGAAATATATATATATATATATATATATATATATATATATATATTATATACGTTGACGGACATTCTCTCCCTATCTTTCTTTCTCACCTTTTCTCGCTATTTCCAGTTTTATTTCTCTCAAACTAATACTAACTTTTTCATAGCTGATGCTATGAACGAATTGATATGAAAAAATGTCTAAAGATATTTCTAAAACAGCCATTAATATTGAAGTTTCACCAACTTGACAAACATCCATTTTCACCAACAAAACAACGAGCATGCAGTCTAATAGCCATTTCCATCAACAGAACAAGCAGCATGCCGACTAACAGTCAACTTCACCAACAAAACAGCAAGCATGCAGACTATGAAACTACGTTCAATAGCGAAACAAAAGGCATAAACACTTCCAATGAATTTCATGTGGAAAACTAGGTACACGCAGGCTTAAACCAAGTTAGTTTTGTCAATAAACGAAGCAGTATGCATCGGCAGAACCAGGAACGGCAACTTCTGCTATACTGCCAGCATCATTCGGTTTAATGATTTAATACTTCAATGAACAGTGAAGCACACAGCTACCACAGGATTTAAATTCCTTCTTTTTCAAAAACCGAACGTGAAGCCAAAAAATAATGGCCCAAGAAAGGATTAATCCATTTAAACTCAAAAAAATTAAGATTAAAATGTACCATAGAAAAATATTTCTGCTACAATCCTCCATTATACAAATTGAAATGGCTGCTGCAGTTACGACCTATTCTGGCAAGTTTTGAGAGCCGAATATGCATATGGTAAGCAGTCATCATAGTGGACGCCTGCTAAATCAATATTACAGCTTTATAGAGTTTAGGTTATCAAAGTTAATCTCCGTTATAATCATCAAAATTCACCAAGCAACAATAAACACCACAATACATTTTTCGAAATAATAATAATAATTATAATAATAATTATAGTAATAATAATAATAATAATAATAATAAAAATAATAATAATAATAATAATAATAATAATAATAATAATAATAATAATAATAATAATAATAATAATAATAATAATAATAATAATAATGCCTATTACCTAATGGATTTTAAGGTCCAATCTCTCTCTCTCTCTCTCTCTCTCTCTCTCTCTCTCTCTCTCTCTCTCTCTCTCTATTCATACAGGATGTGCTTCAAAGGATATATATCCGTATTAGATTTCATCGATCTCAAGCATTACATTTCTTCTATTGCTTACTTCTAAGGTTTAAGCCTTTAAGGGACTTGGTCACCTACGACAAACATATTCCTGGAGGTCAATCATACGTCACGAAGTTGCAGCTTAGATTGCGTTCAGTTTGTAGCTGCTTTAACTGTGTGTCGCAAGGATAGATTTTTTTTGTGCAATTTACGTCCTCCAACGTTAAGTCATATCGGACGGAGAATGAAATGAGTGAAATGATGCTCAAATGAGTCCGGGGTTCATGGAGCTTGGAGCTACCTGACATTCGTCTATCAGGATAAGGGAAAACCCCGGGAAAGACCTTATCCAGGTAACTCACCCTGACCGAGATTCGAACTCGGGACCTCTTGAACGTGAGGCAGACACACTACCGAGGCGGGCAAAAAGGATACAAGAGATTACTTTTCATCTCCATTTTTCCAAAAGTGGGGTCAGCCAATGCACATTCAGCTGTTAAGCTCCCTGCAGTCAACATGTCCAACGTGTGCAAAAAGATTTAAAATTTATATGGTGAAAAAGCCAGTATAAGTTCGGGAAGTTCACAGGAAAAGTAATGCGCGAACTTAAGAAGTAACTTCTGAATCTGACAATGGGAATTCCGAAGACTGTATTTTGGTGTTTGCTAGCTAGGGACGAGACATTATGTTGGAAAGTAAAATGTACCTGAGCTTTAACAATCAGCGTTGAGTCTGATTTCAGCAACCAGAGGTCAGACTGAATAAAACTAATGGCATCGAATAAAAATAATGACCCATGGCGCGACAGCCCATTGAGAGCCAAGTCCTGCCAACCCGAATGTCGATCTCACGCCCACATATGCAAGATATAGGTGGGCGATCATCCAACCGATGCGGGGAAGAGATGTGGTCAGCATCTCGGCACCCGCAGCCGGAAAGTTGGCTTTCTTGACCAGGGCCGCTTACCTATCGTAAGCTCCTCAATTTCCTCACGAAGCTGAGTGGGCACTGGTCCTATACCCGGGACTTAAAATCCGCACCCCTAGTGGTGGGATCGATCCCGGGTCAAATTCCTTAGCACGGAACCAAAGCATAATGCCTTAGCCTACTACGCTACGGCGCAGGACTTAGCATCAAATAGGTCGTAAATAATATTTAAGTAAAGCACACCTTTCCCAATGCGTATTAAATAGTACATGAACCTACATGTCGAGTCCGAAATGGCAGTTATTTCTGCCTCTGAAATTTCTTCTTCCATAATCCAAAGTAAGTTGTCGTACTATCATCACGACTCTCCCGTTTGAGGAACCAACAATACTTTCCCAACATGGCTGAATCCCAGTGACCCTGGTAACGTATTTCCATCTCAGAAATGTCCTGGTGAAAACACTCACCTTGCTCATCACTTACTACAGCTCCTAGGTTTGTAGGGAAACTATCAAGGTGAGAGTGCAAAAAGTGGATTTTAAGTGACATACGGCAACCCATTTCTTTGTAGCTCCTTAATAGTTCTGAGACTAAAGTTTCATAATTTTCTTCTTTGTTATTGCCCAGGAAGCCTTCCAGCGCTGATTTAAATGATTTCCATGCTGCCAGTTCAACACGTTTAAGCTTTGATTCAAAAACACTGTCTTTAAGAAGTAGTCTTATTTGAGGACCGACAAATATACCTTCCTTCAATTTAGATTCACTTATTTTGGGAAAGATACTTCTTAAATACTCAAATACACTTGCACTTTTGTCCAAACCTTTAACAAAATTCTTCATTAACCCGAGCTTTATGTGAAGTGGGGGAGAAGAATTTTGTTTGGGTCTACTGGAGGCACATACTTAACACTGCTTCCCCCACTCTTTCACTATAAAATGCTTGTCAGTTGCCCTACTGTCCCATATGCACAAAAAACAGCAATATTTTGTAAAGCCTCCCTGCAGTCCCGTTAGCAATGCAAGTACCTTGAGGTCACTACGAATTTCCCAGCCATGGTTTTGATAACTAATAGCATCTAAACTGATGGACATGGAATCATATGTCTCCTTCATTCCTATGGCATGAAATAAAGGTATTGAAGGTAGTAAATTGCCATTATGAAGCAACACTGCCTTTAAGCTGTATTTATAAGAGTCAATGGATATTATTTTAAATTAAGTCAATATGAGTTTGTATCATACCTCATTTCTGTAATTTTATATAAAATAATAAGAATATCTCAAAAACGTTACGTGATACAGCATTTTCAGAGCCATTTTTGGAATCAGCGAGTCATTTTGCATAAAAGTTAGCCTATTTTGTTTCGGGTACAAAAAACACATTCCCTAGTGTAATGTGGTCAAATGCTGAAAAAGGAATGTGAGTGTGTTAAGCGCTGTGAGACAACTAGGAGCATTTGCTACGGTAACGTTTAAAAACATAATTATATAACAATTTAAAAAATAGTGACATCTTCCTGATGTAATATGAGTGCGTCTCTTTGAAGAAAAAGAAAAAAAAAAACACATCACAGTCTTCCCTAATAGTTCGGCCCTGTATGCAAAGAAAGTAAACACAAATCGTGTCAAATAAGATTCGATTTGGCATACTTATATCCAGATATACGAGACAATGTCTGTATTATGTGCATATAAACAACTAAATTCAAAATTACATTCTAACCAATGTATTAGTCAGAGTCCAAGCACTTAGCAGACAGCAAATCCCAGAGCGCACAGATGTAGAGGGTTAACAGGGATTCTACATTACCTCAGTTCTCTGAAGCCAACGTATTTCACGTTTACTTTCACAAAACGTGTTTAAACATCCCAAAATGTAGGTGCCAAAAATCGAATTTATTTTTTGCGACCCAAACCGCTAATTGATTATTTATACAAGACCATCAAATAAGTAAACACGCTTTAAAATGAAATGAAATGTGTAGTGTTTAACGCCCGCTTTTACTACATATGGCACCGCAGGCGGTGACACTGATGATGCATGAGATGAAGATGGAGCACCGGTGGAATGAGATGGCGGGGGAAACCGGAGGTCCCGGAGAAAACCCGCCCCAACGCCGTGTTGTCCACCACAAATCTCACTTTGCGGTCGTCTGGGATAACACGCTTTAAAGAACACACAACTCAACCGCCTCTGTAGCGTAGGTGGCAGGGCGTCTCCCTCACGTCCAATAGGTCCCGAGTTCGAATCTTCGTTCAGGGTGACTTATCTGCGTATGGTCTATTCAGGGGTTTTCCTTATCCTGAAAGTTGAATATCAGGTAACTTAGGTTTTGTGGATACTGGGCTCATTTGAGCATCTTCACTGATTTCATCGAAAGTTCGATATGACTTCGTTGGAGGACGTTAATTTAAAAGAAAAGAAAATACACAAATTATTTAATGTAAGTTAGCACTTAATTTTATATTAGAGGTTTAAGGCTTAATAAAGGTTTCCTGCATCTTTTTACGAGTTCCTGTTTCTATAATTTCCATTATTTATGTTTCAGGTTGGAAGGACCAGACAAGTGAACAGTGGACGAGGCGTAAAGCAGTCAGTTATCCCCCCCTTAGCATCAGAGAGACCTTTCGCCATGGGGAGAAATGGGCCCATATTAGGTCCCAACGGTGTCAGAAACATCTGTAGACATTAGGGAACCTGCTATGCCCGAGTCTACAACCCTGGATCTGATCACGCTGTGTGCTCTTCGCATCTTTCTTTTGTTCTGGACGTTTTCTGAAACGCACAATAAGCAAATGAGTGCTTAAATGCCGAAATTCTCCTCCACTACATGATAACAATAACTGAACTGCGAAGTCAACGTTCCGCTTCCGAAATGTCTTCGCCTGTATTCAATGTAACCCACACCAGCTACGTTTTAACTAGTAACCCAATTCGGTATTACGTTTCGGAAATGCTTTGGCTTTATTTAGTATAACACTTACCAACCACAGTTTAACCATGAAAGCACTACACACGCAGTCTGTGCATTCCCTATAACTCACAACTTCCCTACATAAGTTAAACCTTTTACTTGAACCAAAAGAGAATTAACCATATGTGACATAAATGTGGATTGATTATTTGAAATCCAGTCTTCAAAAGAACAATTTAGCTCTTTATTTACAACATACCACGTGACATATACAGCAAACTTCCCAACAAAAGTTCAAAGCATTTCATCCACAGCTAGAGATAACGTATTTGTAAATTCAGAACGAAATAAGGCTTACATTGTCTCATAAAATATTAAAGGATTGCCAGGTCACGATGCACTAGTCCTACGGATTAAATAGATACATTTAAAACCTAAACCTAAGTGTACGCATCGGAAATATAGAATGAATGAATTCCTGTATTTCCTTTAAGGGGAACATAGAGCCTTCTGAACCGTGCAACCTTGAGCCCCTTTGGCGACGGGTTCAGGATCAGAGGTTTCCTCATTAGCGAGATTCCGGAATGAGTGATCAGTCCATCGCCGGAAGGTAAAGCACGAGGGAGATGAGGTCGTAGGAAAGATGTTGGAGCAATCGGTGGAATGCTGGCGGAGGGAACCGGAGGAATCTCGGTCAGGGTGAGTTATCTGGATAAGATTTTTCCGGTTTTTCCCTTATCCTGAAAGATAAATGTGGGTAGCTCTTAGCGCTTTGGACCCTGGACTCATCTTAGCATCATTTCACCCATTTCATACATCCCTCGATAAAACTTAACGTTGGATGGCGTAAATAAAAGAAGTACATAAATACGTTACACGGAATCACTAATGTGACTTTTCTCCATCATTCTAGTTAGTTTTAAGTATTCAGCGAAAATCGAAAATTGCCGGAACTGTTTCGTGATTTGTTGCTAGTGTTTTTTAAGCGATTAACTGAGGTATGAATTGAGAGGTATTCAGAAATGCTGGCTCTGGTATTTGTTTCCACCCCAGCCCGACAAAGAAGTGGCTTCGGCAAACAGAAATTATCGGAGCAGCTCCTTTGAATACTTAAAAACCACTTTATTTCCTGGTTCTGTTTATTAAATTAGTGAATTTTCCCTTTTCCTTCCAATGCACTAAATTAGATTTTCCATCGTTATTTGGTCCCTGGGAGTAATCTCATTCACTGGACCCATTTCTAAGGCAGAGTACGTTATTTCCGAATCACGTTGGGTTCTGACGTATGTCTAATGAGGCATATAGTATGCTTCTTAACTATAATCTATGAGATTTATTTTCGCAGGTTATCTGTCGACCTTGTCTGGCAGAGGGAAATGTAAGTAGGTGGAAGTGCAACCACTTCTTTGTCGCGATTTCTAAAAAGAACTCCAGACTCTCAAAAGTTCGCAAACCCCATTTCTATTGTCCGAGGTTAAGCTAAGATTGTCCGCGTCGCCATAGAATGAGACGGTGACTATTTGAGTATTCCTTTCTGTGTCTAAAGGGACATGGTAACTTATACCTTAAATATACAGGACGATCCTGTTGTAATCATATAGATGGAAGATAAAAGAAAGAAAGAGATTGACATAGTATAACGGAACGCTCTGTGGCCGCTGATTGCTGGAGGAAAGTTCATAGACTTTTATATAGGATTAGTTAAAACAAATTACAGACAACACTTAGTATGTTGCGCAGGACAGCACACTGATCATTTTATAAGCAGGACCCCAATTACAGGAAACGCACGGTTTGGATGCTGGTGTCCTGAGTGCACGTTTGAGCGAACGAAAATCCACTTGCGCAGAACGTTCAGTCACCAACACACGTTTAGCATCAACCTACGGTCTGGCATAATTGCACCATATCACTGGTCCGTGTCTACTCCCAAACAGACTAACAGGACCGATCTACCTCGCATTTCTTAGTGATATGTTGTCTACCTCATTGGAAAACGTCCTTCTACACATTCGGCAGGTAACGTGTCATGCGACGGAGCTCCAGCACTCTTGGACAGAAATGTGCGGAATCGTTTCAACGTTACATAACCAAATCAATGGATTGGTAGAGGGGGACCAGTTCCATGGCCAGCATGATCACCAGATCTGACACCACTAGACTATTTTCTGTGGGGTAGTATGAAAACTACTCCTGTAACGTAAGAGGAGGACCTTGTTGCATGAATACATGCAGCGATTGCCATTCTTTCACGTCCACACTTATTGGAGCATGTACGTGAAGCTCAGCGCAGCCAATGTAGGCTCTGCATTGACGTAGGACGTACCCAGTTTGATCCCCGGTTGTAATGTTACTGTTTTGTGCTACATACCGTTTGTTCGTTGTACTGAATGCTTTACTGCGCCCAAACCGCGCGTTTCCTGGTATGTGTTGCTTCTTGGAAAATGATCCGTCTGTCATCCTGCACAACATACCGAGCGTTGTCGGTGTTTTCTTCTTCTTTTGAGTCACCCTATAGAGCCGGTTCCATCGTATCTGTCTCTCTCATTCTCCCTCCCATATGTTTACAACAGGATTGTTCTAGTTTGAAATATATAAACGGCCTACGGTTTCAGAAGGCATGTTAGCTGAACCAATGAGTGCACACTGTGGCTGCCCTATTGCCAGAGAGCGGAAGATATGGGGAGGGAACCAGGAAAATAACATTTGTCATTTCACTAATTGTCAGAACGTAAACTTACGCAGCTAATGATAATTATGATAACATTATAAACTGTAACATTCAATATTAACATGCTTATTTACTAGCGACTTATTGCGCGCTTTCCTGGAGATTTTAATAAAGGTTCACCAATTTCTGTGCTAGAAGTTTTGCCCTGTTTCAAAATTCGCGACACAGTATGCACACTCTCATGTCACGGTCTGGTCGCGATTTCCTGGCTTTGTAAAAAATTGATCCGGTCCTGCACTTTCTCAGATGACAATTCCTTAAACAAACTGTAAACTTTAAAAATAATATTGCTGGCCTGGGAGCGGAGTATTTTATCCTTAGTACTTGCGCCACTGGTACAAAGCTTTGAAAGTGACACTACTAACAGTTCACAAAACACTGTGAACTTGTGAATTTTCTGCTTATTGTCACAGTTACACAAAGCACCTTACACTCAATTTGCACTACGCACTGGTCAATCCAGTACAGTCGGATGCTGGCACGCTGTATACAGCCTGAAGATTTTTGCCATGTGACCACCCGTTAAAGGTTTAACCACAGTTAGGGCTTTTTATTGGGAATTTTTCGGAAGGTATGTGGATGTTAGAATAAATCTGTTTAGGAGGTAACTATAAAGTTCCTCAGGATGGAGGAAACGATGCAAAACCTATCCACCCTGGTGTTTTGTTTCGAAAATTTTAATTTGCTGTGAAATTTTGATGCCAGCTTGGAATGATTACGTGGAGGTCAGCTTTAGTTACTGTATGGATTCGCTCCGTTGTTATCTCGGGTGCCCGCAAGCCATGCGGGGTACCGAGAACAGCCTAAATAGACGTCTAATGGTGTCATAATCTCCCAAACGTCTAACTAGGGCGTTTTTATGTGATGATAATTTAGTGTAGAATGTTGATGCTCGATGCCTAATTTCGTCCTGCACGTACGGAACACCCGAAGCTTTGTGAAGCAACCTCCAGACTTCAAAGAATACGTGCGCGCGATCCTGGACTGCAGTGATCCGTGATCAGTTAATCTATGAACTAAATATATGCTGTTCCTAACGACACTTCGTAATGTCCTACTTACTACTGCGTAATGAAAAGGAATAACACACGGGTAGAATTGAAGTTGAAGCATACCATAAGCATAAACACGGGAGTAAGGTGTTTATCCTCGAAGCGAGAACTCGTCGTTGAGCGATAACTTGTAGTAGAAAAATGACCTTCGTATAGGCTGCCTCAAAAACTTTTTCGGCATTTAACAAGGAATATTACAATGTCGAATTTCCAGTAGTAGTTTTGGGCACATGTTACTCACGCTTGTGCCATGCATTCGAACTAGGCAACTCTGCACGCCTATGATAGGGGAGTCGCTCTAGGAGAGCACTCCCTAGCTCCTCCTCAAATGCCTTCTAATACCGTACGCCTTAGAATAAAATGTGCTGCAGATGAAACCAACTTACTTTGGTGCCCTCAGCTCATTTATAATTAGCTAATTATTAGTAATATTTACTGTGACATTTTGTTTCTTCCTCTAATTTTGTTCACGCCGCAGTTTGACTAAACTGTCTTCGGAATTTCGGAAAAATCTTTTAAAAAGTTTATTAAATTATGTGACCGATTATTATTTGCTAATGCGCTACAACGCAATGTAAAAGCTGCATCTATATTACATGTATTACCTTAAGAGTACCAACAAAAATGGACGACATTTCTTCTAAAGTCGCGCTGCTCGAACGCCTACCATGGATTTATCTTTGGTAATAGATACCTCTCAGATAACGCACGGATTACTCTACGTGGAGTAAATATCTGTCATTTGTGATTCCTGCGAATTCCATTGGCTGAAGTGATGCGTTCATTGGTGCTTAACACACGAACGGGAGGCGCGTCAGTACCCGTCTCACTGTTACAAGAATAATCAGTGCGTTATCTGAGGGGTTTCTGTTAACAGTAAATCCATGGTAACCGTTACAGCAGCGCGACTATACGCCTGACATTTCTTCTTCTTCTTCTTCTTCTTCTTCTTCTTCTTCTTCTTCTTCTTCTTCTTCTTCTTCTTCTTCTTCTTCTACTTCTACTTCTACTACTATGGGGTCATTACTGTTATCGTCACTGCTTTCCATCCCATTGCCTTCACTTATAATTCGTTCAATTCTTGCTTCCGTTAGTGCATCTTTTTCCAGTACTCCTGGTTGATTTCATTCACATGACAGCATATCTTTCCCCATTGCATTTGCCAATTTACTCAAATTATTGGCGGCACATTTCAATGTCTTTTGCTTCAAAGGTTACAATTCTGCCAGCAACCAATTGTTTGATATCTGCTCATTTAATTCTATGGGATTAAGATCTAGATGTTACGGAGGAAACCTTAAGATTGCACGGTTATATTCTGACAATATTTGGTCAGTCAAACAGTTCTTCTGAGTCGCTTATTGTATAGAATTAAATCATACAATTTTGTTTTGGTGCTATTTTCATCAAACGGGATAATGCAATATTGTAAACAAGAAAGTATATTTCTTCTCAAAGAACTTGAAGTTTCTTGTATTATGGTAAGACGCTTATCTATTACTAGCACTGAGTTATAGGGGGTAAATTTGGATTTTACATTGTGCGTAACTATTTAACATTATTTTCTGTTGTGATGTGTAACTCTTTCTTGTACGTTCCCAATCACACTGAAATGCTCAGGAGAGTACTGATCCTTATGCATTCTGTCTTTCTTAAGGTATTCATATACATTAGCAATCACCTCACAAGTTTGGCTATGAAGAGTCTCTCCTTTTAACTTTGAAATTACAGGAGACATTATCACAACACTCAGCTATGCATACGACAATGTCATAGTACTTTACTGTACTCGGATGCAGATGAGTCACACGGCACATTGCATCAACAGGAGCTATAAGTTCGCTGAATAAGGGAGTATGAAGGAGACAGAAGAGAAAGAGGGTTAGACCTGGGCTCGTTGGCTGTTCTATGGGTGAAGGTCACTGTACAAGAACCATTGCGTGACTTATATCAAGTGCTGAATGAATTCGGCTACTATGATCTGACTCTGAGATAAAGCACATTACTAATGAAACTTCGATTGCGTAAGCCCTGATGGACTCTCCTCCTTCCAGTAGCCACTTGAGTCAACAAATGGTTCCAGGCTCCTGTAGTATATTTTCTCTCCTTTCCTTAACGTCCGCATATTGTGTTGTGCAAGCAACATGGATAATTCTGTAGATTACCTATTAAACAGTCCCCTTTCAAGTAGATTTTTGGAGAAGAGAACGAGAATTGAAAAGCTAGACACACCTAATTTAAATATAAGATAAAAGGCTCCAGGTGGCGGTAACAAAGCGAATATGGAAGGAAGTTTTATACGAAAATGCATAAAAACAGACGTATCCGCGGGTGTGATGCCAGGAATGTGCTTTTTTTTTTTCTTTCCATATTAGTTGTTTGGAAAAAGTTATGCATATCCGTGTGCTAGGCATATTATTGCATTAATAAAGGAACAGTGTAAATAATAAGCTTATAGACAGTTCGCTTCATCTTAGTGCATTAGGCAATGCTAATATCGCAACAATATTAAGTCATGCCTATCATAACAAATTAGAAAAATAATCAGCAGGATAGGCGCAACAATATTTACCCTCTAGAATTATTGAGTGCATCAAATTTGGCGGTGCTTTCGTACTGGATTTAATAGGGCATAACGAGACAGAAACCTCAAAAAGTCCAGAAGTCTTTTTATTTTTGATAGATATAAACTATAATCTTCGCAAAAGTTAGGCATTTGGAGACGGGCCGTACTACAGATTCCAGCCAATCCTGAACTTCCCCCGCCTACCAGCGCTGCCGAATGTGGTACACGCATCTCACGCACCTGAACTGAAAACATATTAATTAATTACGCTCGAATAAATGTTTGAAAAATGAGAGATACCAATCTTTTAATAAGAAAGTATTTTATTTTATGATCATGACCGTACAAAAATCCTATCTTAGAACACGGGCGATGCACATTTTATCTTTCACATGGTTATGGTTAAATGTTACGGATAAATATTTGAATATTACAGATGCCAATCTTATAATAAGAAAGAATGTTATTTTCTGATCATGGGCGTACAAAAATCCTGTCTCTACGATACTTAGAACACGACCGATGCACGTTTTATCTTCAAATGTTTATGGCTACACCCAACATCCATCCATTCAACACAGATTAGCCTGAAAAACAACACCATTCTTTCCTCATAACGTTTACACCAAGCATAAATAAGTAATGCACCTACAACTAAAACAGAAGTCACGCAGTTTGAAACAGAGTTAATTTTCAGTTCACTTTCAGAGTGGAGGTGTTTTGTTAAAGTGAATGGCATCGTGAAGTCGTGCGTTGAACTCGAGCTGAAATATTGTTAATATTACATTAAATTATTTTTATACACGTATCTTTTTCCCAGTGTTTGTGATCTGAGTGCGTGAACATGTCTCTTGAAGCTGGAACAAGTGATGTTTTGATCAAAAAAAGTGAAGTGATTCATTCTCAGGGCAGAAAAATTATATTTAATATGAACAAGCTTTTAGAAAGCTCTCCAATCCAGGATATAGGGCAACTGTAGATTTTCCAAATCCCAGCAATTAACTGTGGAAGCTTATGGTGTAGGTAGTGTGCACACAGTGTCACGAATTTGTAGTGAAGCAGCTTCATCCTTAGAAAAAGGAAACGTGCCTGTGTTTTAATCTCCGGGAAATATTCATGAATTCGGAAAGCAAATTACTGGATTGGAAACCATGCTTGCTGTTCCACTACTCTGACGTGTGTCACGGTAAGATCTTAATGCTTTAGGAATATTTAATTTGTTTAATTACGGGAAGAATAGCCAAAACCTTTGCTGGCGGGTAAAACTGCAATCTGCGGTACACGTACTACGCTAGGCAACAGCGCTCCGCTTGAGCAATACTGATATGGACAGTGAAAGGTGAAAGGTCATCTATTAGGTGATAGGTTTTTCAGGAAATTTAAAATCCATATAAAAGGAGCTACTGGGTTTTGTCTTACACTAGTAAGTTATGTCGGAAAAATAAACATTAACATATAATTGATTTAGGTTTTACTCAATCTTAAATTGAAAAGGATTAAAAAGAAATTCATTAAAACTATAATGAACGAGTATTTAAATAAACTGCCACAAGAAATTAAATCTGCAGCCGATGTTTCTAAACAGCAATTTGAAAGGAAGTTGAGGATGTATCTGACTAACAAATGTTTATACGGCTTGAAGGAAATCTGAGACACTAATTTGTAAATATGTAATTGTATTTCTGACATGTCCAAAATCCTATGTATGATAAACTAGATGAAAATAAATAATAAACATATTCTACGCCTCTTGTGATAAAATATAACCAGGATCCTACGCAGGGGATCAGATACGTCGACCAGACTTGATCTATTGTACCTACGCCCAAATGGGGCATTCCCGGGAGGAAGGATGACGCGAGAGGCTGACCCAAAGGAGTCATGACGCTACAGAGGGCAGGGTCCCTACTATTGACTCGTCGGAATCTCCCCTGCAGGCCAGTACAACCGGCATACAAACTCAGGGGGTCCGGAAATTGTCCACCAGACGGGGCCGAAGACCGGAGACGGTCCCGCGGAGGAGCAGGAGGTATTTACCATTTACCATGCAGCGCTGAGACTACCGTAGACACTTTCTACCTTCAAAGAGACAATGTGAAATGATAATCAAGATGAAATGGAAAGGAATTCGTGGGATGGAATTAATCTACCCAACATTTCCTTGGCGACCCGGGAAACCCCCCGAGAAAAACCATGGGTCAGGTAGGCCAGCCATAGAAAATCGAATGCAGACTACAGACGAAACCGCCTAAGCCATATCGCTCGGTTAAAGTGCGACTACATCATAAATATAAAAAAAAAAAAAAATAATGAATGCTTAATATTAAAAAAAGCTAAGGATGCGATACCCCTCTTTAGAAAACTAATACAATAACCTTCAAATATCGTTTTGCGTTAGTAAATCAATACTTATAACTTTTTAATTTTAATTTTTAACATATTTACACATCCTACATCCAAAGCAGTGTTTAGCTCATTAACGTAAAATAGGCTATTAGAATAGCGACGATACCAATTTATGCATTAATATTGTGCTATTTATAAAAAATAGCATTATTACCACACTTCATTACTTCAAAGGGTATGTATGTGCCTAATACGATGCCACATTTAGAACTCTTTTTAGACGGCGTGTGTATGTGAGGGGGGTGTATCTAATAGGAGCTTGCACTTTGGGAATTTAGAACTTCCCCACTCCATTACTGCACATGGTGTGTGTGAAGAAGGGAGAAGTCTCTAATAGCAGATTACGTTTTATAACCACCACGCACCATCATCTCTTATATACGCATGTGTGTAACTAACGAGAGGTTTTGGAGGTTATAGCATTTTAGAAGTTCCATATTCCACCACTTTAGATGGATATACACTAGTGTTCAAAAGTTAAGAATAATTCGGAAAACAGAGAATTGGAGGGGAAAACGTTGAGCGAGCACCATTAAACATTATTACACTGTATGGCTACCCTTACTGATGGTCTCTGATAGAGAAGTGGGTTCACGCTTCCAAGTTCAACAAAACCAGAGCAGCAAACCAATTCCAAAGTATCAGACCGAGTGCGTGGCTCATTTGTTGTTGTTCTCCCATGGTGAACAGAGACTAGTTGCTTCGTAAAGTGTATACAAGACAGCATTAAAATGCCACAAAGGTGTCAATTGGACCCTATTTTGAAGGGTAGAATCATCGGACATCTAGAGTGAGGTCAGACATAGATCACAATCTTTCGGGCCCTGAATGTGCCACAAAGTGTCATTTCCAGACTTTGGCGACGGTTCCAAAGACCAGGAGGTGTTGATCGGATTCCTGTACGTGGTCACCCACGTGTCACAACATCGCAACGGCACCTATATTTGACCATAACAGCACGATGACTTTGCGGGATGCCCACAAGACAACTACTTCCGAGCTTGCAGCCGCTTCAGGCGTTGGAGTTTCGAGGCAAACTGTATACCGGAGACTCAGTGCAGTCGACCTCTATGCCAGACGTCCAGCAGTGTGTGCCCCACTCACTAGAATACACATACTGTCCCGTTTACAATGGAATCAGCAACGTCAACACTGGACCTTGATTGCATGGAGGAACGTGCTGTTTACAGATGAGTGCAGATTCAGTTTGAGCAATGATTCTTGTCGCACAATTATCTAAAGAGAACGTGGAACCCGGTTTCATCCCACCAACATCGTGAAAACACGCTCATTTGATGGTGGTGATGTACTCGTGTGGGCAGGCATAATGTTCAATGGTCGTACTGATCTGCACATCTTCAACGGTGGTATTGTGAATGCCCAGAGCTACAGAGATGAGCTACTGGAACCCCATGTGCGACATTTCAGAGGTGCAGTTGGTCTACACTTCATCTTAATGGACGATAATGCACGTTTGCATTGAGTCCACCAGGTGGACGAGTATCTTGAGAGGGAATATATCCAGAACAGACTGCCCAGCGATGTCCCCGAATAGAGCAGGCTTGGGTGCATCAGGTAGATCAGTTACAGCCCGTCGGCCCCTACCTAGGACACTTCCAGACCTCCGACATTATTTTCCGTGAGGAATGGGAACTGCTGCCTGCAAACCTCTGGTACCACCTTACACAGGGTATGCCACGGCGCTGCGAGGCCTCTGTAGCCATGAGGGATCACCACATCCCATATTCACCACTCTGTATTATCATTGCCATTATGGAAGTGATCGTCAGATTTTGAGTTTGCGTAAAAATGTGTTCCGAGGTCAAAATTCTCTATTTCTCGCTCTATTGAATTCCGGATCATGTATGATACATTGGTAACAAAATATTGCATTGTGCTTAACTTTCGTATAATTGTGATAGTTTGGCAATAAAATATAGAATTATGCTTGTCTTTTGGACACTGGTGTATATGCCTAATGGTATTATACAACGTCCGCTCTCATTCTTTCAGGCAGTATATGCATATGCCTAATGGGAGGTAAATATTTTCTCTCAAACTGTTCTACTTTAGGCAGTCTCTTTATAATCTTGAATTACAGTCAATGACACTACTTTCGCTTTCTTCGAAACTTATTTTTAGCCTACTTCTAATCTCGTTTAGCTGCACTTTCGCAACGCGTGTCGGTCGAGTCGGGTCGGGTGTGTCGATTATGATCGGTACAGATCGGTTTGTTACGTTTCCCGAATAGAACAGTCTTCACTGCTTGAGCTATCGATCCGCTTCAAAGTGTTCTATAGCGACACAAATGCAGGATGTTCGTTTGTGACCGTGGCTCATTCGGTATAAAGCGTTTCCGCCTATTACTGAGTTATGTACGTGGTTCGATTCCCGACGGTTTCTAGTCTGAAACACTAATAACGTGCTTTCTTTGTGCTTATATGCCGGTTATTTTAATAACAATTTTGATCATTTTCAGGACATATCTGGGCAGATTCTGTGATGTGGGGGGTAAAATGTTTGCCTCATATTCAAGAGGTCCGAAAATGAATCTCGGTCAGGGTGAGTTATCTGGATACGGATTTTTCCCAGGATTTTCCCTTATCCTGCAAGATGAATGTCGGGTAACCCTAAGCTCTATGAACTCTGGGTTCACTTTAACACCATTTCATCCATTTCATTCATCGCCCTATATGACTTACGTTCATGAACCTTAAACAAAATTAAAAAAAGCTCTTTCTGTGTGCGTGTATCGGTTATTTAAGTAACAGGTTTTCTTATTTTCAGGACTCAGCTGGGCAGACTTTTAAAATATACCTGTCGTGTAGTTCAAATGTATTATATCCATTAGATTATACTGAAGTGTACAAAACAATAATACGTTATTATCTCTCTCAAACACACACAGAGAGAGAGAGAGAGAGAGAGAGAGAGAGAGAGAGAGAGAGAGAGAGAGAGAGAGAGAGAGTACCTTAAAATATTAATATGTGTATGTATACCAACATTCCCCATATGGCAACTACGGCCTTCGGGGTAACCTCGCTCCACCTTGTGATGACCGGACCCATTTCTCAGGTGAATGCATCCAGAGGGCGGTGTCCATTACCTCCAATGATAGGGTGATAGCGAAGATAATGGTGAGGCGAGTGAACCTACAGTTTATATCGTGGACTCCGAACCATGTTGGGCATAGAGGACACTTCACATGAGCTAGACAGAGGTGAAGGTGCGGATACGGCCGACTTAAAATCGATACCCCAGAGCCGATAATCGAACTCCGTCCCTCAGCACAAGAGGCGCGAACGAAACTACTGCGCTACCCCAGCGCCCTTAAATATCAATGTTATTGTGTTTATACCGTTTGTATACATAAATACATAACCATGAGTTAATATACAGTTTAATATTATTTAAGTTAATTTTAAATTTATTTTAACTCTGTACATATATTCACGAATTACTTGGATTACGTCACAGGTAACAATGTTCACTATATCATTTCGCCTAAAATAAATAGCATGGATCAGACCATCATAACAAACTTGCTGACTCCCGGTTACTCCTCATCCGCCACCTAATTTTCTTAGACTGTTTATACTATTAGATGCAGCGCCTGCGACAGTGTGTGAATGGTCATACACACCGTGTACTGTCTGCCCAGCACAAGAAGGCAAGCTTGATGAACACGTAACGTAATCATTTTTGCTGACCGTACGGTGTTGATGCTCACCTTCCGAATATGACAACGACGCTAGGTTCGTTTAAACTACAGAAGTGTTGTCACATAACTCACCCATACATAACACCTATCACTGCAGTTACTTCAACGAGCGTTAGATCTGGCTGCATGGGTGACTCATATGCACTCTCACAGACTCATTTCCTAGTAAACAGATTCACTAACAGAGCAGATAAACAGTACAAACCCTTCTCCCCTTCATTCCTCTCTTGCCCCCTTGTGGTGGGTAGACAGTATAGTATAGCAACGCAAAGAAAATCCCTGTAAGGAATGTGCTGTGGGACAAGGACAGCGAATGTGTGTGGCAGAGAACGCTTGCTATACTTGTGCTCACTTTTTTGGCTTTTTCAAAATGTGTGTAGAGGACATAAGCATTATTGGAACTTTCAGCAATCAAATGATAGAATATGGCAAGGGGCCATCTTCTGGTCCTTCTGTTTACACAGTAGTTACTACATTTCACGTCTAGGGTGTCAACTCCAGATTTCGTCGAGTTGTAGAAAGAAATAACTTCAGGCTTACCAGTCATTGCATCAGTATACTCGGTATGGTGCATGAATGAACATAAAATAATTGATTTTGACCTATTTGGTGCATAAGTGTATCCGTATATACATGATCCTACATTAAAGCAGAGAATATTCATTCACAAAAGTAGAAGTCCTCAGAATGTTTTTGAATGGTCTGTAACTGTGTTGACATGGGGTGTCATAAACCTGTCCAGGGAGGGTGTGGGAACTTTCGCCAACCCCCCTCCCCCCGCGTCTCGTTCCTCGGAGAATAAAGCGGGTGTAAATTGCACGTCTTGAAAGCATGCCGAACGTTCGCATGCCGAACGTTAAGTGTTAAATAGCATTTTCAGCAACACAAAACCAAATTTAAAATCACATTTTCCCGCCTCGGTAGCACAGATAGTAGCGTGTCTGCCTCAAGTTCAAGAGATCCCTAGTTCGAATCTCGGCTAGTGCGAGTTATCTGGATAAGGCTTCTCCGGGGTTTTCTTTATCCTGAAAGTTGAACTCGGGTAACTGAACTCGGACTCTGGGCTCATTTGAGCATCATTTCACTCATCGTCTGGTATGACTTAACTTTGGAGGACATAAAAAATCCCACTCTAAATAGTAAATGATGTTCAACCTAGGAACCTTTGATTAAATATATCGACAATTAGCCCCCTACAACATCAACATTGCGAAAGAACTGCCTTCCTAAGTGCTGTGTTGAAACTTCACAAAGCATTAGGGCACCCTGTGAAAGCCCGCCTCGGTAGCGTAGATGGTAGCATTCTGCCTAACGTTCAAGAGGTTCCGAGTTCGAATCTCGGTCAGAGTGAGTTACCTGGATAAGGTTTTTTTCCCGAGATTTTCCCTTATCCTGAAAGACGAATGTCGGGTAACTCTCTAAGCTCCGTGGACACTGGACACATTTGAGCATCGTTCCACACAATTCATTCACCGTCCGATATGACTTAACGTTGGAGGACGTAACATTAAATAAAATAAAAAAACAACTGTGAAAATCAAAAACATTGGTTGAATATTGATTAAACCCAAGATTCAAGTTTTAGAAAAATAGGAAATATCGGTATTTTGAAAGATTACGAAATATTTTGTGTGCAAACACTTTTAATGGCATGTGAGAGAACTATCTGCAGCAAGCAACAACGATTGTTACGTTATTCAACGAAACTGTGCATAAGATAAGGACAAAAGTTATAAAATACGAAAAACTAATACTCTTTCTCACAAATGGTGTATAATATATGACACAAGCATGCCAAGATCTCTCCCTAGTTAAACAAAGGTCCTTGAACATTTCATGCTCCTCACAGATTGTGTGACTATATCGGAATTCTGTATTCCAACATGGATTTACGCTTGTATCAAATGAAAAAACAAGTCTTTGTTAAATCACCTTAGATGATTATCTCTTCTGAGAAAAAAGATCCTAATCTTTCTCTTCCCCTTGCGTCAGGATCACGTGCTGGGACACTCGATTAAGTACAATTTTGTATTATGGAACTAGTTTTGAAAGTTCTATATCTGTTATAAACGAAATGGACAAAAATGATGCGTCATTTACTGAAACAGTTCGATTTATTGAAAGACACGCTATAAAAAAGATTTGACGTTCACATCCCCAAATCTTAACTTTGCATGAACTAGAAAGTTCAACAAATCTGTTGACTGAAGCACTTGAAGAGGCACCGACTATTGAAATGAAAACTAATTCGTTACTAGGTCTAGAATTAGTTAAAGACAAGGTTAAAGACATAGAAATAATAATTTTTTGACGACACCGTCAATTGCCAAGACATCAGCGCCGCCGATTTGACATAATACCAGTAAAGGGGCTATCGCTTTAAAGCACACTTAAGCCAGCCTTGGTAGCGTGGTGGTAGCATGTCTGCCTCACGTTAAAGAGGTCCCGAGTTCAAATCTCGGTCAGGGTGAGGTACCTGGATAAGGTTTTTTCCGGGGTTTTCCATTATCCTGTAAGACGAATGTCGGGTAACTCTAAGCTCCATGGACCCCGGACCCATTTGAGCATCATTTCATCCATTCCGTTCATCGTCCGATATGACTTAACGTTGGAGGACGGAAATTACAAAAGAAAAGAAGAATAAAGCACACTTAAAAACCATAGATCATTAGACCAGTGCACAATGGAAGGTAAACAAGTAGATGATTTAGACTGCATGCGATTGTTAGCTTTATTCATTTTAATATGCACGTTTGACATCCTGTGGTGTGGGAAAACTACTTTCACAGTAAGTAAATAATTAATAAACAACCAAAATTTTCTTAAGGGTAAAGATTTCCTGCTTGTGCGGGTAGTGGCTGCCGGGATCTTGTTGGGGTAGCAAAACCGGTGCCTCTTTATTAGAGCTTAGTAGTATGACCTTACATCTTCTAGGCTTGACCACCGGATTCACATCTTCAACGACATGGTTAAATGTAATTTTTATCCTATCATTTTTAAGGCGATTAATCTCGTAATTTCTAAAACCGAGTGTTCACAATATGAAGGCTGTTTAGAGACAATCTACATGCATTTGTAATGGATAATTTGGAGAAGACTTTCGTTGTCCACTTCAAGAGAAAATATTAGCAGCTGCTATCCATCTGGAACGGTGAGTACCTCTCAACAGTTACAAATTAATAATTCTCTCTCATGACTGTGAATTTAGTTAAAATACTGTAAATAAATTATCAAATATTTTAATGTTTTACCACATAGTTTCTTCCTTTTAGCACAATAATAACTGTTTTAACTTGTATTGCATTTTTCAATCTATCTATCCTATTCGTTGCCTACACACGGCTAGTGTGCACAAACGATTTATTTCCGCGAACAAAACCTACAAAACAAAACCTACTGGTAAGCTACTCTTGTGCATACAACTTGTTTGAATGTAACATGGCGTAACACATGGGCGAAATCAGTCACTGTCACGCTTGTGCATGGGGATGTGGAGTAATACAAAAAGTGTGTTTCTTAACACCGATGCAGTATAATAGTGGTAAATATAAAGTGAGGTGGTCCGGCCCGTAGCGAACCACGTCCAGCTCTCCCTTGTGCTCAACGCCTCAATTAAGGATTGGTGGCGTGCGGAGATTAAGGATAGGGAGATTGGAACAGGTTCGAGGTGATTTTTGATGTAGCTCGTGCGTGAGTACTCTCATCTGAGATTCAGGGAGTGGGTGCATCCTGACTCGTTGTGGGTTCAATGAAGAAGACATCTCGAATTTTCTAGATGACAGCTTAATATTCTCCTTAGACTCCTCTGCTCACCACCGTGAAGTTGCCGTTCGCGGAGTTGCTGTGTTCTGTATCACGGTGTTTCGCGTCAATATTGTGATGTGGTGTGTAGAAACAATAGTGCGGCATATCTGACCTCTATATATCGCATCCCTTTATACGCATTTTCTGGAGTTTGAAACATCACGTGAACAAATATTAATTTTACATTGGCTGGTTCTTATCCCCATTTACGATAAATGTTCACATTTTCCAGTTTTGGACCTAATTCCAAGTCGCTTTCTCTTTTCCCATGGTTAAGATAAATTATGCCCGCTCAGGTTTCTAAAGGTCCTGGTTAAATCCTGCAGTCCGTTGTTTGAATCACGTTCGCAAATCCTATGAAAGAACGCGGTCGCAACGGGCCGGAGCCTTAGACTGCCTCAGGCTAAGTCAAACAATGGGTAAAGTATCCGGTCAAGTTAAAGTATGTGTACCTGAGTATCCAAGAATGTTCAGGAACAATGGATTGAGAAAGACATTTGTGTAAGACAAACATTGGTGTATTATTTATATATAAATATGATTCTTACTTATAGCCTGACTGTCCCTGTGGGTTATTATTATTATTATTATTATTATTATTATTATTATTATTATTATTATTATTATTATTATTATTATTATTATTATTATTATTAGTTCCTATCTCATATGAACTGCTTCAAAAGCCTGGGACTTAAGTACTTGCAGCATAGTAAGTCGCCACAAAAGGTGTGTATCTCGTATATGAGAGCCCCTAGTAGTTTACAGGGGAAATATACGAGTCAGTTGGAGAATTTAATGTCATGCTGGCATGTTGGCCATAGTAATTCAATGGTTAAGAGCAACCGGACGGAGACCGGGAGATCCGTGGTTCAAATCCCGGCTATGGCATAGAATTTTTTTTCAATCTGACTTTACCTATCCATATGCCATATTTATTCCAATATATCAACGAATATTTGGTGGCGCATTATTATTATTAATTATTATTATTATTATTATTATTATTATTATTATTATTATTATTATTATTATTATTATTATTATTATTATTATTATTATTATTATTATTATTATTATTATTATTATTATTATTATTATTATTATTATTATTATTATTATTATTATTATTATTATTATTATTATTAACATTAATTACCACCAACTGCGGCAGCATTACAGACTGGTTCTCCGTTTGATCTAAATACAATAGAAAACACGTAAACAGAGGAACTCAGACCACAAGCCCTTATTGTCTAGCACTTGCTACAACCTGTTAGTTACAGATGTTAGTAGTGGATGCCCACCTAGTTAGTATATTTGGTAGCGTGTCTACCTTACGTTCAAGAAGTCCCGATTTCGAATCTCGGTCAGGACGACTTATCTGGATAAGGGTTTTTCCCAGGTTTACCCTTATCTTAAAATAAGAATGTCTGGTAAATCTAAGTTCTATGGACCCTGGGCTCATTTGAGGCTGTGGACGTGACGCTACCTTACATTCTTCCAACCCACCAGGACGTGATTCGAAGGCGCTGCTCCTTTCTTGTTTATTGAGGGTTCCATTTTCGAACCATCATGACCCTTATATACCTACCAGGTGAGTCAGCTGCCCCTAGGTATTTGTATATATGCAAACCTCAGCTTAAAGCCTAATATGGAAATATGGATCTTCTTAGCAAAGAAACTGTTACTGCAGTTCTGCCTTTCTATTCGGTACAATTGCTTAAGATTAATGATTAAAGGCCTGCATGAGAACCACGGAACTGCGAGAATCCCAATAGAGATGCCTTTTTAGGCATACAATGCTCACAAGGTGTAGGTAGAGGAATGTTGTCCGGAAGAGTGGGACAGAAATGTTGGTTCTGGCCTAGTGGGTTAGCTGTCGGAATGCGGTAAACAATGGTTCCAGGTTCGAATATACGAGGTTCGAACATAATACTTGGAAATTGTTTTGGTTCTTTTTCTTTCTCCTTATGTTTATTTTCCATATTTTAGTAAACTAATATATTTTTGTTACTGGTTCTCCAGTACTTTTGTACTATGTTTACGTTTATAATCTGTACCGTGTTTTGAACCGTGTTACCTAGTTAGCTCTCATTCTTTTGGGCTCATGTCAAAGCTGTTGAATCCAAACCCCTTTTGTTTCATGTGTTAAACTTGTTTCACTTCTGCTGACAAAGGAGTTGTAAACATGATAACTTCGCGGGTAAACAGAATAATAAATTAAATAAGTACTTGAGTTTCATCAATGCACATTTGGGCGCAGAAAGGAATCCAGTGGGGTGAGATTAGGGGATCCTAGGGAGACAAGTGATTGGGCCCCGCTCAACCAATCCATTTTTGCGGATATGCTCTATGTAAATGATTCCTTACAATCAGTGACCTTGTGGTGGAGCTCCCGCCTGCTGGAACCATGTGTCTGATCTTTTCATTAGTGACACCGCTTCTATAGCAATACAAGGTACCGGATCCTGTGAGGTTGCCTTCAGAATGATGCTGTCCAATTAACGGGTCGCCTAATATTCCACCCCGGAATGATACTTCACTGTATCTGGAATGCAGCTTCTCTCATACAGTGAGGCTTGCCTACACTCCAGTAGTGCACATTGAAAGTTCCATTATTGTAAAATGCGGCTTCTGTCACTGAACAGAACACTTCCTAAAAAATCTGTAGGTATCCATTTACGCTCGCTACTAACCATTGTGCACATTGTAACCTGCGCTTGTAAGTCGCCTGGTGTAGTTGTACATAGATGGTACGAATGATAT
This sequence comes from Mantis religiosa, assembly GCA_030765055.1. NCBI lineage: Eukaryota > Metazoa > Arthropoda > Insecta > Mantodea > Mantidae > Mantis > Mantis religiosa. Next base: position 56,934,232 of record CM060950.1, read on the forward strand.
TTACTACGGTGCAATATGCGATCAGTGAGGACTGACTTTAGCTGCAGATACTGTGCTATGGCCCTTGAACAGGTATGTGGATTGTTTTCTATTGCGTTTCGCCCAGCTTCATTGCCTTAAGAGGTTACAGGAGCACTGCTACCACGCAGTGCTCTTCCAAATGATCCTGTTCCACGAAGACCCCCTCACTGTCTCTCCTCAGTTCCGGCGTTCCTTGTGCTCTCGCCTCACCCCTCCCTCCCATGAGGCGTCCAATCCCTGTCTTAGGCACAAAAGATCTATATGTTGAGATACTTTCCCTTCTGAATCCTGTCACAGAGTCATACATCATGATTTCCAACCGTCCTATGGACCCTGGGCTCATTTGAGCATCATTACACCCATTCCATTCATCGTCCGATTTGACTTAACGTAGGACATAAATTACAATAAAAAAAAAACTCCTTCTCAACGCAAATATCACCTACGTTATCCATACATGATCACAATCTCTTATTTCAACGATGTTCTATTACTATGCCTCCTTTATAGATGTTCTAAATGCAGCAGTAATATGGGTGTAATGAACGCTTTGCTCACCTTACACCGGACCAATTAAACAATGGTTTCTTTTTATAATCAAGAGGCACGACTCTTTCGCATAGTTACATATTCATGTGTTGTCAACTAGCTCAAGCCTATATTTATCCAAAACGTATCAAAGAAAAATAATTATCATATATGTTTTTATTGATTACATAGAGCCATCGTTTGGATGCGTGGCCATATTACGGGAATTTGCTTCCCATTGAGCAGCCCGCCGTTTATCGCCAGAGTTGAATATCACAGCCTCTTCAATTTAAGCGCACAAATTCCTCACGCATGTTGTAACTACTATGACCCCGTACTTTCGTCATAGGAGATGTTGGGAATTACTTGTTATGACTCTTCACTCACTATCGCCTTTTGAGGAAATTTGCATTAGAATTCATGAGTTCACCTTCTGAAATTGCAATACATTCCCTTCTTATAATGTCTGTCAGTTCTCCTAATGTAGAAGAAGGGATATTCCGATACACTATTTCTTCAAGGTCTCCCATAAATAGAAATCGCACACAGTAAGTTCTGGAGACTGCGTTGGCCACCATCCCCTACTGATAACCATCTTGCTCAATTAATTTGAATAAGAAATCAACTGTATCTGCTGTATCGAAATCTTGCTGAAAATATGCATGTGCATATACAAACTCAAATAGTTCATTCGGGAATTGTCTGATTATGTTATCCCTGCACCTCGGCCCATGCACTGTATCTTTGTGCTATAATTCAATAACCATTCACAACAAAAACACTCATTTTCCGACCACACAATGTCATTTCATGTAAGATATCAGGTTGTTCTGCACTCCAGTATCTGCATACTCCCTTGCGTCGCTGGTATTTAAACCATGTTCTGTGCGTGAAAGAAAAATTAAGGTAGGACAATGCAGCGATCACTACGGTTATTCAGAAATTATTTGTAAAACTAGATCTAAATGGCATTATTATCACGTGAACTACAACCATCTTATGTAGCAGGACTTTCTCAACTTTTTCCAATGACGTATCGTTAGATGTTTAGGTAAAGAAAATTTTACGATTTGTACAGGCGGTCTTGTGGTCCCAGCAGCAAAATCACCATTTTCGGACGTTTTAGTGGTTTAATTAGTGTCTTTATATTTATTATTATTATTATTATTATTATTATTATTATTATTATTATTATTATTATTATTATTATTATTATTATTATTATTATTATTATTATTATTATTATTATTATTATTATTATTATTATTATTATTATTATTATTATTATTATTATTTAGAATTATGTCTTGGAGGGAAAAATACTCTCCAATCTATTTCCCTATTCAATGAATATTTGGTGAGGTTAAAATACAACTAAGAGTCAGCTGAATTTAGACAAACATATATTCCCATACTGGTACTGTAGTTTACCATCACAATCAGTGTACGTTATTCAACTAATTTCTAACTCACACTTCTTCTGGTGTGAAGGGCTGTACTTGTTCACCGAAATACAGTTATTTAATAAATTGATTCCAATCGATAGTTTATCTTGAATCGGGATCGACATTCAACATTCACCCGAGCGCTCCACATGATTGCTCGATTAATTTGTCTTTCCGGGAAGGTGTTACGGTTTCTGCTAAGATGAATGTCTAGTGTTTAACACTCGCTTTCACTACATGCGGCACCGCAGGCGGAGACACTGATGATACATGAAATGAATATGCAGCACCGGTGCAATGAGATTGCGGGGAAAACCTACCCAAGCGCCGTGTTGCCCATCACAAATGTCACTTTGCGGTCGCCTGGGATCGAACCCAGGCCCGCCTTGGTGACAGCCAAACAGCCTAACCGCTCGGTCATGACGCGGTCTTCTGGCAAGCTATCAGCAGCAGGAAAAGCATCTTTAATTCAACATTCTGGATGCAGGTTTTCAGGTACCTAAATATGTATTGAAACCTAATATGACACTTCCAAGGTGCTCTTTAATATTCGCCCGCCTCGGTAGCGTGGTGGTAGCATGTCTGCTTCACGTTCAAGAGGTCCCGAGTTCGAATCTTGGTCAGGGTGAGTTACCTGGATAAGTTCTTTTCCTGGGTTTTCACTTATCCTGAAAGACGAAGTAACTCTAAACTCAATGGACCCCGGGCTCATTTGATTATCATTTCACCCATTCCATTCATCGTCCGATATGACTTAACGTTGGAGGACGTAAATTAAAAAAAAATCATCTTTAACATTCACTTAGTAAAGTATCCAACAACTGAATGAAAATATGTTTCGACTGCACATTTCCGATATCCTGAAGCCTAAATTTTGAGCCTCGATTTTGTCCTGTACTAAAAATTGCAAAAGTACATCCTGCAAGGTCTTCTTCGTTTGGTTGGGGCCAAGTAAGTCAAGGCTTATGCGTGAGACAAAGATTGTAGAATGAATGAGCCGAAGAGAAGAATCTGCACTTCTGACCGAAGCTCAAACATGTACCTCAATACATGTTCTCACAGATACTTAACTTCACTATGGAACTGAGGAGTTAATAGTGTTCACTACCAATTCCATTACAGAAAATGTAAAATTATAGTCTGGACTTAATGAAGTTGACTATTTTTAAAATTTCAGTGGAGACTGTCTTTAGGGCAACAGACATCACTCTTGCGACTATAAATACTATGGTGTACAAATTTTGTTTCTGTGGATCCTTTGTAATATTTGCTACAACGTTGTTTCTCCAATAACTATACGTATTCAGGCTGTATCATACCAAGCGCACATAGATTTATTCTCTTCTGTATCACTAATTTTCATAAAATTGTCTCATTTTAAAAATATTCCATGCACTTATTCACAAATCAATTCTTCTTCGCCTTTCCATCATCTACAAATCATGTAAGCGAGAAGATGGGCCATGTTCAAGTCAGTAGTTTCATCCAACTGTGTGAACAACTAAAAAATACTAACGTGATTCTATTAACTGCTGTGTAACATTTGCAAATATAAAACTCTTCGAGATATGTGCCGTAGGAAAATACAATCACTTCAAGTAGTTTCTTTTTCTACGCCCCCCCCCCCAAACATAATATTAAACATATCTGTAGCTACTGATAATATAAATGGCTCTCCACTCGTGAGAGGTTTACTTGCCTTAGCAGCTCCAAAACTGGCTTCATTAAATACCTCCAAAGACTTCACGCGTATTCTATAAATGAGGCTATTTGTTTTCTCTTTGATGGCAAAGGTTTGAGATTCAGGTCATTATGCTTATTGGGAAGGTTTTATCCAATTATTTGAAAGAGCTTCAAGACAAACCACACACTCTAGTATTGGGATGCAATCTCTGATACCTTCTGTAACAGTTGCGCTCTAGTGCAATTTGCTGCCATTTGCATCAGGATTCCAGTTCTGGTAAACCATTATCGCTTGAAGGCTAAGAATTAATTAAAGAGCGCACAGGGGATAAATCATCCCTTGTTGCTACCAGAATCTGGCTTTGTTAGTTAATCTTATTTCCTCAATCGTGTTAGATTGGAGTTCACTTTTTGCGCTGTTCTTTTTCTTTTCTGTGCTCTCCGTAAATTTCATTGGGTTCACCGAAACTGGCAAGGGTAAGACACTATTGATCCATAACTGATATCAGTATAGTCAATCATACAAACAAGGAAAATTTCACTTGTTGGCGCTGTGTGAACTATGGGCTCATCTGAGCATCAATTCACCCACTTCATTCATTGTCTGATATGACTTAACGTTGGAGAACGTAAATTAAATAAAAACTGCTTCAAAAACAAGAAAAATAATGAAAACGTCATTTGGGGACGACACATGCATATGGGTCTTCCGGACGGTACAAAAAAAAAAAAAAAAAAAAAAAAAAAAGTTTCGGAAACTATCGACTAACGCCAGAAAGCGGCTGAGGGGATCCACATTTAAAAATATATGTGGAAGAATTTGGAAAACTAATTAATTGCTGTTTCGATATTATGGTCGCTATACCAAAGAAGAAAGCGAAGCATCTCATAACACTTTAGTGCACTACAAAATACAGCTCTTCCAGAAAATGTAATTCTATCTCAATAATTAATAACGATCAACGACGGAAAAAAATGTGCTTTTACACGATAACAATCGCGCATCTCAAAAAGAAGGAACATTTTGGAAACAGCCTCTTCCTCTTATTGGTGGAATGTAATTTAAACAGATATTCACGACCCATGCTGATTCATAAGTTCCTTAGAAGAATTATAGTTATGCGCGTGCTGTATGCACTTCTGCAAAATAAGAACCTCGAAACTTACAACACATTGTTCACAACTGCTTTCCGGTCAGGGAACAATCGACGGTAGTTCTTGACGTTGAGACGGCTATCAATGAGTCAAATAATTTGTTCTCATTGGTCAGGATTTGGGACTTCAATTACCATTTCAATCAATGCTCGCAGAGGAAAATGAAGAAAATTGCACTAGTTATAGAATACAGGAAATTGAAGAAATTCGGCTTCATATTCCTATGCGTGTTGCATTAGCACATGTTTCTTCAAACGTGACCGATGATGGTTATACACTCAGGAAAACAGGCTTAAGCATAAAAATTGTTGAAGATTCAATGATTAAACTGTGAGTATTGCTTGGAAAATGAAAGTTCCAACTTCTGAGAGTGCATGGAACTGCTCAGGCATACGACACAGGACTAATATCTCTGAAAGATGGAAAGAAAGGCTAAGCGGCCTAATTTCGAGAGGACAAATCAAAATGTATGCATATTAGTAAGCACCCTTCGAGAAGATGCTGAATGCCATTTACACACATGCAATAAAAAACATCTCTATCTTAAGGGCAGGAAACGAAAAACATAATAAAATGTGCTCAGGGATAAAAGGGAGATCTTATCAGTTTTTTAAACTAATTGCCTACGTACAAGTAATTCAATAATATTTCTTCTCTTTTAAAGGAAGCAGCATACTATCTTGTAAATATTCCACATAAAAACTGACAGTTTTTCTGGAACAAAACACGTAAATTTAGAAGCTTAAGAGAAATATACAACTGACCATATCCACGAAAATGAGAGTTTGGTAATACATTTAAAAAAGGAAAACGTAAACAACTACCTCCATGCGGTATTTTCAGGTAACCACATTACGTCCCTTCATTATTAACGGATTTTTCTTAACTACATTTGGTTAAAATTACATATTACACACATAAAATGTTCCTTAGATTTGGCGTATTAATTTATCTTAGGTTCCCACACAGCCGAACACCGTGATTATATTGTGTATGGTGAAGCCTTTCCATCTCCAACTTCCATTTGGGCGCGTTTATTTCATACACTTTCTCCTTTATTTTGCATCCCTAATTATTTACTTTCCTTCTTTCTCAACTTATCTCCTCCGGTTAGCTCTTATTATTCAATTCTCCAGCTCCTGTTGCATCCAATAACACAATTTCTTTACTTAGCAATAGAGAAAGATTGGAAATTTAAAAGTTTTTTCTTGCGCAGGGTAGCCAGGTAATTCGTAAAGAACCAGTTGGGTTCTTCAGGAATAAGAATGATAAGTGTGAATGCGTGCAACTAAGCTTGAGAGCAAGAGTACGTCCGTCACCGATTGGGATGGTTTCAGTTTCAGCTTCAACTTCAATAGATATATGTGACGCCTTATGTTAAATAGCTTATATCTTACTCATTGCCTATATATGGTGCTTCTGGTGTCATCTCTGTATGCTTAGCATTAGAAGGAGTTACTTCTGACAGAGTGGAATTTAACACACTGCCTTTATTCGCTGTCACTTTGAGCAGTATCAACCTGTGTGCAGCACAAAGGCCTGAAGTCAAATGAGTAACCGGCACATGGAGAGGGTACAAAACTGGTTAGAAAAAGTCCAGAGATGCAGGACAATCTCTGCTAATTCGGCCATGTGTCCAAAACGAAGGCTATGTATGGGAGCCCAATAAATTGGTGGCAAATTTATAAACATATTATTTCCAAACGTGAGAAGTTCTCCCACGAACGCGCCCTATGTTATTCCCTCTTCCTCGCGTGTTGACTAGCACCATAATTATTTGCAAGGATTTTTGTCTGCTTATACATTGCCTACCACTATTTATTGCATTGTCATACATTCCACGTAAAATAACACGGCCCTGCCCACTTTGGAGGCCACACTTACTCCATGTTTAGTCGAACGATCGTAAACTTCCACTCTTCTAGATATGCCAATTACTATCCAGTGTACGTTACTAATACCTTCTCCCTTAACACTATATCAAGAGAGGACAATCATAATATGAACGGTTCGGATTTTTAGGTAGAATTTTCCTTCATTTTAGATTTCTTATGCGTATAAAATATGTCTCTGTTTTAGGTTTTCTCCTGATTAAAAAGGCTTTTTAAATGTTTTGTTTGTTTATCAGTACATGTATTTATAATTTTCCTTTTCTGCTACTTATTTGTAAGATTTATTCATGAACTTATTTCATAAAAGTGACATTGTCAAAGATATTCATCAAAGAAAGCACAAAACAGAGTTTACTGTTTGCTTTCTAGTTTTTTTATTGGGGGGGGGGGCATTGTAGTAGATAGTTAAATACATACCCAAATTTTCTGGGGTAAACGATTTCCCACGCAACACATTCTGGTATGACGACAATGTTCTTTCAACAGAACATACATCACTGGAGCGTAGACGCCTTCCTGTATATTTTTCTCCCTGAAATACTGTGTTTATGATTCTCATGTCTTCAAAACCAGGATTTCGCTAAATAATCTGCAACTTCGAAGAACATGCACCTCCCCCTGGTGCAGGTATTCATGATATCTAGAGCATCTTTCAGTGGCAAAGTTGTACTTTCCAACCGGAGAATAGTTTTTGGTATAAAACCAAAATGTGTGTTAATATAAGCAAGGGAAGCTGCAAGAGTGAGGCACTCGAGTGGTCTCTTAGCCTTGGCAATGGAGGAAGCTTCTGTTTCATCTAATTCATTGACGACGTTTTTAATGCCCTTTAAGTGCTCGGCATAGTAAACGGCAGCAGACAGCCAAGTTCCCCAGCGCGGAAGTGTCAGCTCAGGTGGAAGAGGGGATGCTGGTACCTTCTCTTTGAACAATAGTATTAAGAAAACTTTCTTGACCGAAGAACTTTGGAGGAGCAGGATTCGAAGCTCGGTCGGACTGATTTACCCGTACATGTTTTCCTTACAGAGATAAATGTCATTTAAGGGTGCATTTCACTTGTTTTATTGACTTACTATCAAATATGACCTGCCAAATTAACTTTGAAAATCGGAAAATATCATTTTTCCTTTCAAAAACGGAAAGCAGCTATCTATGTAGGTTATTTTAAATGTAAAACCCTCATTTAGTGTTTTTTAAAGATGAAATAAGGTTCAAACCAAAAATTCGGGGTCCTATTAATAAGCATACTCAGAATGACACTACTGAAAATTTTGCTTAAGTAGATATTTCCCCCAAATATCATAACATCACACAACAGTAATACGTTTAGAAATAAATAACCTTAAAATATAATTAAAAATAATACTAATATTTTGATTTTGATTACTTGCTTAATTTTATTCCTACACTTCAAAGTCTACGTAGTCTCTACTGTAGACTTAGGTAAATTTAGTGTATGACTTCTTCGAATCTTTAAGTAATATTTACAAAACAGCAAATTATACTAAATTACATATATGGAACATTACCCATAGATTATTGAATTGGTAGCAGCACATAAATCTATATAAATAACGGGATAGAACAGTGCAAATCAGCTGTCTTCCTTGTTTAATTTTTTAATTCCAGCTGGTCAGGATAGCTATTAATAGTGTTGTCAAATTGCTGTTTACACTAATACCAGAAACCAAATACACTATAAGCTGAACAAAAGTCTAAAACTAGCCTCAAATTATTAATTTCTTTTCTTTCAGTAAGACATAAATGTGAAACCATTATTGCAAACTCAGTATTAATCGCAATCATTCTTACTATTTTTAATTTCATTCAAAGGACAACTAATCTGCTCAATTTAAATTTCAGTTCGTTTTCAAGGAAATTATTATTAACATTTGTTTTTGCACACTTCAGCACGTGTTCGACGCGGTTTTGGAAATGTAGAATCAGACTTTAAAATGCAGCGGGAGGGCCGTAGTTTAAATCCCAGCTATGGCATTCAATTTTTCTGTCCTGTTCTACCTTCCCAAAAGTTTCCACTAGGTTCTGGTCGGGGTTCCAGTGCGAATCAACCTGAAAGATTTCCTGCACTTTTTATTTAGTCACACACATTTATTTTGGCAGAAGTGATGACTTCACACCTTCTGCTTTCTCGTTCAATTCTGATGTAAGAATTTACCACCAACTTCGTTGAAACTCCAGAAGTTTGACAATCAGCCTCTGTTGCGAATAGCTTTGTAATAACGCAATTACTAGTGATGGCAGTGGGCTCAGCGCACCAACAATACTCACGTCAAAGAACCTATGACGTAATACGCCTTATTAGTTTCAGCTCGGAGCCCATTGCCTCTACACTAATACTTCCTGTGGTTTACCAGCTGTACCCTTGCGTGGATAGGATTGGATTGGATTGGATTGGATTGGATTAGAAGCGGAGGGGATTCCAAACTGAAAGCTATTGTATGCCAGACCCTTGGGACGGAAGGGATGAGATGGGAGTGCCCTATGTGTGCGCGGGAACCCGGTCTCGGGGGAGACCCAGCATGAGGTTCCCTAAAGTGAGGAGGAGATTCTTCCTCTCGGTGCCAGGGTTCACTGTGCAGCCGCCAGCCGCGTGGGTTTCGAACCCGGCACTCCCCAATGCGGACGACAGCAGTTACAGTGCACAAAGTTCCCACATACCAGCACCACACTCTCCCATTACCAATGCTTCCGAACCTGAAAAGACCGAATTGAAATATGGAGGGCCGGGAGATAAAGTCACGAAAAGTGAAGTATGTAACCCAGAATTCGTCTAGTTACCAAGAAAAACCATGCAAAGACCTTCAGTCAGGTAGGTCGGTCATCGGAGACCGAAGTCGGGACCTCACGAATGCATTACACTCCAATCTCTAATCCTAGCATGACTCTCACATTTGACATACTGACTGTCAGTTTTAAAGCACTGAAAATGAATGATGCTCCATCTGGTTGACTAAGTCAGTCTTGTTCTCGCAATGCTCTCAACAATTACCGAATAGCGATATACTTATACATACCTACTGCCTAGGAGGTGTAGTGACCTCTCGCAAGCTATTCCTTTTGGTATACGGTGACGTTCGCATTGTGAATGCAAGGAGTCATAGCCTATTAATTCCAGATACTAGTTTTAGCCCTATACAACACTGAAAATGGAGCTACCGGGGTAGATTTCTGCTAACTATTAATCATGACCTTATAGGTATGTATCTGTAGTACATGTAAACATTGACATGGTCACCACTCGATGTTAAATGGCCAGACTGTACTGCTTTGTAATCCGTCCGTATATCCCTCTATCCATGTTTTCTTGGACAAGGAACGAACTACATGTTGTAAACAACTGAATTTACCCAAAAAGGTTTTACATTTTTTTCCTAATTAATTAAACCTTCTTTTTTTCTTTCTTTTTACGGATAATATACCTGTAAAGATATAAGCTTAAATACTTTATGACTGTTTAAACTTGTCCAACGGTGCTCACTATAAGATGGTGAATAAAATGAAAATAAATGCAAAGAGGTTAACATAGAATCCAATGAAGACATCATCCATAAAGTCTGCACAAGGTGTGCGATATCTACCAAAGCTTACTACAGTTAATTTCAACGAATAAACGGAATGGGCACTTCATGTCTTGAAATTGTCTTTCAGAATAAAACAATATCCTGACAATGATGTATCATCTCGAGAAGTCACAAGATTCACGGATGGGTGGTGGTCACAGTACTGTCACATATAGGTCACATGCTTCGTGTTCCTCCACGTTTTCTCTCGTTTAGAGCTTTCAGTCCCACGTTACTTCTACAAAATCGGAACATACGAACATTAGGCTTTCTCACGCCGTTAAGGGTTTCTTGTTTTGTTCACCTATACAACTTCCAATGTCATTAAAACCAAATATCTTGCCATGCTGATCTGCTGTTCCCTGCATAAGTGCACATAAGCATATATTTCATAATGTGGTTTTAAACAAACAAAACAAAAACGCCATTTAGATATGACAATATTCATGAATAATGCTTTCACAATGTTTGGATCCAGAAAAAATCTTGGTATATGTTCAAGGATTAATAGGACAAGAAATTAAAGAAACAATGTATTACTCCCTACGTACTATTTTATATGAAACATATGTCTTTAAAAATTTATTTTATAAACTTAATTACGTATATTTCATAAAATGTTATGCCAGACTGATACTAAAGTTTCAACCACAGCACCAATGCTAATGTTACCGAAAATCTCATCAGTAACACCAGTAATTGGTGAATAGATATATGAAGGTATGATATCGCAAGTTCCATGCATGTTTTAAACTTCTACATGAGTAAACCATGAATATATGTGTATCAAGTTATGACTGAATGATACTGCAAGCCCTAGCAGCAGGAGTAGACGGTGTACAGATGTATCTTATTATGATATTGCAAGTTTCATACAAATTTCATTATCAAGAATAAACGATGGACAGATATTGGGTAATGATATTGCAAGTTCCAGCAGTGCTAGCACCAATAACGCGTCTTCACTACGAATACATTAAAGAAATATTGAAATGCTAGCAAAGGGACGTCAGACGAAGAGGGAACCAATAGTTCACATATGAAAACAGAGAATTGTATTTTTGAACGCATTTAACATCTCTCATAGCACTCGTGGTCCACGGATGAATGAAATGGGTAAAATAATGCATATTTGCCGAAGTAAATATTAAATGTAAGAGAAAGCTAGGTAAATTAGCTTATCTAGGCGAATGAAACTAACGCATTTTCGAACTCGGGCCCTATTCAAATCGCAGCCATTCTTGGCCTCTGAGGTAACCAAGCCGAGTTCTTACAATATGACAACACTGTAAGCTGGGCCACTTAGCTCTGGGCAATCACGATTCCACCGACAGACCGGCCAGTATTTTTTTTTTTTTTTTTTTTTTTTTTTGTGGCTCCCGTTGCAACAAAGCGTGGCGATGAGGACTAACTCTTAAACCGGTTCTCACCGCCTCCACCATACGGAGGCCTCGGTTCGAATTTCGGTAGAGGGCAACTTACCGTGTGTGAACTATGCCCAAGCTTGCTCAATCTCAAAGGTGAAACATAACCTAAATGTCAGAAATTCCACAAAGAATGGTTTATTTATTTATTTCAATAGTTGAGACGCCTACATTGATAACTAACGAAACTATTAAGTCATTTAACTGCATAATACCAGTAGATGACCATCAGCAAGGAAAGCAGCTCTTCAAAAAAAATTCAAGATAAAAACATATAATGCGAAACAATCGGGTACAGAAACGAAAGGTAAAGCGGTGCGGAACAAACAACATTATTTCTCGAATTACAAAATATCATATTAAGTAAGGCCAATGAAATATAAAGGAAGAGACATTACAGAAAATACACGGGCCTAGAATGCCTCCTTGTCTGGGAGAGCAGAGACGTTACGATATGTACGTGCGTATGGGCAGCCAGAGAGCCATTAAAACTGCAATCAGAGCAGATGATTAAAAGGTTAGTGTTGTGCGGGACACACGAAAATTTCCAAGCGTATTCATTCCTTGCGCTATACAGTGTGATTAATAAGGCATTGTCGTGAGTGACGAATTATACTAATAAACCAATTACCTGCAATTTACATCAGACAAATATCTCAAGAGCTCATCCTAACCTGAACAACACATTCACAAATGAAGCCTAACTTTCACTACAGTACGACAATCCTACAGCAATTGGCGTCCAACGACCTTTTACCGCCATAAGTGTCATACTTAAATTGCCTATGCTAGCGAATTGAATCCAATTAATGACATAGCTCTACAGGTAAAAACATATTCTAATAGCTTGTAGACCTGGCATACAATTACACAGGTATTTTTTTGTAAAAAGACAGTCAAAATGTTAATGTTAAGCTATTTTAAGTTATTCGAGTTGTATAGTAGCTCCAATTTAGAAAACTATTTTGCTGGCATTGTTTACTTCTGAATAATAAGCATTTCTGGAATAAGTAAACGTTTTAAAAAAACAAGCACAAAGATTCCATCCATCTTAAGTGCAAACTGAAATTCAGCACCTTTTTAAAAGAATAGGGAAGAACTTCTAATGCCCTGCAGAGAAAGCAAGACAGTGATACTTTATTATTATTATTATTATTATTATTATTATTATTATTATTATTATTATTATTATTATTATTATTATTATTATTATTATTATTATTATTATTATTATTATTATTATTATTATTATTATTATTATTATTATTATTATTATTATTATTATTATTATTATTATTATTATTATTATTATTATTATTATTATTATTGCTGCTGAATTCAATTAAAAATACAAATGAGGAAGGTGTACAGGTCTGTTACTACAGTGGAGTATTTTAAACTGTTGCAGTAAAATAAGGACGTCATATTATAAGTTTTAACACTTCCATGCATAAATGCATCGGTGATAAGAATTAAGTTAGTCGGTAGAAATATTCACAAGGTAAACTTACGTTAATCAAAATAGACTTTCGTGTGGAGTTATAAGGAAACAGGCATTTTATGAGGACAGGTTTACTGTTGTCAGAGCTGCAGAATTCAGTTAAAGTAAAACAAATATGTGATTATTTGAGAAACTATTTCATATACTCATGTAAATTTATGGGGATTTCTTACAGGAAACGTCAAAAATATATTTTTAGACATTGTCAACATTTACCGGATAATAATTTAGTATCTCAATATTTTAACAATTGTGAGAAAATAATTTCTACATAATTATTCATTCTTAGCCATTAAATTCTTTAATGCCGAAATTGACGTAATACGTGGACGTGTGTTGAGCAAAAATGGTGTCCAAACATGACGAAATTTTTAAAATCGCTGTTCTGCGTTTATAAAATAAAGTGTCCTCTGAAGGTAGTTGGTGCCAAAATTTGATTCATTTTTTCTAATTTCCATCCTTTTGGCAGAAGCAGGAGTATGTTCACTGAATTTCAACGTAAATAATTTTACATTTTGTATAGGATGTGTATTCGCCAGCACATTACTCTTAGTTTTTTTTTTTTTTTTTCATTATGTTTTGCCTGCATTTTTTTGTTTTTTATGTTCTCTTAATGTTAACTGGGTCAGAGTTATATTACGACAGACGTTGCCCAACAAGCTGAAAAATGTCCATAAAATCCCCTCTACATTAGGAAACGTAGCTCTTTATTTTAAGGGCATCGTGCAATGTCTAAAGCTCTCTGCAACCAGTTCGAAATGCAAGGTACATTTAACATTCGTGTGTTAAATCAGAGCAAGAAGTTTAAAAAGTAAGTGATTTGCCGCCAATTGGCTTTCTGTGAACGTAAATAGCGACAAGTATTAGAGCTACAAAACCTAACAACCCTACAGCCAAAATATCAAATTTAGGTTAAACTATAACGAATTGCGGCCATAGGAGAGTAAACTAAAGGCGGCAATATTCGGCTCAATTGCTCCCATATGAACGCATTCGTGTTGCGCGTGGGAATATAAATCCATAAAATATTTAAATTCAAAGGTACATTCTAGTACTTCGCTGAAGAAGTGTGGTGGGAGCTCCTAATTTAAACTGCAAAAATAATTACTTAACGCTGGGATATTGCTTTAGTGTAATAGTCCTGAGTACTTCAACAGAATTAACAACAGCAGCAATACCCGTCTCGGTAGCGTACATGGTAGCGTGTGTGCCTCATATTCAAGAGGTCACGAGTTCGAATCTCGGTCAAGATGAGTTACCTGGATAAGGTTTTTCCGGAGTTTTCCCTTACCCTGAAAGACGAATGTCGGGTAGCTCTAAGCTCCATGGACCCCGAATTCATTTGAGCATCATTTCACCCATTTCATACATAGTCCGATATGACAATGTTGGGGAACGTAAATGAAAAAAAAAAAAAGAGCAATAAAAGTTAATCTGCTCACCCATAGCACTCTGCAGGCGATGGACAATGATGCTAAATGATTAGGAAAGTAAATGTTCGAGGTAGAGTTAAGAATTGTCAGGGAGGACTATAGTGGTGGAATTTGAACCGTTAACGACTACAGTTAGCCTCCTCTTGCTTGGATGGAGACGTCTAGTTGTTGCAAAATGTACTGAAACTATAGTTTTATTTATAGAGTACATGCAACACACTTCTAGAGTGCTTATTTATCACGCTTTTCTTAAAGTAATTGAAATGAATACAGCTGTAATTATCTAAACAACATAATTAAATAGACCTTCCTTACACACAAAATATATAACAGAGGCCAACCAGTGAAGATTTCAAATGCAATGTTTTTTTAAGCAATCAGTTGCATTTTTACACTATTATTTCCCAAACTTTTAAGCAAATGTATGAATTAGTTTTGAGGAAAAATATTTTTGTTTTCAATATATTTGTTCGTCTTCAAAATTTCTGATTTACGCTCCGGTGTATGTTATAACATTTTCATAACAAATAAGTATTATTATAGAACAAGTTTTCGATAACTCGTTCAAACTTTTTATCACCTTTCAGAGATTGCAATAATTTCATTAAAATATAAACATAACTATTTGACGAAGGCTGAGAAGTTCTGTTTATATTATTATTATTATTATTATTATTATTATTATTATTATTATTATTATTATTATTATTATTATTATTATTATTATTATTATTATTATTATTATTATTATTATTATTATTATTATTATTATTATTATTATTATTATTATTATTATTATTATTATTATTATTATTATTATTATTATTATTATTATTATTATTATTATTATTATTATTATTATTATTATTATTATTATTATTATTATTATTATTATTATTATTATTATTATTATTATTATTATTATTATTATTATTATTATTATTATTATTATTATTATTATTATTATTATTATTATTATTATTATTATTATTATTATTATTATTATTATTATTATTATTATTATTATTATTATTATTATTATTATTATTATTATTATTATTATTATTATTATTATTATTATTATTATTATTATTATTATTATTATTATTATTATTATTATTATTATTATTATTATTATTATTATTATTATTATTATTATTATAAGGATCTAATGCGCAAAATCAAACTGATTGATGACAAATAGAACCACAAGGAACATGCTGTACATTTGCATGCGTTGAAGAACAATATATTATGAGAAAATACCGTCGACGTACTAACTTAAAACAATGTTTACTTACATGCAAGAATCTAAAAATCCATACTTTCCAGAATTTTCTGCAATTTTCATAGGTTACTCCCGTGAAATTTTTAAGCAGCCTATAAACACGTCATGTTGCACCAATCGGGATTTTACTCCACTGCACCATGAGGCCCCAGCAGACCTCACTTTTGTGGTTTGCAGAGGTGAAAAAGGCTCTTATGAAAATGAAATATAAAGGTTGAAATATAAAGGAAAAAACGAAAATAAGTTTTATTTTTATCTGGTTGAGACTTAGCTGTAGGGTTGAAAAGAAGTTACCAGAAAGCACAAGGTTTGTACAAAGATGTTCCTTCCCAGTTGAAAAATAAAATACCAGTAGGAATTAACGGAGAAAAAACGGAAGAAAAATCTCAATTTTATCAAATGAAGAAACAACAAAATACTATAGTTAACACGCCAGCGTTCTTTTTTTCCGACTATTTAATTGGTTTTAACAATTTTGTTGAAATTGCAACCATTATAAACATTTTAATGCATGACCATTCCAAAATTACTTTCTATGCACATAGTGCATGATTACTTTATATAATATTTAATAACAAAACAGAAATTAAGCTCAGTAAACGATTTTCACCGAAAAGTCAATTACACCACAAATTTCTCTACTTAGTGTGTGGAAAAGTTTGTAAGCACCACTTAGAAAGAAGCCCCAACGTTGGTGTAATTTTCAAAAAATATAAAACTACTAAAATACATAATTTACTATACTTGCTACCATTTACTTTTACATACCGCCTAGACACACTATTGTTATAAAAGCTTATTTTCCAATAAAGCTCATATTAATCTAAATACCTCTTTGTAGAAAGAGTTTCATTTCAATTTTTTGTGGGTAGAACGGGACCAAATGTTTTCTGGGCCAGGTGCAGTCTCGAAGGTGGACTTGCACGCTTATACCTGCTCCACAACTTTGCTAAACAATATACGCGTGGCTGTAACAAAGAAGTAACAACCCAAAGAAAACAGAAACCCTCGCAGCGACAAAAGTGGGTTGTAGACTAAATATCGGGGATTAGGAGCATTACATCCCTCTACGATAAAGCATGTGTTAAAACAAAGTGATTTGGTTTCAATACTCATTATCAACTCTTATATTGTGCTTCCAAAGTGTGACTTTTAACTCCACCTTTCGTTAATGTTTAACCAGAATGTTATTTCAAGTTTCAATCCAAGTAAAGATTTTTGTATCTGCTTACATGAAGATGCAGCGCAACTACAAGCAATCCTTTGTACCATACTTCTATGGCGTTACTTTCTAAGTATTTACAGTAAAAGAAGTACTGTATTATAACAAAAAACAGGTTCCGAGATTTCACCGGAAATTCTCGTTTTGTGGTACCCTGGACGAAAAACAACGCATTATTACTTCTACTCTATTATAGCAAAAAATGTTATAATCAAAATTTCCTTAGAAATAGCTTCGACTCGTTTTAAAACTTCCTGAAATTTTTAGAAATGAAAAACGAGGTCCGTTTGTGTGAATGTGCGTGCCGTGAGAGAACTTCCGAACGAAAAATTTGCTAAACACGAGACTTTGTATTTAAGTGCAAAATCTTCCAAGGCTGCGGCACGAAAGTTTTGAAAACAAAATCTCTCTATCCCAAACTAACCATTCCACGGAATTTCTTAATTTTCTCAAAATTCTCTAAGGATTTTAATTAAAAAAACACGTTTAAAACATTTTAATAACAAATTATATATACTGGATGTAACTTTATTGCCGTCATATATTTGGGGAGCTGATTCTGACATCAAAACAATAAAAAAAAGTTCATATGTACGTGTGTTTGAAAATCAATTATTTCAGATTCAGAACACAAAACAACACAAAGTTACAAAAGTTGCTCCAGTGGTTTCCTCTAGTTTCGATGCATGCAGTAAGCCTGCGTTCCATACTCTGGCGTACTTGTTGAAAATCCCTGGTGTGTTTTTATTTTGTCTAATCCAGCTAGGATACGTGCTCTTAAACTGTCAACATCAGTTACAGGAGTCGCATAAACCAAGGACTTCAAATGTTCCCATACGAAGAGATCCATGCATCGAAGCAAGAGGAAACCACTCGAGCAACTTTTGCAATTTTCGATTTCGTGTTGTAACTTTGAAATAATTGATTTTCGGACCCATGAACATACGATTTTTTTTTAAGTTTAGTTTTGATATCAGAAACATCTCCCCCAAATATATGACAGCAATAATGTTACATCCTCTGAGTGTGTGTGTGTGTGTGTGTGTGTGTGTGTGTGTGTGTGTGTGTGTGTGTGTGTGTGTGTCTTCAATGAAGCATTCTGAATGACATTGCATTGCATTCAAGTGCATTCTGAATGACTTTGCACACTTGATAAACTGTAATAGACAAGACAAAATGCTACTACACGTCATATTTCTTGTTGTACGCATTTTCTGAAGAATCTTTTTTTTTTTTCCGTGGTCATGAAAACTGCACGGAATTTTAGTTATCGCCAGAGCTCGGATTTTTGCTGATTTGCATATTGTCGCGAGCATTGCCGCGGCTGGACGCACAATGGAAATGTGTAGTGTTTAACGCCCACTTTTACTTACTACATACGGCACCGCAGGCGATGACACTGATAATTCATGAGATGAAGATGGAGCACCGGTGGAATGATATGGCGGGGGAAACCGGATATCCCGGAGAAAATCCGCCCCAGCGCCGTGTTGTCCACTACAAATCTCACTTTGCGGTCGCATGGGATCGAACCCGGGCCGCCTTGGTGAGAGCCAAGCGGTCTAACCACTGAGCCACGGCGTGGCCGGACGCACAATGGGACAGATAGTGCAACGCGGAGATAAAAGCTTGCCGAAACAGATAAAGAGACAGATGACTGGAAGTTTCGATTTCTTATTTGTTACAGAACATTCCAGAAATGTCTAGAAATATCAATGGGCGTATAAAAAGGAGCTGCGATCGCCAGTTAGCGACAAAGTCGAAATGGAACTTGATAATTGTGTGCGTACAGCTATGTTTTGATAGTGAACTCTTTTGTTTGTGTACGGCGACTTTGGAAGGTTGTATCTGTTTATGCTACGTAATTCTGCTACTGTAAGGGTTGACCAATGGGTGGTTCTACGGAAATAAAGAGCATTTTGGAATTTCTGCAGCTTGGACTTTTAATTCTACGAACCCACAAAGTCACAATATTTTATTCCTTGATAGTTAAACATTTGCATGTAATACATTAATTCCATATTGTAAGGAGTTTGTTACGGAAGTTTTATAGTGCATATAAATGCATATTTAAGGGGTGGAGGACGGGATACTGCACTGTGATACCGAAATTAAGGATTGCAATAAGTAAACAATCGTAATGGATTTCAAAGAAATTGTGTATCTTTGTTACAACACGTGTAGGCAGGTGCATTGGGTTGAATAGTTGTTTTAACAAAAGAAACGTAAGAAACAGTTTTCTTAGGAGGGTTCTAAATGGGTAACACTTGACTCCGTTTGAATACGTACTCTTCGGACACTTAATAATGGCATGGCCGAGACAAATAATCACAATGGACAAAATAGTCACAAAGGAATTTTAGGGTGAATAAAGGGCTTAAAGAAAGTCACAGACACACGCAGCTGTGTGAGAGGACAGTCCGCGGCTGGCAGCCGATTAAGCCGGTCCTCTGCTTTTGTCTTGGGCAAGGCAGACCAGAAGCGATGAGAGAAGATATCTGTCGGTTTATACGTGAAGAACGAATTAACTTTTATCGAGTAATAAGCATTCTACATACGGTCACTCTGAACACTGAAATATTGATAACCTTGGTCGGCAACTTCGAGTTTGATGTGATGATAAAAAGAAGCAGTCATTAAATCAGTTCGAAACGGGCATTCCAGTGGCATTAGAACTATCCTTATACATATCCACGCATACCCTGAGAGTACATTTTTGCTCTACCCTGCGCCACCATCCCTGTCATCTTCAACTGGACCAATATCGATCTATTGTACCTCTGCCCCAAGTGAGGCATCTCCGAGAGAAAGGGTGAGGCGAGAGGAGACAGAGGGCGGCCGTGCCTAGGACCTACGACAATGCAGAGGACAGGTTCCCTACACTTAACCAGTTGAAAATTCCCGGCAGGTCATCATAACCGGCAGCTCACCAGACTGCGGTTTGGAAACGGTCCCCTAGACTGGGCTCGAAAACTGGAAAAAAGTCTTACACAGAGCATATCATCCTGCCATGCACCGCCAAGACACCCGCCGACACCCCTACCATGAAAAAGACAACCAGAGGAGAGATGATGCGAAATAATAATAATAATAATAATAATAATAATAATAATAATAATAATAATAATAATAATAATAATAATAATAATAATAATAATAATAATAATAATAATAATAATAATAATAATAGAGATTTCTGTATTTTCAGGATATTTTAAAAAACACTGCTATTTTCGAGTTAGTCATTGTGGGTTTCATTTAATTAAAATAAACCCATATTATTTTATAGCAGTGTTATAGGCTCCCTGCAACAACAGAATTGTAGATTACGCAACATCTACAAACAGTTGCTCATAGAAACATAAAAACATTTTAAGCGACAGAATAAGATCCTTTCTTCTAAAAAACGGTGGGCAAAAATAATTGTTTATTGCAATAAACACGACTAATACTAAAATAGAGACTAATAAATATTAATTAGTGGCTGTGTTTAAGAATTCACTATTTGTTTACTTCCCGATTAATAAATGTGAGAAAGGTGAAATTATGTACTCCATTTTAAATGCATATTAAAAGGTTTATAAGGCATATTTAGCAGATTTTAATGCATAAATACATGCATTAATTCGTGCTTTATAGTGCATATAAATACTACCTCTCTGATCGCATGCTATTACGCTCTTTAAATATGTGACAATCGCTTTGACTACCGGCCGCGCCGTGGCCGAACGGTTAGACCGCTTGACTCTCACTAAGCATGCCCAGGGCCTTTTTTGTGTAATTTTACGTCCTCCAACGTTAAGTCATATCGGACGATGAATGGAATGGGCAAGCCGATGCTCAAATGAGCCCAGGGTCCTTAGAGCTTAGTGTTACGTGACATTCGTCCTTCAGGATAAGGGAAAACCCCGGAAAAATTCTTATCCAGGTAACTGACCCTGACCGAGAGTCGAACTCTGGACCTCTTGAACGTGAGGTAGACACGCTGCCATCTACGCTACCGAGGCGGGCCGGCCCGGGTTCGACCACAGGCAACCCGCCGGGGCGGGTTTTTTGCGGGACCTCCAGTTTCCCCCGCCATCATTCCATCCTTCATCCACTTCGCCCTCATTCCACTCATTTATTTTCCTCACTCACATTCCGTACTCAGGTATCAAGTTTTGTATTTCTACTACATACGGTATTTAATTCAAGCTGTTCAGCCATACAGAGAGAACGCTAAGTGCTAAGATACATTCAGTAATTTGCATATTGAATTCAAGTAGTAGATAACATTCCACAAAAGTAGAAAACGAACATTTTACATATTAAACATTTTTTTTTTTCAGTTTTCATCGCAGAATTTCATATGGGAGTTTAAATGTAATGTATCTTATAGAGTTTTTAAATTTGAAATAAAATTAATAATATTAACTTATTCATAAATGAAGACAAGCAACACACATAACATATTTCGGTTTTCTCATTTATGAAATAAACCGGGAAAACTAAAGTAAAACACTAATACCCGATGTCACCAACAGATGTTAAGACTTAACGAGTTTAGCAATAGTTAAAACAAAAATTTCATTTCACAAACAAGTGTTAGCTTAACGCTCGTGTTACATCTCTTGTTAAACTGACAAGCCATATTTCTGTTGTAAATAGTCAAGATGGCGGGCGTGAAAGCAGCTTCTAAATGACATTCGTAATAGAGTACGGCCTATCAGGGAAAATGATTTTGAGGAGCTACCAGAAGAAAATTTACTGCAGAAGTATAGATTCTCAAAACAAGTTGCTATGAAGGTTAGTGCGGAAGTACAAGAGACGTTAGAACATGCATCGAAAGGAATATGCCGATCTCACCTTTGCTTCAAGTATTTAATAACTTTGCGACTTTATAATTTTTTTTTATTATTTATTTTATCCATCGATCAGCAATTATGCTTTACAGATGTTTGGTATAAGATATATAGGAACAGGACACATAACAATGGAGGTAGCCATGAACGACTCCTCTAACTAAATATGGAGGATAACTGTAACACAATTGAGAACTTAAAGTCTGATGGCATTAATCACGTGTCTGAGTCATCTGTGCTGGAGACGTCACTCAGGAGAAGATCTTGGGGCAGTCTGCGCTTCAGGCGAGTTGGCTGGCGAGTGCGACAGCCGAGACGGTAGGTAACAGCTCCAGGGACCTCCTGGAGATTGTAAAAGAATGGACGTGCCAGGCGTCGGATGTATTGGTGAACGGGTAGAAGACCAAACTCATGGTGCAGCTGCAGGTTTCGGATGAACCATGGAGCGTTTGTAACTGTGCGAAGCACCCTGTTTTGTAGTACCTGCAGTCGGCGGAGATTAGTCTTACTGGTGCCACCCCAGACTGGAGCTGCATAGGTAAAAATGGGACGACTAGAGATGTGTAAAGAAGCAGGGAGGATTCATAACCAAGTGAAGTGCGCCTGTTGAGTAGAGGGTACAGTTTTGATAGCCGGGCAAACGCAAGCGTAACAGACCGACAGATGTGGGCGTTCCAAGTAAGTCGAGTGTCCAGTAACACCCCAAGGTATTTCACTGGCACATTGCTTGGTAACCATGAGAGCGGTTCCCCCAGCAGCCGTAGTGAAGGAGGATCCCTATAAGGTCGTAAAGAGAAGATCTTAACCTCTGTCTTGTTAGTATTGAGGGAAATACGCCAGTGAGAGAACCAATGAGCTAATTGATCTAGGGCAATTTGCAGTTTCTGAATGGCATGAAGAATATTGGCGTGAGAATAATAGAGAGCAGTATCATCTGCGTATAACGCCGTACAAACTGGAGCTATATCAGGAAGATCATTAGTGAATATATTAAAGAGGAGTGGTGCAAGTACTGAACCTTGAGGTACACCTGCTAAAATAGGCCGTCGGGTGGATGTGAAACCAGCAATGCGCACCACAAAGGTTCTATTGGTGAGAAAACTTGCTATGATTTGTATCAGATAATAAGGGAGACCAATGCGATATGCTTTAAGTAGTAGTCCACTGTGCCACACCTTGTCGAATGCCTGGGCGATATCTAGGAATGCTGCTACGGTGTATTGCCTGTTTTCGAAACCTTGAATAATAGACTGCGTGACTTTATAATTCACTGAATTATGCAGATAAATACACTGTCCACCTGCCGTCTTGAAATGTTCAAGTCACCCTCACTTCTTCTCTTCTTCTTCGCACCTCGTTTTAAATGTGCATAAGTCTGACGGTGTTGTTTCGTGCTTCTAGTAGTGACACATGCATTTGAATTAAATTGGTTTCCAATCTTTTACCATGTGACATCTTTCTCTTTTACATTCACCGCATCCGTACTTATATCCTTACACTTCGTCACCAATTCAATTAACAATTCTTTCTCCATCGATGAGAAATTTGTCTCGCGGTTTTTCTTACGGCTTTGTTTACCCGCCATTTTTTTTCAGCTGTGTGCAGACGAAAATGAAAACAAAAGCGCATCGCAGTACGTTTAGAAAATATTATGACTCATCCATAGCCTTCTGTAGCTGTAATATTTACAGGTCTATTGGCGTTAACACGAGTTTGTTAACATTTCCAAAAAAAAAACCGGATTGGTGAAATGCAAGAAATTTAACAGCTTTGTTAGCGCTGTGACAATTGTCATGTTAAATTTGTTAACGTCGATTTTAATTTCTGTTGGAGAAATGGGGCATTAGTGTTACAGGGCTCTGGAGCAGGTACAATCTTCTGCAGCAATATTTCTGATTATGTTAGCATATGTTTAGTGGAATAGCAAACAATTCTGGCAAAGGAGGAAACTGTATTTATTTCTAGCTCAAAAACAAGGAGAAACAAGAGGGAAATGTGAAAATTCTAGTGGCTTATTTCAACTAAAGTAAGCTATAATTCAGTGCTCAAGAAGAAATATTTAGATATGTTAATTACTGGTGAAATACGGGTTTGCTTATTTATTTTATGCTTTTCAATTAAAATAGCGTATTTTAATCAAATCATGTAATTTAAAAGCAAATTTTCACTCCTAGCCATAATTTTATCATTCGGACGATTTACATCGCCTAGCTGAAACAGGAGCGATATATAGACGTGTGATCGTTTTGTATCTAGCGTAAAGAAAGTGTACTTTCGTCGATTAGAGTTCAAAAATTTCATGAAGTCCTTTCAAGTTTGTCTTTACTCCTCAGTCAGTTTTAACTCTATGGGGTTCTTGGTTGAATGCTGTGTCATACTACACAGAACATTTCAATGAAGTACTAGAAACAGTGTTGTATTCTTTGGATGTAGAAGATGTAAGCAGCATTGCCACAGTACAGGAATATTTTGCTAATATTGGCATTCAAGATAAGCTAGAGCAAATCCATAATCGTTTCCCCAAAATACCTGCTATTATAACACAGTTAGAAGCTCGAAATATACCTTGGAACATTCACTATCTTTGATAGATGAAATTTCAGTAAAATTGTCCTCAAAGAGAATCGTGGTATTGCTAAAACTACCTTTGACAAACTCAGTAAAGTATTAATGAAAAACCCTTGTTACGAAACATTGTGTAAAATTTCTAAAAAGCTTTCTGGTTCAGAAAGAGGAAGTCATTCAAGAACTGTGGTGTTTTTCACATGTTCTAGTAACGTCATGCGACGTTGAGATATCCTTTTCACTGTATAAAAAATACTTCACTGAAAAACTCTAACCATATCCGCCCGCATTCGATCCCATGAGACCAAAAATTGAGGTCTGTGATGGACAACACGGCGCTGGGGCGGGTTTTTCCCGGGATCTCCGGTTTTCCCCGCCATCTCATTCCACTGATGCTCCATCTTCGTCTGATGCAATGTCTGTTTTTTTTAACGTGTGTGCAGTTCCCACTCAAAGGGACCTCAAAGGACCTGACCTTTCCGCCCACTAATGACCGTCATAAATCTATCTCCAAACTTCAGAAATGGAACACTGACGTTGGGGACCAATAGCAACCCTGATTTTCTGAAAATGACATTTGCATGTCTACTCCGCGTGGAGTCTCAGTTGCCAAGGTTCCAACTTCCAGTTGTTCTGTTTCATTAGGTGCAAGTCGGTTAAAATGTTGCAACCTTGTAGAGAGGACCGTCAGGAGGGTCCATGTTGTAAAACGATTATGAGGGTTCCTCAAAGAAAGCGGCCGCCGTGCACTTGCGTTGAGTAGACAGACTTTATCATCACTGTCACCGCCTGCGGTGCCGCATGTAGTAAAAGCGGGCGTTAAACACAACACCACACTACACGTACATACATATCCACTGACAAACGCAGGAGCTCCACACAAGAAAATCTCTAGATAACCTCCCTCGTGTACTGTAACAGGGTTACGTAAGGTAAGAGTTCCACGAAACAATATGTTTATGATTAAATGTTCATTTTATTTACTTATTTTTGGTGCTTCTTTGTTTTATTTTTCGTGCCTATATGCTTGCTTATTTCACCATTAGATTGTGCTGTAAGCAAAGCCTGGGGAGAAATAAATCAACGTAAAGAAAATATGATATTAAGGGAACAAAAAGTTTGTTAGAAAATTTTGGTTTAACAGCATAAGTTTTCCTTCTTTCACACATATATTTGCATTTCGTTTAGGCAATGACAACAGAATAAATTCATATGACATTTATACGAATGTTCTAAAAATTCTGATTCGAATGGGACTTTCTGGGAAATACTGGAGGTCCTGTAGAATCCCATGCTCTGTACATCCTGCAGAGGTTATAGATGCCATTAACTTGTCCATGATACCAGCACGGTTCATACTTCCAAAGTAAATAGCATCCCGAAATATCTCCCTCCTAAATAAGCAGATCTACAGCGTATAGAATATATTTAGCACATTATGGTAAACCAGAGAGGTTACAGAGCAAGAAAGCTACTGAAATCCTTCAAAGCCACGTTCATGAAGCGTGGGAGAGCATACGAAGCACGTGTGATTCGTCGCTTCTGACCAAGGAAGGCTTAATGCCGTTTAAGCAGCTGTGGACCGGAGAAATAAGGATTTACCCTTCATATAGAATACATAATATTGGTCTAAGCCGATGTTTTACTTTCTTTCCTTTTTACGTGTAACGCCAGTCTTAATGAGTAATAAAACAACACTTTTGAATTTTATTACCGTGACTTATTTTTACTATCTATGCTTCGTCGCTCTTGTAAGTAGAGGAGCGGCCGTGAGTGAACGCGTGTTGAGGTTGCTCCCGCAAGTGAAAGCAAAAATGGAACAAAGAGCGTGGCAACGAAAGAGACACCAGATAAAGTGCTCAGATAATTAAACGAACTTAAAATTGTTGGAAAAAAGTAATGCGATAGACAGAGGTAATAAAGAGAAAATTATGAGAGCTATCTTGTCAATAAAGAGAAGAGTAAGGAACTTCAAAAGATAAGATACAACCTGGTGATTATGGGAATTGAAGAGAATGCAGGAAGGGATGCGAGAAGCGAAGTACAAATCACTTAGAAGGAAGACCAGGAATGGAGATAATAAGAAATGTGTAGTTTTAGTTTCTTATGAGTAGCTGGCATAATTTTATATACTTAATAAAGAGTACTCACTCAGATTTTGATGTTAGATTCCTCCGAAACATGTTTTCAACCATAACCTTCTCGTCATCTTCAGCGATCCATGCTGCAGCCACTGATAAGATACTTATCAGTAGATAAGTATCAAAAGATAAGCTACTTATGCCAGCTACTCATAAGAAACCAACATTGGTGTCTCACTTTAAATCACTTTGTTGATATTTAAAAAAAAATGTGCAGTGTTTAATGCCCGCTTTACTACATGTGGCACCGCAAGCGGTGACACTAATGATACGTACATGAGATGAAGATGGAGCACCACTCTCACTTTGCGATCACCTGGGATCGAATGCCGGCCGCCATGGTGAGAGTTGAACGGTCTAACCACTCAGCCACGGCGCGACCGAGATGAGAAGATATGAGATATGTGGATCTTTCCGTTTTGGGAGCAGAAATGGGAGAAGGAAAAAGTAAGCTAAGTTCACAAACACACAACTAATTTTCGAGTCGATAAAGACCGAGACGAAACTAAAAAGCACTGCCATATGTATTAACATAGGCAACCTAGAGCAACGATAACTATTATAAACACTACTAGAGCGAAGAACAGGCGCTCAAGACGGAAAAGGACAATTGACATATATACGAAATCTTAAACTGTAGATAAATGGCAAGCTGGCAGAAGGAGAAGTCAATGTCAAGGATAAGTTACGTGCAGTGAACCAAGAAAACGTAAACTTAATTACGAATGCGGAGGCCCAGCAGATTACCTGACAAGAATTGATGGATTAGCGAAGGCGGAATCAGCAGATTCAGGCGAGAATGACTTCGGCACAAGTGACATAAGAAGACTGAAACAGGAGTCACAAGAGAAGAGAAGAAGGGGAATACAGACAAGACGATAGAGTGAAAGAGAATAAGATAACACAGTGTGACGGCTACAGGGGAAAAGCCTAAATTTTGGTGCAATCCCCAAGAAAATTGGTGAGAAATGTGGAAGGAAGGAAGGAAGGAAGGAAGGAAGGAAGGAAGGAAGGAAGGAAGGAAGGAAGGAAGGAAGGAAGGAAGGAAGGAAGGAAGGAAGATAGGTTAGATTAGAAAACAGGAGAAAAATACACTTCTTAGCGCGGAAGAGGAAAAAAAAAGTGCAAGATAAAGCTTATAAGATATGGAGGGATGAAAAGTGAATGGTGAACTGAAGAGGGACGTGATGTTAGAATATACAAGGAACCAAAAAGCGAAGCAAGTGGGAAAAGAAGTTGTGGTGAAAGTGAAAAGGGAAAGAGGTGAAGACTGAATCGAAAGTTTACTAGCAAAGTGAGTAATGGTGTATCTTGATCGAGAAGGGAAGTGTGAAAGAAAGGCAATAGAGTGGTAAAGTGAAGAAAATGAGAATTAAATAAAGAGTTACTAAAATAGTAAGTTAGAAATAACAGTATAACATAAGGTAATACATTTGAATCAGGGAAATATAAAATGTTCAGTAATCATAAAAAAAAAAAAAAGGTTATGAAAGATAGACAAACTGAGAGGATGGACATGTAAGAGAAGTTATAGAGAAATAACGAGATAGTGATAGAGAAGATATCATGAAAATTAAGGAGCAGCTAAGCGCAGGAAATAAGCTGAGAAAGAGGGAAGGGAATAAAGAGAGAATATAAAATCAAAAGGAAATCTAAAGTGGGAAAGTGGGTGCCGCATAGATAAGGAAAAAGGGGGAAGTAAACGCACTCAACCGAGCGGGATGGTTCGGCGCTTTCCCTAGTGACCCGCATTCGGGTGGCCCGGGTTAGATTCCCGTGGCCCACCTACCTGACCAATGGTTATTTTGGTGGGTCTTCCCACGTCGCCAGGCTAGGTTAATTACACCCCCCGAATTTTCTGTCCCTTCGTTCCATCTCGATTATTATTTCACATCATTCCTCATCCGGCGGTTTCTTTTAGTGTAGAAGTCCCGGCGGGTGCCTCGGCGGTGTATGGCGGGATTATATGGTGTGAGTGAGCCAATTCCTCCTCCGGTAGGACGGTTGACGGTTGCCGACTCCAAACCCAGGTCTCGTGGTGGGACAGTTTCCGAACCACAGCAGGGTAGGTTATCCGTTGAGCTGGCCTGCCGGGGGAAGTTTCCATCTCGGGAAAATGTAGGGATCCTGCCGTCTGCACTGTCGTGACTCCTTGACAGTCACTACTCCGAAATAATTCAGTTATCCTGTTAAACGCACTCAAATGAACATTGGAGATGAAAGAACGTCACCATACAGTGTTCAGCTATGTGGGATCCTAATTTTAAGGTAAATTAAAGTACTCCAAACTTAAGGAAAATTGTTAATATGTGTAATAAGTAACTGTAACAAAATTAAGTTAATAGAAATTCATTGATTCATTCATAGTAAGTACAGGAAGCACCGGATTCAGCCTAAAAGATCAATACCGAGATTTCAACTGGTGTAACATTTAGAGGCTGTATGAACAAGAGAGAGAGAGAGAGAGAGAGAGAGAGAGAGAGAGAGAGAGAGAGAGAGAGAGAGAGAGAGAGAGAGAGAGAGAGAGAGAGAGAGAGAGGGAGGGAGGGAGAGAAGAACGAGAAAGAAAGAAAAGTATTTTAAATTAACGTCAGCGCGCGCGTGTGCGTGTGTGGGACGGGTGGTAAACAAGCGTAATTCAAGAACAGAAAGCCCTTATAAAAGTGAAATTTGGTATTAAAGATCAGCAACTTCGAAGAAGTGACACGAATTACCCCACAGCAAATTAGCCTTTGCATGCCAAAATGCTCGTTAGTGCATTTTTCTCAAAAATGGTTCATAACCAGGTTTGATTCCAACGCTATAGTTTTACAGTATTTGCATGGCACATAAAACTGCCTGCAATACCCCGTGAAGTTATTATTCCAAATTACTTTGGTATATACATGGTAAACCGCAAGAGCTACGTAAGACAAAATGCTACTCCACAAATCTTATCTACATCACGTTGAAGTAAATAATTTATGTTAAATGCTATTTTTGTGACGTTAAACATTTCAGACATATTCTTTATTGTTTTCTTAAGTGGTAAGTCGCTAATCGTTTTAAGTCGTCACGCGAAGAGCAGAGAATTTCAAGCATGCCTCATGCCGATCTTCTCGTACTATGAAAATATCGCTTTAGTTTGCCGTATTGACCATAGTAAGCAAATGTGTAAAGAAGGGTTAATTAAAATTTAATGAGTAGCAGTTAGATGAACAACCATTAGTATGAATAGGTTCTAGAATGAGTCGAAAATGCCGTGTGAATGCATAGTGTGTGAAGTTTATATAAAGCGTCAAACTTTTAATCCTGTATCAATAATAAACAAAGTAGACCGAATGTTCATTAGACGTATATATTGAACCTTTTTTTTTTTTTCGCCTCCCTCATCAATGTTGTGCTAGGAGACGTTCTGGTTGCCTCAGAGCGAGGGAGCCGAACCTGAGATACCACGGTTGAGGGGTCGGCCCAACGCCTGGGATGATGAAGAGATGAATCATGGAGCAATTGGTGGAATGATGGTGGGGGAAACCGGAGGACCCGGAGGAAACTCACCCCAGATCTATATTGTCCACCACAAATCCCACTTGCGGTCGCCTGGGGTCGAACCGGGCCGTCTAGTTGAGAGCCAATCGGTCTAACCACTCAGATATGGCGCGGCCGAAAAGTTTTTATTGAAAATATAATAAAATCTATCGATAAACTTCACAATGAATATCACCTATGGTTTAACGAATAAGATGTACTTCTTCAAATGGAGTATCTAATTTACAAAATATACCAATTATAGACACCAACAATATATACTAACCAACCCGATATAGAGTGCATAAAATGAGAAATAGGAGATAATGGGAGTTGTAATAATAGGTGGGCTGAACAGAAAAATGGCCAAATGGCCTGAAAGGATCTATACTAGCATAGTAAACAAATGTGCTACACGGGGCAGATATATACGGGATAGCGTGTCTGGCTCACGTTCAAGAGGTCCCGAGTTCGAATCTCGGTTAGGGTGAGTTACCTGGATAAGGTTTTTCCGGGGTTTTCCCTTATCCTGATAGACGAATGTCAGGTAACTCTAAGCTCCAAGGACCCCGGACTCATTTGAGCATCATTTCACCCATTTCATTCATCGTCCGATATGACTTAACGTTGGAGGACGTAGATGAAGGGTAGATGAAGCACGGGCAGAGGTGCATTTCTGTAAATATATTCTAGGCCTGCCGTTAGCATCACCTAATGCGGCAGCAAAACTAGAGTTGGGAAGACATTCAACTAGGGACAAAGCTCTCTTAAGGGTAATGAAATATTTATATAGAGTAACCAATTTGGAGGAAAGCAGTATTATTAAGGAACGTTTCCTTATGCAAATGAGAAGTAAATGGGAAGGGTCTTGGACACAATACGTAAGGGAATTGATGGAACAGATAGGTATAGGACATATTTGGAGAAAGGGGGAGTAATATTACAGAAGCTTTTGGAAAGAAGTATTAGAAGATATTGATAGTTAAGTTAATTTGACTAGTAAGAGGGAGAAAAGCTTGTTGAGGATACATAGGGAAATAAAAACAATACGGGGGAGGGACAAATACAGACATGTGCGCAATAAGCTAGGACGATAAGGATTCGCTTTGGCAAGCACAGGAGTTAGAACATTTAAAGGTATTAGATATGATAAGGATGGAGTGAAATGCCCAATGTGTGGAGAATATGATACAGAGTGCCATAGTATACTATATTGTAAACAAACAAAGGTATGAAGAGAACAAATTTGGCAACAAAAATAGAATAGTTTTGAGGGGGGAGGTATTAAAAACCAGGAAAGTGTTATTTGCAAAAGGAGAAAATAATGTAAGAAATATTGGCGATTACTTGGGTAAAGTCAGAGAGAAATCGTTGAGAATGACTAAGAATAATCAAGTAATTAATGATGGAAAAACGGGAACAAGGGATATAAGAGACCAGAGGGTCACCAATACACGGAAAACCAGGAGTTGGGTGTATCGAGACCGAGATTTAAGGTAAGCAGGTAGGAAAAGTATATATTGGGTGGGAAACAGAAAGTTTGTTATTATGCGCTGGGAATGTTTAATGTATTAATAAAAATATATGTATGCGTGAAGAAATAAATATAGAAATAGAAATAAATAATAGAAATAAATATTCTATTCTACTCTGCATGGGCTATTGCCAGAAATTACACACAAAACTAAGTAAGTAAACTAGCACCCAAGTCTGACATTTGCTTTTTGTAGGGGCCAAGAACGGTGAATTCAGCTGTAACTAGGGCTTATAGCAAAAATTAAAAAACCTGGCAGGGCAGGTATTCTTCGTTGACGA
The DNA here is from genome assembly GCA_030765055.1 of Mantis religiosa. Classification (NCBI taxonomy): domain Eukaryota; kingdom Metazoa; phylum Arthropoda; class Insecta; order Mantodea; family Mantidae; genus Mantis; species Mantis religiosa. The sequence goes on from CM060950.1 coordinate 56,966,271, forward strand.
GCAGGGCTTTACATAGTATTAAAGCTCCTCTTGTGCTTCTTTAAGTTAGTTTTAAGGCAAAGCACCTATGAAAAACACCAAATTTGCTAATGTTAATCCCATTAGGCACCAGCAAAGACAAACATTATAGAAACTGAAAACGTGATTCACAGCACGAACACCTTTTGTAGCATTTCCAAAGATTTCAGCTTTCTTCACATTTTTCATTTAAAAAAGGGTAATTTCAGAACAGTATTTTCAAATGATTAATTAAATGCAACAAAAGTCCATCATATGTTTTCCATTAACATTCTCTTCCTTAGTATTAAGAAACTCAAGCTTATATAACAGTTATATAGAAACTGCATATTTTTGCCAGACATTGCCATCTCGGTATCTTTTAATATTTTCTCCTTTTAGACACAACAGCTGTTTATCAGTTTACACTCATTATATAACTGATATTTCTTTCCTTCCTTTTTGAGTGTGTGTATTGGGAAGCTGTTATATTCCTTTTTTTCAGTAACAGGCGTAAAATATAATTTAAAAAAACTGAATTTTTTTCTTAATTGTGCCTGAACACTTGGACGTTCGGCACCAGCATCAGTAGTGCTATTTTTATACAACTTTCGTAGAAAGAAAACGCTAATTTATTTCTTTGATTAGACCTAATAAAGAGAGTAACGTTTCTTCTTACTTTCTCTAAGGAGCCACGTCGCTGTGTAATACGGGCATGTGACCAGTGAGATGACATCAGACAGCAAGGCAAAGCATTTCTTCTTTCCTTACCTCTATACCCCCTTACCCATAGAACATATTTGGAGCCTTCTGTATAAGACAGAGAAAATAGAATCGATGTTTAAGAGCAGCAGTAGATTTCTGTCTCTCTCTTCTTAACATGCACCAATTATTCAAAATTATATTTAAAAAAAAACTTTACGGGCTATAAACGGAAAATTTAAACTATGCATTTCACCGTAAATAAATTAAATAAAGCCATTTCGAGGAAACAAAACATTCTTAAAAATGTTCACGCAAAGAATATTTGTAGCACAGAAAACTTAATACTTTCTATTAAAACATAGAAGTGTAGTGCGAACGATGGAGAGTTGTTAGGAGTCCTTGAAAATATAAATGAATCAAATTCATGTACAAAAGAAACGTAATCGAACATTCTGTTATATAAAGCGACACATTAATAGTCACATCTCAAAATGTCAGATACATTGACCTAATTTTAGAGAACGGATGCACCTGGAACGACCACATCACTAATTTAGTACAGAAAATGAGACATCGTATTCGCCTTCTGAAGTCAATCATCGCAAGAAGGTCATCTCTAGCTCTGCAGTACAAGCTGTTGCTATATACACTTCTCTCATTCGATCTTTATGGCAGTATGCTTCTGCAGTTTGGGGATCTCCTTCATCAACACACATGACAAGAATTACCACACTCCATTGTGGCTTAGATGTTCCGGAGGTATAGTGACCGCGAATAAGGATCCCCAACCGCCTCTCTTTGCAGGGAAAAACTGTTCTTCCCCCTAACCACAAAGTCATAAACATATTAGGATACACCAACCGGTATCAGAGGTGAAGAATGATAGGCACGTGTTTACAGCTGAGAATACCCAGGGTTGCCGTTGTTTAAAATAACGTTTAAAGGCAAAATATAAATAAATAAAGCAGAATTCACTGTAAGAAATCGACATTGATCTTTTCAAATAAATTTTAAATGATTAAGGTTTCCTATAATAATACATAATGTTACAACTGTTTATAACATAACTGAAAAGAGATATATTACCTATGCTGTTATGGTATAGTACTTATATTATCTACAAGACCTAAATGCGTATTATTAGCATAATATCCAAGGAAAGTTTAATATAAAACATCATTACAATTTTAAAAGGGTTAAATTGCATCAATGTGCATGAATTTGAGAGGGATATTTACTTGCAAATTAAAAAAGCTCTTTGGATACTCCGGTAGTTAATAATAATGTATAAGCAAATATTACACGTTAGAGCTTTGTTTATTGCAATCGTGAGCCGATTTATCCAAAACATTTTCCTTTATTCTATGGCAAAAACAGGTGGTGAATTTCAATAACAAAGCAATAAATACTTCAAAAGTAAAAAAAGGAACCAAGGAATTAAATAAAAACTAATAGGAAACTCTAGTACTCTTTATAAATACTGGAAGCTTTTTACAAGGATGTCTGCTAATTTTACAGGTTTGAATAAAGTTAAGCAGTGTATTTTTTTTTGGGGGGGGGGGGCTTCTGCTAAACACAATTTAAATAAATAATCACGTACATTCCGCATAATAATCAAATGTCATAAACGCTTTAGAACTCGATAAAGGTTAGAAATACTGCTAGGTATATATTACAAGTATGAATGGAAATCCATGTTGGCATATCCACGTTAGGTTCGATACCCACGGTCTCATCTTAAATTACGCAAGTGCTAAACGCTAATAACTATTAAACACTAATAAATTTATAAACTACACTAACTACATTAAGTAAAACACTATGCAACTTCTATAAATATACGCTTAATTAACACATATAGGAAGCACGTTTGCACAGTCTAAGTTAATTTCTGAGGACAAATTAAAAATATTGCAACATCGCTCTAACTTGGTGAACGTATTAAGAAGAACCACCCATATGTTTAAGGTGGAAAACCCTTATAATTGCTTACATGTGAGGAGGCGTGGTCAGAAGGGAAAGCTTTTATGCCGTATGGGATGGAATGGACGCGGCAACTGTATCTGCAGTCCTCCGCGAAAGCTATGAAAGACTATACAACTCATTTCTACATTATACTAATTCTTTGTTACGACAGATACCAAAAAAATCCTATACCAAATTGAGACAATAGAAGACTGAAGAGAAAACGACACATAGACCTATAATCATAACCTTGAAGACCTTAGCTGAGACAAGGGAGGATCTCGCCGAAGCACCACACTGCAGTCCCGTCGTAGCCAAAGTATCGTATATACTACACATACAGACAAACGAGGTCACATGCAACGACAGAGCACACCACAGTCCAGTCGCAACAACCTGTCGTATATGTCATATTTACAAATCAAACGTGCACCACCTACACTACATCACATCACAGAGCCGTCATAACAAAACTACCCAATAAGAACGCGTTTACGAATGCCACGTGTTCCACAACACACCACAGTCCCTTCACAACAAAACTGCCGTATATACCTACCACATTTACAAATGTTACGTGCACCACCTTCACCACACCGTATATGCCATATTTACAAATAACCAAGACCTTATTTACTACCTTCGCCAACACTGGTTGAACATCTGAACATAACTGCTTGTCATTAGCCATTCACACCGGTTTTGCTGAATTTTTATATATTTCTTCGATACTGTTGACAGAAGGGCAGAAAGGAATGGATGAAATTTCTCTATAATGGTGTTCAGGTAAAAAGTAAAAAAATAACTAGCATTTTGTGTCCACAATTCTGTTCCAGAGGATAGGATATAGGATAGTATCGATTCTTACAGAGGAGATTCGGTCCTGCGACCAGTCTTGATGTATTGGCCTATGCCCCAAGTGGAGCATCACCAGGAGGACGGATGAGGCAAGAGGAGACAGAGGGCGTTCGGCCCAAGGAGTCACGACAGTGCAGAGGGCACGGTCTCTGCTACTGCCCACTTGGAAACTGCCCGGCAGGCCGGTACAGCCAGTATCCCACCCACCGTGGTTCTGAAACGGCCCACTAGACCGACTCGGAGATCGGAGACCATCCTACCGGAGGATGAAGTGTTTATCATGAGCATATCATACTGCCATGCAGCGCCGAGACTTCCAACGACACTTTCTACCCTGAAAAAGACCACCAGATGAGAAATGATTGAAATGATGAGATAGAAAATTCGGAGATGTAATTTAACCTATCCAGCATTCGCCTGGCGACCCGGGAAAACCCCGAAAAAACATGGGTCAATTAGGCTGGCCATGGGAATCGAACCCGGACCTCCCGAATGTGAGCGACAGACGAAATCGCCTGAGGCATCCAGCTTCGTTATTCCGTTATAAAACACTAACATATAACACAAATGTGTAGCAAAGTTTTACAGTTAAAAAGTAGAAATATTGGATGACAAGAAGCAAATACTAACTCAGGGGAAAGTATAACTGTAGAACGTTTACTGATAGTGCATTAGACCTATTGATAGATTATGTGTAAATTAAATCAAATCTGATTTTTGCTGTGATATTTGAATGCATTTTCTTGCACATGTTATACCACTTATACTTATGCCTCTGGGGTCAGATGTTACTAAGCTTTTAGGTAAATTAAATTTGGTAACACTTTTGACAAGTTATATGAACGTTCTAGTGTTTAATGCTAAGATGTAAACTTGATCGCTGCTTTGTGGCTCCAGTTCATTGGCACACGTTTACAGTTTGGTGACTGTCCGTTGCCGTTCTGCCCTTTCTTTTGTTCAGCTATAGATTTCTCACATCGTCAGTAAAATATATTAAAGAAATGTAGTCAGCTGTCACGTAGCTTCTTCGCACCACAACCAACCAAAGTTTGCTGAGGATAATACTGTACCAGGTCAATACAAATGCTACAACTCTCAGTGTATCGACACATCTGTTTCTCTTTAATTAACGTTGCAGTTGGATTTTAATACGCCATGTTTGTCGAGCAAAATGTATCACTAGTTTCTTCAACAGTAAAAGTGCATGCACATCTTTCCTCGTCTGTCCTTTGTGATTATGACTTTGGCCCCAGTTTTTGTAAGGATTTTAGATTTTAGATGCGTTCTATGCAACCATTACTTGCCTCGTTTAAGTATGAAAGTGCTGTTGAATAATGGCATGCTTTTTGGCGATAGCAGAGCGGAACAAACAGGACGTGGATAACGAGAGTAGTAATTAAGCGGATCCGTCTATGTGCCTTACTCCCTTTTCACTCAGGATGTGCTGCTCGTACGAAACTGTAGTGTCAATTAGCTTGTCATTTCAAACTGCATATCAAACCGGTACACCTTTAAAGAACACATGAGAAATTATAACCTGATACAGTATTACAATATTTTTTTTTAAGGTTTAACGAATTACTTGGGTTCTTCAGCAGCTGGTTTACAGTTGTGATAATTAAAAACTGCTCATGTTACTAACCACATAGGTACAGAATGTCACCCTCTTCTTTGAGTAGCTTACAGGGCATGCAACGTTATGTTTTAGAAATCGGCAATAAAGTAGCTACTCTGTTGTTAATTAGATATGAGACACAAGAAAATGATTTAGCAGCACACAAACGTGTGCCTCATCTTTGAGTGATTAAAGCGTTTGTCGTGTAACAATTAAGCAAAGATTGTTAATACTTCAGGCTAACGAAAGACTGGTATTTTGTACCCGGGAAGGAGGATGAGGTGAGAGGAGATAGAGGGCGTACAGTACAGAGAACGTGGTCCCTACACTTTACTAGAGACAAACTCCCCGGCGGTCCAGAACAATCGTCATCCCAACTACCGTGGCCCCGAAACAGTCACGAGGCCGATTCGGAGACCGGAGACAGCACCCAAAGCAAGGAAGAATCCAGGCAGGCTTGCACAATCGGCATCCCATTAGCTGCGTTCCTGAATCGGCCTACTAGGCGGGCTCGGAAACCGGAATCCGTCCCGACGGAGAAGAAAGTGTTCACTCAGAGCATATCACCTGCCATGCACCGCCGAAACTCCCACCGACACTTCTACCCTGAAAGAAACCACCAGATGAGAGATGATATGAAATGATAATGGAAGTGAAATGGAGGGACAGGAAATTCGGGGATGAAATTAACCTATCCAGCCTTGCAGCCAAGGAAAACCCCCGAAAAAACTCATGGGTTAGGTAAGTCGGGCACGGGAATCGAACCAGGGCCTCCCGAATGCAGGCCACCGACGAAACTGCCTGAGCCATCCCACTCGTTTAGACTAACGAAACTTATGTGTATAGTAGATACAGAAGATATTCCATTCCACCCAAAAATGCGAAACCACCAAGATTTTACCGAAAATATATTTTGGTGCCCTCTGAATATAAAAAGAGGAAAACAGAAACGTGTGTACGTGTGAACAGCATAACTCAAAAACGTGCGACATCAAGAGCTTCAAGCCACATGCCACAAACTACCCTATATGAAATATTTTTTGAAGTTTTCGATTTTCACAAGGATTCTCTAACGATATGGATTAAATGATGTTTAAGATATTGGCAGGACAAATTAGATGTATATTTTGAATTATCTGGAAGCAATCTCCGAGAGCCCCCTTAGTTCTTAACTAACTTTGTATCACTTGGTATAAATGCTAAACCATGGCAGATAAACTTAATACATTAAATGAGCAGATATCTTTAAAATACCGTAATATATTTAGAACAACCTCTGTGAGTCATCAGATATTTTTGAGATATTGCTCGTTATTAGTTTCTTAGGGTTTCGTGGAATGTTTACGTCAGCATATAGTAACCCGGGTTCTATGTATGTGAGTATTGATTTAGGTTTCTCTATTCAGTTGCAGCTATGCATTTTGAAATTACGACGGCTGTTCAATAAAGAATGATCACAATTTTTATTTGACAACGTCCCTTTACTCATCCTCATAATTTTGATGATCCTTCTCAAAATAGTATCCCCTGAATGCGATGCACTTGTCCCAGCGTTTCTGCCAGTCTTCAACGACATGCTGGAAACAATTTTTGAGAGATCCTTCAAAATCGCCTCCGCAGCCTTCACCACTGCTTCTGATGAAGGATAATGCCTCGCACGAAGGCTTTTCTTCAAGTTAGGGAATAGAAAAAAGTCACATGGGGCTAAATGCGGACTAAAGGGACGGTGAGGGGTTGCACTTCATGTTGATTTTTGCAAGATATTCGGCAACAACATTGGCAATATGCGACCGCGCATTATCGTGGTGAATCATCCAGCCTGCTTCACGGAAATGTGGCACCCAATGAAATGTTCAGTATTTCAGAAAGTGATCTTAAGGTAATTTGTCGATCCTCTTTCAAAATGTAAGCAGCAGTGTTAATATTTTCGTCCGTAAGAGCAGTAACTGGAGCACTGGTTCCACCTTCCTTTGAAATTGTCTCCCCTCTTGAAACATTTTATACCACCTTCGAGCTGTGCTGTAGGGAAGAACAGACTCTCCATAGGCCTCAACTGAAGATTTGTTGAGACGAAAGCAGAATTTCAAAGCCGCATATTGTTCCTTGCGTCTTACCGCCATTGCAGCGGTAGGCGATACTGAACATGTCTGAACTTGCCTGGTTCTCACAGGCGGTAACCAGGAGTACCAACAATGAAACTACTACGGCATGTCTGTTTCACATTAAGCTAACAGAATATAATAAAATTGAGTTTTAGTGCGAAAAATTATGACCGTAAAAAAATTATGATCATTCTTTATTGAACAGCCCTCATACTTTTGCCGATTAACACGAAGTACATGGGAAAATACGCCTTCGCAGTAATAGTTTGCCAAATTAAACGATATAGGTAGAGAAAAGTGTGTGAATGTAAAACCTTCCGTTTAACGAAACTAATTTGGCTGCTATAACAGACAAGTTCCATACATTTGCGCGCTTCCATTCTTGCTTGGAAAGACAAATAATTAAACAAAATTGAAAACCAAAACATTAAAACTTGGCTTCATGGCACTTATTTACACATATTAATATTGGTTTGTCATCCAAATTTAAAAAAAAAAAATACCAATTAAATTTCGGTTAGTTTTATTAAATGAATACATTATTCAAAGCAATATTAGATATTTTGGGTCATATAACAGATTATTATCGTGTTTGAGGAACAGCTTAAAAAGTGACATGTTTGTTACGTTACTTTCCTTTTTGCATGCAATGCAGTTCGAGCAGAACTTTATCTATGTAACGGGTATTAAACTACAAATACAGAACATTTACTGATTGCGTTTTCTCTTGTTTCTGTTCCTATGATAAATCAGAAATCACGTGTCTTTCGGACCTCACATATTTATTACGCATGGGTACCTCCGCGTAACTTCCTTCTTACATAGAGAACGAGTCTGGGCAGGAATTGTATCTGCTTCGATCCTCCTCCCCAAGGCAATCCAGCACGGAATGTATGCTGTCTTTCTCTTGTCTCTTTTCACTGTGCTAGAGGAATCAAGACGGTGTGAACGCCTAACGGCAATATTCACAATGTACAGTGGATATATGTGAACAAATGTCTTCTATGTCCATGAAGATGGCAGAAAAGCCTAACACGGAAAATTATAGATTCACGTGCGTTTTCCTGAACCAGAAGTCCTGCATTAGAGGAATATTATAAGCTAGCCGCTATTTACTTTTCAAACAATATGACTTAAGGATGATATCAGCGGCCATTCACTGTCGCTCAAAAGGCCGAATGGAGTGAATTACGGAGTACCCGTCTGTTTGGCGGTCTTCATACAAATATCTGGCGCACAAAAAGCCAACATGCCACCGAGCAAACCTACTACTCATTGGTCAAATCTTCCTTCAGTCAGTTGAAAGATACCACTGAAAGCACACGTTTGACAAAATGCGCTGTATTATAGCGTGAATTTGCTCTGGGAGGTATTGAAGCCTACTGAAAGTTGTACTGTTCAAGGAAGGTTACAAATGTAGGTATGTCCAAAATACTGCTTTTTTTCAGAACATTATAATATAAATAAGACATCCCAAAGTATTATGGAATGGATATTTTAAACCCAATGAGTCTTAATGATAATTTAAGGGTTTGGAGTAGGTTCAGTTTATTAATTTTAAATAATATGCTTTGTAAGTGGTTGCTTTTTTTAGTTTACGTCCTCCAAATATTACATCATATCGGACAATGAATGAAATGGGTAAACTGATGCTCAAAATGAGCCCAAAGTCCATAGAGCTTAGAGTTACCCAACATTCTCTTTTAGGATCGCAAAAATCCTTGTCCAGGAACTCGAGATCTCTTAAACCTGAGGCAGACACGCTACAATCTACGCTACCGAGGTGGCCTAAGTGACTTCATATGTAATAAAAATAACAAAAGAAAAATGTTAATTGTCCTTATTGACTTTAATGTGAGATATTTAAACTTGGAAAAACCGACTGGTTTATTTATTTGCTTTCTCCTTGCTCAATATTAATTATAATACACTTCTAAAGGCCCCAGTTTGCTAAAATAAAAGCATTTCAAGAATAGGGGATGCTTAATTTTATACGTGACATCACACAGAGCTAATGCTATGTACATTTCCACAACTGCTAAAGGAAATTATTTTTAAAGCAACAAAATATTAAATATATAAAGATTTTCACACAATACGAATGGTGAACGAAAATAATATGAAATTTGTTATTATAGCACTGAATTCTACCACAGATAAATATCAAAATACTTGTTACCAATAATGATACCAAGCTTTGTCTAGAATGTGAAATGTTATATTTTAATTGCCTTTAGTCAATTTGTCTCTAGTTGCGAAACGGAATGACAGGTGGTGGGGCGACAGTGACTGACTCCATAATTCTGGATATCATCCAAAGCACTGCAGTCGGAGCATCAGTGAATAGCAGCCTTAAGTTGCTTCTCAGAAGTAACACAGAAACGTTTGTCTCCTCTGTAGCTTTTTAAATATAATTATTTACTTTAGTTATATTATACTTCTGATCTTTTATTGGCCTACAAGATGTCGCTAATTTTCAAAATTTTCGTTTTGTTAATTTTTTCTTTCTCCCGTCCTCACCAATGCTGGTGCCAGGAGTCGCTCGGGTTCCCTCAGAGCAAGGGAGCCGAAGCATTTGACCTGAGTAACTAGGGTTGAGGGGTCGGCCCAACGCCTGGTTAATTACTTTTTAAAACTGAAAATATGCATACAACAAAAATGGCCAGACTGTGGGCTGTAAAGTAAAGCGTTGAATTTTGTACGACACATAGTGACTTCTTCAGACATGCAGTAATCACAAGGGTCCAAATAATGAACATCTTGACCGAGTGTGATGCATTTTCATTTTACATAAAGTGTATATTTGGTGGTAGACAAAATACAGTCGGAACGCTATTTCCATTCTGAATGAAATGTAAATGTAAATCATTGCATAAAATAATTCCATCTACGTCGAATATAAACTGCTAACTTCTTTCACATTTGAAAATAATCACATTGCTTCGCGAATATTCCTTGACACAAAAATCTTCGTTAATGCGTTACATTAGTGCAAGAGACTTCAAAGCCTCGCAAGTTTTATGTGAAGTGTTATCAGTTCCTGCTTATGGCGACGTCGTCCTTGGCAGATCGCTTCGCCTATTGGTTGGTCAGCAAGGTGCAGGATACGGCACAAATCGTGGGATTCTCATTAAATGCGGTTTTTAACTTAACTCTGTAGCCGCTTTCTTCCACCAAGGTGCCCAAACTTTTTGAAGTACAGGATTTCCTTCATTACCATTGAGATTATGAAGATGCCAATAGCTGAAGGATATTATTTTGGCAGGCAATTTTTAACTGTATACTCTCCATCTACAATATGTACGCCTCTATTACGGACGGCGCCATGTCCGATTGGTTGGACCACTGCCCTCTCACAAATGCGTTCCGAGTTCAATCCCAGGAATGGTCTTGGACAGAGCGGCGTCTATGTTTTCTCCGGGTCTTTCGGTTTCCGCGGCTAATTACTCCACCTACTGATTCAAGATCCCCTCTTCTTTAATCGATTTCGCCATGATTTCCTATATCTGCTTCACTCACCAGGCTCAGGCTGACTAACCATCTTGGATACTCTGCTCCGAGTCCATCTGCTCCTCGACAATATCTGGTCCTGGGGTGTAGTCCTGCATACGACGAGGGTAAACAGAGAACGAAGAGGTCCTATATTACCTCTTCCTAAGTCCACCTCACAACACCGAGCAGGATGGCTCAGGCGGTTTCGTCTCGGCCCGCATTCGGGAGGCCCGGGTTCGATTCCCGTGGCTGATCTACCTGACTCATGGGTTTTTCGGAGTTTCCCCGGGTCGTTACGCGAATGCTGGGTAGGTTAATTACATCCTCCGAATTTCCTGGCCCTCCATTTCATCTCATAATTTCACATCATCTCTCATCTGGTGGTCTCTTTCAGGGTAGAAGTGTCGGCGGGTGTCTCGGCGGTGCATGGCAGGATGATATGCTCTGAGGAGTAGTACTTCTTCCTTCGGTAGGCCGGTTGCCGGTCTCCGCTCCTCTGCTGAGACTATTTCGGGACCGCCAGCCAGGAAACCTTGGGGCTCGAATCGCCTGCCTGGGACTTTTAAGGCTCGGCTGCTGGGCTCGTTGCCGTCCCACTGTAGGGGAGCGTGTCCGTTGACCTGGCCTGTCGGGGGAAGTCTCTATTCAAGTAAACTGTATGGATTCTGCCCTCTGTACTGTCGTGGCTCCTTGGGTCGGCCACCCTCTGCCTCCTTCGCCCCATCCTTCCTCCCGGGGGTGCCCCACTTGGGGGCATAGGAACAGTGGGCACAGCATGGTGGCCTACGTATCGCATCCCCTCCGTAATGAAATCCTAATCCTAATCCACCTCACAACGCTTGTCTCTCCTACCACTCAATACACACACCAACTACTAAGCAGAAACACACTAAGTGCGCACATCTTGCGCTACCAACTTCAAAAAGAAAAGAAGACACTTTAACACAATGTCACTGGCAGAACCACATTCCTCAACTACAACCAACCAACAAATCTGACGCATATGCAACGCGTCAAAATATTATATACGTTCATTAGGAACTAGAAATCGGTTCCTATTTAAGTTGGGCCTCGGTTCCATGGTCGATTTGCAGTAGCATCTCTATACAAGAACATGATTCTGCCATTTTGTTGAATACCAAGTGTGTGCCAGCGGCCCAGCATTTATAAGCAGGATCTTTTATTTATGACCCATAAGTTTTGAAAACCGTTCCAGCAGTAAACCTTTTATTTTTCATTGTGCTTAATTGTGTATCTAACTGTAACAAATATTGCTAAACGAAAAGCGAAATAGAAAATATAAATCAACTTATAAATGCGTGCATAAGGCTCCACTTCTTCTTGTCCTTCTGTATATTTATTTTGAAATGAAGGTTAGGTTATTTACACCTGAGTTTAAAAATGAATATCCTATAATTCTAATACACTCTATGAATAAAAGTACATAATCCTCGCATAAACATTAATTTTGCTTGAAAATAACTAAAGTATATGCTTTTGAACTGACGCAGTTCTAATTGTTCACTAAGCCACCAACAGGGCCTGTTCTGTTTATCTTATACATCAACAATGACCTGTGAATCGGACATGCTTACTGAATGTTGCCTTAGAATGAACATCCAAGTTCGGTGGAGTTATTGTTAATAAGACACACTATTGGTTCAATTACTCTGCAGAAGAGGGTCGTGTAATAGGTGTTGAGTTTAGGACCATCAATACGGCACAGTGTTGAGCCACGCTGCCGTTTCAAATTGTGACATTTATTAATGTAAGTATATAGAATGTCTATGCTTTCACGTATACTCGCAACTTGAAATACAACCAAACAACTTCTAAAATGTAAAAGCCTATAAGCCTATCCTCGTGTAGGTTTTCAAAGTAGCTAAAACAACTGTGCTGTTTAAACCTGAAACAGCGATTCTTTAACATTTTCGTGCATATTCCCAATTTAACAAAGCATCACCATTAGCTTAAAAACACTGCTGGTAATATTACTTCGTAGATTTTGTTTGCTGAATTTAACTAATTACAACTGTCCTACCTTTAACTTAGAAACACTGCTACAGTAAAACCTGCCTAAAATGGAACGCGAATGTTTTCCAGGTTTCCTTTTTACAAAGGGTTTATTTTAATTAAACAAAGTACAAAAATGTGATCCCGCAGAATTACAGCGAAGGAATAGTGCAGCATAAAAGTGAATTTGTCTGATTTTAATTTTCCAGCTCACATTATATTCTAAAAAGCCCTCCGTTATATTCGCGGAATTACAATACATACAGAAAATCTCAGGAGTATTGCTGTAAGTGAAAGCATTAACTCCGCATTTCTATGGTGAATTGAAGGGAATTTTTATCATTTGCTGCACAGGTTCTAAGTTCTTCAATGAAGCTTCTGTCTTACAAAAGGTGCCAACAACAAACAGTTCAATTAGTTTAATATTCTTTTAAGATTTTCAACGTTACTAATATCTTCTCTTATCTATTCTGTTCTCAATATAATAAATACCTAATGGTAATATTTTTTTCGTATATACTGTCATGGCAGCAGCGGATATCTACGGAAAAGTTATAAAATAGGAGTCACGCAATCCACCACCTTTGTTGTTTATCACCGAAATAAGCAAAAATATGGAACATTCAGGTACAGCCACTGGTTAACGCCAAGAACGAAAGTATGTGCCTCTTTGTTGTAACGCGCTGAATTTCCAGACCATTCGATTTCGGGAAATATAGAAGAATTGCCTTCCAGAATGTTTCATCCAAACAAATCGAGAGGTTTTGATTTCCAGGATATTTCTTCCATGACTCGCTGACATAAAAGGAAGCGCAAAAGCTAGCTAGCAGTTCAATTCAGTTCAGTCCAGTTCAGTTGTGAGTGTGTTGGTCAGAGAGTCAGATGTCATAGATTCGGCAAGCAGTGAAAGCGTTAAAGTGAGTGATAAAGTCTATGGGCAGTAAGCATCGAGAAGTTTCGAGCAGCGCATGTTGGTGTGTACAAGAGGCATAAAAAAGACAGTGCTACGGAAAGAGGCGTATTTGCTCTGTGCATTTACAAGTGGAAGTAATTGTTAACACTTGGCTTGCGATTCCAGTGAGTTGAGTGTAACTTCGTGTTGTCATTTGCCACAATATTCTCAAAGCAATCAAGTACAGTTGTGTTACCTTCGACTTTTCTGTTAAGTATTATATTTTCAGTATAACTAAATACAAATGTCTTTAGTTAGACACCGGTCGTATTATCTTCGGATATACTCTCAATATAGTAAAATATAGTGGTCTTGGGTTCAGCTGAAGAACTTTATTTGGTATAATCTTCCGTACGCATCTTATTCCTTATAGACTTAATTACATATGCATTGCGTTCAGTTAATAAAACCGATCATAATATTCTTTCATAATACCTACATATTCTCTATGTAACTAAATATACGTGGCTTGCCTTCAATTAAAACACGACCGTGCTTCAAAACACTTATTTGCTCTTGACTCAGGACTACTGGGACTACCAAGTTTTCACAAAGTTTGGAAAGAAGGTTATTTATTTTTGGAGATATCACCACAGCTCAGAAGTTCGCAGACGTATTAGGTGACAGAGTGAACAGCAAATGACGTCGTCAACAAGTTCACGCCAAAACATGCTTTAATGGCGGTGGGGGCGAATTCCGCAGCATGCAAATTTTCAAAATAACAAACGGCGGAGGTAGTATTTCCGAGGAAAACGCTTCATATTTTAATCTCGCTTTATTACATTTCGGTCTAAACACATATATGCTTCCTATTTCCTCTATCTCCATGGCAATTCCTGCATCCAGTAATGTCGCAACTCACGTTGCGGTCTTCCAAGATAATATCCATCTTGTATATTTGAAACTCATATCTCGAAGAAATATTTAAAAATACAGGTAACGCTGTGGAAGTGTTCAGTCTTTGATTAATTATCCACTAAAGCACAAACGTATGTTTAATAAACCGAAGGCAGTACATTACAGCATTTGTATTAAAACAGGATCTTATTTGCAGATGACAGCAGCAAAGGTTACAAACTCCGAAGTGTGTCTCAGCTTGCATCAGTGTAAAATTATCAAGTTTTTAGAAAATGCAACGAATACTTCATAATCCTTACCAAGACGAAGTGCTCCGTGGACTAACTCCCCATTCTTCCTTCAAGAGGAGCCCCGAGCTTCCCTTATCACGCTGGTACACTGAAATCAGTCTGCTTTCAGCGTGCTTTTAATTCCAACGTAGTCCTGGTGAACACACTTCCAACTGATCTTAAAATCCAGACAAAAGAAGTCAAGCCGACAGAAAAATTAACCCCGTCTCATATCAAGTACCTCAATTAATCACAGCATAAGAAGTTCACAGAGCGATGGACACTACAAAAGGATCGAGCAAATTGATCACTTAAAAACTGCGTTGTACGTTTGAAAGAGATTGATATAAAAGATAATTCGCACAAGCAACAAGTGTGCAGCTGTACTTTTGATCTCATAGTAATACGTTTTCAGTGGACCGCTCATTAACTATGAGGAGCATTTAGTGCGTTTTGATTACCCGTTTCACTCACAACTACAGCAAAAGTTAACTGTGAATGTTTACTGATTTGTTAAGTGCAAAGCGTTCTTAAGCAAATATGATTGATATAAACCGAGTAATCAAGCTGATTCACTTGGCATGACATACTTTTGTGAATCATCTGATTACTTATTTTTGTACATTAATAACACTAGGGAACACGTTTTTTTGTACCCGAAACAAAATAGGCTAATTCTTATGGGAAATGGCTCGCTGATTCCAAAAATGCCTCTGAAAATGCTGTATCACGTAACGTATTTGAGATATTCTTAATCTTTTATATAAAATTACAGAAATGAGCTATGATACCAACTCATATTGACATAATTTAAAATAATAGCCATTGACTCTTCTAAATACAGCTTAAAGGCAGTGTTGCTTCATAATGGCAACTTACTACCTTCAATACCGTTATTTCATGCCATAGGAATGAAGGAGACATATGATTCCATGTCCATCAGTTTAGATGCTATTAGTTATCAAAACCATGGCTGGGAAATTTGTAGTGACCTCAAGGTAGTTGCATTGCTAACGGGACTGCAGGGAGGTTTTACAAAATATTGCTGTTTTTTGTGCTTATGGGACAGTAGGGCAACTGACAAGCATTTTATAGTGAAAGAATGGGGGAAAAGGGAAGACTATACCCCTGGAGCAAGCAATGTTAAGTATGTGCCTCCAGTAGACCCAAACAAAGTTCTTCTCCCCCCCCCCCCCCCCACTTCACATAAAGCTCGGGTTAATGAAGAATTTTGTTAAAGGTTTGGACAAAAGTGGAAGTGCATTTGAGTATTTAAGAAGTATCTTTCCCAAAATAAGTGAATCTAAATTGAAGGAAGGTATATTTGTCGGTCTTCAAATAAGACTACTTCTTAATGACAGTGTTTTTGAATCAAAGCTTAAACGTGTTGAACTGGCAGCATGGACATCATTTTAAACAGTGGTGGGAGGCTTCCTGGGCAATAATAAAGAAGAAAGTTATGAAACTTTAGTCTCAGAACTATTAAGGAGCTACAGAGAAATGGGTTGTCGTATGCCACTTAAAATCCACTTTTTGCACTCTCAACTTGATAGATTCCCTACAAACCTAGGAGCTGTAGTAAGTGATGAGCAAGGTGAGCGTTTTCCCCAGGACATCTCTGAGATGGAAAGACGTTACCAGGGTATCGCTGGGATTCAGCCATGTTGGGAGACTATTGTTGGTTCCTCAAACGGCAGAATCAATACAAAAAAAAAATCAACAGTGAAACACTTCAGAGATAATTAAGGTATTGGTTTTCATCATTATCTTGTGTTTATTTATTTTAATAATAATTAATAATAATTATTATTTTCAATGTTATTTGGCAATAAAATACCTATTATTTTCAATTAATCAAATATGAGTTATCACATCGCATTTCTGTAAGTTTTCATAAAAATTATGAATACCTAAAAAAACGTTACGTGATACAGCATTTTGAGGGACAGTTTTGGAATCAGCAGATCAGTTTACATAAGAATTTACCTATTTTGTTTCGGGTATATAAAAATATATATTTTTTTTTTGTTCCCCAGTGATAATAGTTGTTCATTGAGTAATAACTAATCGAAACTGTTTTATTTTTAAACGTTATTTCTTATTATATGCTTCACGGTTTTTTATTATTGCATATTATTTTAGTTTCTCATAATGGAAACATTGTCCTTGATGTAAGCTAACGTTTTCTCACATTTAGGTAGTACAAGGTATTTATGACATTTTCAAGCATCCTTCCAACAAAATATGTAATACTGTTTCTCTAATATAAAACGATAAACCTGTTTAAATGTTGCATAGCGATGTATTAATAGTGTTTCATTCACATAGTTATAAAATATAGAGGTATACAACACAAAATATTATTCTGGTTTTCATTTCATCATCACGCAGCGATACAGGCTCGACACCAACTGATAAATTATCCAATTTCCGATAACCTCGACCTTTCTACTGATACTCTCGCAAACAGAATTCCAAGAGCATTTTTTTCTTCAAGATGGCTTAACAGTTAAAATACTCACTCAGTTTTTCGCAGTTGCATTTTTTACCAAGTTAGAAAAGATATTTTTCGAAGAAATGTTTATTTTCCAATAAATCCTGAACTACGTTAAGAAAAACTCTTTCAATGCGTAATCTTAGTGCTTTCTTTAGCAGAAAGAAATTAAAATATTGATATAATGTACTCAAATTATCGTTCTGTTACAGTATCACCAAGGGTAGGTATATTCAAAAATAACGTAGTGGAGACTTGGACATGGTACGTCACTCCCGCTGTGTTTGGCAGATGTCACCACCACCACTCGAGCCGTATTAAGGAACTTTATACTATTTCGCCACCAAAAGAAAGCGAGCTGGAGGAAGTTGCCACGTAAAATATTCTGGCGTCCCCATCGTGTTTATGCATACTAGTATCCGATACAATACACAGTGTTAACAATAAATGTGGAACACTCTCGCAGCAGTTACATGCTCTAGTCCTATGACCAGAAACCGTCTGAGGAATGTTCTGCTCTCTGTGGGGGGTGTGTAAGGAATGGTCGCATATGGCAGCTGAGATGATGTAAGAAGTAAATAAATATATTATATATACATAAAATCTACTGCACTCCTCTTACCTCTCACGAGAATGTGGCTGTAAGGAATGTATTGGACATCAACAACTCTAGCGTTTTCTAACAAAGATGACAGCTGGAGTTTCAACATATGAACAAGGCTTCAGCCTCTTAGAAAATATTTGCTTTGTTCTAGCAATACGATCCGAGCAAACGTTTGTATCCCAAAAGCTAACACCAGATCTTATGAAGCCTAAGAAGTTCAAGCCTTGCTGATAGGTTGAAACGCCAGCCATGCCCCCTTCGGTAGCGTATATGATAGCGTGTCTGCCCCACTTTCAAGAGATCCCGAGTTCTAATCTAGGCCAGGGTGAGTTAACTGGATAAGGTTTTGTTTTTTTCCCCGGCGGTTTCCCTTATGCTAAAAGATGAACGTCAGGTAACTCTTAAGCTCTATGGAACCCGGGCTCGTTTGAGCATCATTTCATCGTCCGATATGACTTAACGTTGGATGACGTAAATTAAAATGCTAGGCGTAAACACTCATAAAACTCTGTCAAACACATTCCTTATAGCCACATTCTCGTAGGAGGAACACAGTACAAGTTTTACATGTGGCAGCATGGGTGATTCAAATACACACATTTCGTAGTCCTCACGCCTTAGACTCCGCTCGACCTTTTCTGATGATCAGACAGTAGTGTATTGCTTAGAACATTTGAGTTGTACTTTAAACCTGCTGTAATTGCTGCATCATTCATAAATCGCATCTTATGTGGTCATGTGCAGACCTTAAACAAACAGCCACGAAAGGATTCGGTTTAGTTCCTGTGGGCAATGTCTAAACGTGAGAGCAATTTTATCGGATCTACAGGAAATGTTAATCCCACTGTCATAGACTGATATCTGTCATTGCCATTCGTATCTCTTTGCATTTGTCGCTAAACTTTAAAATAGTTTCATGATAAGCGGTGGAAATTGGGAACCAGGCTTAGACACTTTACAATTCCGCCCTAAATGAAATGTCGCTAAAGATCATGGGGGCGGAAGAGTTAATAAATGTGAAAAAAAAGTATGATTATGCTTCAAATGTGTAATCTTACAACGCCATATAAAATAGCAATGTGCCTGTAAAATTAAATAACGTTGGCGTGTACTAATGAATTAAACAAGACAATTACTCCATGCAGTCTTATGCTGCTTTCGAACATTTCCTTCCTTCTTTCGTCTTTCAGGGTTCCTGCTACCAATCTATGTAGTTCCGCAGAAACTGGTATTATGGCACAGAACGATGTGAACAGTTTAAATGAATGCTGAAACGAGCCAAAGGTCCTCGGGTTCTTATACGAGTAAACAAACAACGCTAAGTAGAGATTCAAGCAAGACCCACACCACAATCTCGACACTACTGTTCAATAATTCGGAAGTGAAAGAAGGAAGAAAATGAAAAAAGAGAAGAAAGAAGGACAAAAGAAAGAAATGGCGTAACCATCCCTGTTATTCCCGCATACCAAATGCCTCCCTCGACAATTGATACCTTAATTTCATTAAACACCACAGCCTCATAACAAGTATTATTCATTACAGTATTTGTCTATTTACTTACATTCCTTAAACATGTCCTTCTCATTACAACAGGCGTCAGTTATGTCCTTAATATGACCTGTAGCTAACCGCACGATCGCTTCAGTCTCTACCTTCACAGGCAGAGGGATCAAATCTGCCTTGGAGCAGAACAAAATTATTTGTATAATGAGTAGCTGGCATGCTTAATTTATAAGATTATTCACTCAGACTGGTCGATGTTCACCATTTCCTCCAATAGCGCTTTCCGGTCTTTGCTTCAGACCATCTTCAGTGGGTTCTGCTCCATCTACTGTTGGAGGACTTCCATTTGACTCTCCAAGAAAGACAATTCTTTAAAATATATAAGCTAACTTAACTTTCTTGGAGAGTGAAATGGACGTCCTCCGACAGTAGATGGCTGAAGATGGTCTGAAGCAAAGACCAAAAAGCGCTTTTGAAGGAAATGGTGAACATTGACCAGTCTGAGTGAGTAATCTTATAAATTTAAGCATGCCAGCTACTCATACTTATATAAAACATAGCTCACTTTAAACAACTTGACAATTCTTCTTTAAAATTATTTGTACCTACTGGTAGATTACTTACAAATGGGATGCTGATTAACCTTGTAGGCCTTGGACATCCATAAATCCTCTTTGGTTGCTATTATTAAATAGGCAATTTATAAACTCACTTATTAATAAACACGTGCTAATGCAAATTTCGAACCATTGCATTTTGATCGTATCCCTGGTGCATCACAGACGCATCGACTCAAGCGAATCTCCAGACGAGCTTTCCTTGTTGAAGCTTTTTTACCACACAATTTCCAGGAGCCAATGGTAAGTGTTTCAGTAAGCGAGAGAGTTCCATCAGCAAATTGATAGAATCATACAAATATTTAGCTATAGAAAAATGTATGAATGGCCCAACTCAATTGTGTTCATTTCTTATATGTATAGCAACTTTATTAAAACTTTGAGTTCGAACATGGGAGGGAATACTTAAAAACGAAACATTGACAGCACTTTTAACATACAAAGAAGCCGACGAGAGCATAGAAATTCTCTTGCCTGTTGTCACGAGCGCTACGCTTAATGATTGCTTAATTTACTAGGAAAGCAGAGATAGAACACTTTCTAGAAGCGTAGCAATAGAAATAAAACATGTCGTTTTCTTGCCTGTAGCAACTGAGCACTACGCTTGACGACTGCATCACTCCAAAGGAACGTAGCGATAGAACATAAAGCATTGTCGTTTCTTGCCTGTTGCAACTGAGCGTCTTGATTGCATTTCCTAGGAACGTAGCGGTGGAACATACAGAACTCGTTTTCTTGCCTGTTGCAACTGAGCCTCTTGATTGCATTTCCTAGGAACGTAGCAGTGGAACATACAGAACTCGTTTTCTTGCCTATTGCAACTGAGCGTCTTGATTGCATTACCTAGGAACGTAGCGGTGGAACATACAGAACTCGTTTTCTTGCCTATTGCAACTGAGCGTCTTGATTGCATTACCTAGGAACGTAGCGGTGGAACATACAGAACTCGTTTTCTTGCCTATTGCAACTGAGCCTCTTGATTGCATTACCTAGGAACGTAGCGGTGGAACATACAGAACTCGTTTTCTTGCCTATTGCAACTGAGCGTCTTGATTGCATTACCTAGGAACGTAGCGGTGGAACATACAGAACTCGTTTTCTTGCCTATTGCAACTGAACGTCTTGATAGCATTACCCAGGAACGTAGCGGTGGAACATACAACACTCTTTTTCTTTCCTATTGCAACTGAACGTCTTGATTGCATTACCCAGGAACGTAGCGGTAGAACATACAGCACTCTTTTTCTTGCCTATTGCAACTGAACGTCTTGATTGCATTACCCAGGAACGTAGCGGTAGAACATACAGCACTCTTTTTCTTGCCTATTGCAACTGAACGTCTTGATTGCATTACCTAGGAACGTAGCGGTGGAACATACAGCACTCTTTTTCTTGCCTATTGCAACTGAGCGCTACGCCTGATGACTGCGTCATTTCCTAAGAAATGTGGCTATAGAACATTCAGGTCTTATCGTTTCCTTGTCTTACCTTGATGACTATATCGCTTACCAGGAAAGGTGACAATGACACAACACTTGGTTACAACGTATGAAGAAAGGTACATTTTCACGGAAATATCGGCAACTGCCGTTCTTTTAGAGGAACAGCATCATCGTGACATTTTATTACTAAAGACGAAATCTTGGATGAATACAATTCATGTGAACAGTGAGACCATGGAAGGGCTTAGGCACATATTCGTCAGATCACGGGTTCGATCCCGGCGGTTTTTCGTGGTTTTCACTAGTCAATTATGGGAATGCTGTGACGGTTACCTTCCATATTTTTCTTCAATTTAATTTCCATGTCATCTTTCAGGTGCGTTTTCAGGCTCGTCGTGTATGACGGTGGCGGACGGATCGCGCGAATGATTGTGAATTGTAAATGTTCTCGGCGCTGGTCAGTGTTTTGTGGTCGCTGTGTTTCTGTGAGGGGCGCTTTTTGATACCGGACCCGGAGTGTTGGTTATGGCGCATCGCGTCCTGGCGCCGAGAACTCTTAGCAATGCTTAGGGACGTCTCTACGTATCTGTGGTCTGTCTGCCTGTGACCCTGTAGTCTCCTGCGGTTCCTTCACCTCAACCCTCTCTCCGGGGGTGTTTAGCCACAATAAATCTACGTGTAGGTCGCAGTGCAAGAGGTGTTACCTTCCCTTGTCTGCCTTTACTATATTTACCAATACTTTTGGAAAAGAAATTTAATTGATCGATCCGACAAAATGCGAAACAATTCGAATAGGTCCTCGCCATGATCGAGAAAGATGGGAAGAGAAGCTCCATTGCACAAAAATGACAAGACCTTGCCGTAGCTAATGCACTTGCTGAAGGCCACAGGCACGACGGACATCAGTTGCAACACAGCCGATGATTTGACCGCGTGTTTACATAACCTTCTGGGTAATGTTCTCATGGAATACACAAAACAAGCTCCCAAAGCCAAACGCTTTGGACCAGAGACTCATATGTTAACTGACAGTTGAAACAAATAAGACATGCCTACTGACATATAGTGGAAAAAAAACAGCTAAAATTTACAATTTATTAAATACGCGTGATTATAACTATTTCAAAAAAGGTGTATGTTAATTAAAATACCGAGCCTATAAGCATAATCATCCTGGTGGTCCGAAATAATTTGAAAGTATAAATTATTACCTCATTCGTTATACAATATTGCCTTTAGCCTCCTCCCAAATTTTCTGTCATGTAATCTCTGAAATTATTATACTTGAGGTCATAAATTGTGTTTCTTAATCCCGGTCCATTTCTTGAGATTTCACAGGACGAATTGCAGAAGAGATATACATATTTTCATATGTTACGAATCGGAGCTCTGTACATACCTGTATACATGAAGTTACTATATATTACACATATACCTCTGCAGACTGGATCGGAATTCGAACTCTGAACCTCTTCGTTAACCACTAGTACACAAAACATAGCTGCGGATATGCGGGTCAAAGCACTGCCTAACAGGTCAATACCAAGATTTCCGATTTAAGACTGACGGTTATAAATACCGGAACATTTTGAAAGAAACGAACTGAAACAAAAGCAAGTAGTCTTGCGTAATGTATATTTACTATATCTGATGTTTCATTGAAGTTACCTACCCGTATAGTTCAGGATGCTGCTTTCGTATCTCGGTCGTCTTGCACAGGTTCACGGTAATCCAGTTATCGTTAAAATGTCACTCATCAGTGTATTCTAATAAAGAATTACTGAACCGAAAGGTCTATCATGCTGCTTTCTGGGTTACTGAGATGAGTTACTAAGAGGAACGTCTAAATAAATAGATTCACAGACGCTTTAGACGTAAGGATGTTTCCTTCCGCTAAGAAGACATTAACGTAATCGGATACAACATTACTTTCTCAACTAACGAAGTGTGTTTTAATAAGATCAGCAGTATGAAATGTTAAAGCCCACACAAAATATTCCAAGAAACGAGGCCGAGCTTGAAATAAAAAGAGAAGTTACAAGTCTTACATGTTTAAACTGCTCCTCCGGTAGGTCGGTTGCCGGTCTCCGAAGGGGCTGCTGGGACCATTTCCGAACCACAGTAGGGGGGATGTCCGTTTTTCTGGCCTGCCGAGGGAGGATTCTAAGTAAAATATAGGGGCCCTACCCTCTGCACTGTTGTGGCTCCTTGGGACGGCCGCCCTGTCTCCTCTCGCCTCATCATTTTTCCCGGGGATGTTCCATTTGGGGGCAGGATCAAGACTGGTCGCAGTGCCGAGTCCCCTCCGTAGTAATCCTAATGCTACATGTTTAGATAGTGACATATTTTTAAGTACAGTCACTATCTTACATGAAACTTTTAGAATAGTATTTTATAAAAAGTAGCATTAGAATCATTGCAGAGGCTAATGAAACTACATTGAGATATGTAATTTCAATAGGATGAATGTTTAGTAGCGAATTGAATTAAAAATAAGCACTTTAAAGCCAACCTGTGCTAAGCAATATCAAAATATCAACAGCAATTTTATGACAGACTGATAATCCTTTGATGGATAGAGTCGACATGAAAAATTCAATGCCATGGCCGGGATTTGAACCACGGATCCCCTGGTTTCCGTCCAGTCGCTCTTAACCTTTGAGCTACCATGGCCAACGTGCCATCCTGACATTAAATTCTCCATTTGACTCGTATATTTCTCCGGTAGACCACTAGGGGCTCTCGCATCCGAGATACACCGGTTGTGGCGACTTACTATCGTAAGTACCTGAGTCCCAGGTTTCATCATTTATCTCTTGGCATTGAATTTTTCATGTCGACTCTATCCATCAAAAACCTTAGCCTATAAACGGCCAGTGTGGAGAAATTATTAATTTCCATCAATTAACTAAAATAATAAGAATTAAATGATGAGGCCTGGGACTCAAGTGACACACAACAGATCAACTGGAAGTTGGAACTTTGGCAACTGAGACTCCACGTGGAATAAACATGCGACTGTCATTTCAAGAAAAGCAGGGTTGCTATTGGTCCTCAAGGACAGTGTTCCATTTATAAAGTGTGGAGATAGATTTATGACGGTCATTAGTGGGCGGAAGGGTCAGGTTTCTTTGAGTCCGAACTGCACACCCGTTGACTAGACAGACTTTAAATAACACGCTGCCAGTAGTAACTAACGGATAAATACATTCCGGTAATCACTGTCTGCAAATACCAATACACTGTACGAGGAATGGAGCTGGTTTGTCCATACCGTCGAACTTCGTTTCCTTTGTTTAACTTTCGTCCTGCCCTGCTTAGAAATTCCTATGCATACATAACGTGAATGCATGTTACGTGTTATTCTCCAATGCGTATGGAATTTCACCCAACATCCCCTTTCTAAGTTGCAGTCTTCCAAGATAAATTTGGATACCTGTAAAATGCACAAAACCAGCAATACTCACAAGCTTCCAACATTACTGTAGTTTAACGAAAGAGTATTCCTTTATAGTTGTATATCAGAAATGAGAAAATGTAGTATATTTGTTTGAAATTCGGTTAAATGAACAGCCTAATTATAAGATACTAACATCATTTTAAAGCATGCAACCAGGCTTTGTTGGTTGCTGTCCGATAAGGCTGCTTCCTGCAAGATAAATAACGCAAGTTATGATAATACACTAACACCACCTCAACTGACTCTTCTATTGCTAATGTTTCCTAAGCTGATTTCGCATGAACTTCGACGTGTAATAAATGGGCTCGGAGATGAATTATCTTTTTTTCTGCGCCGTCACAGTCAGTGCTACAGTCATAAATTAATTTCTCTTAAAAGTGAACCAATATTGACTACTTTTATTTTTTATCCTTTTTTTCATTTTTGGTTTTTTTTAATATCTATTGTATTTTGTTGAGGCTGCTTACTGGACTGTGTGTAGTATTCTTAGGGTCTCTTAGTAAGACAATGGATAGGTGTTTATGTAGTTATCTTTATCGATGTAGACAATGATAGTGCTTCCCCGCTTAAGTGCGGGGGGGGGGGGACTTTTTCTGGAAGAGTCAGAGAGGAACTACTACTATATCAGCTCGTGATGTCCTAAATAGATGTAGAGTGCCGTATTTTTCACTGGTGGCCGGTCGACCGGCGTGCGGTTAGTGCTGTAGCAGAAGGCACTCTGCCGCCGCAGCAGGCGGCCGGCTGGCCACCAGTGAAAAAGAAGGCACTGTACTGTCTACATTGAAAACAATCTGTTCATTCGCTCACATCATGTATTCAGTACTTCTAGTGCAAGAGCGGGTGTTTTATAAGAACCCAGTAAATTCTCAGATAACGCTAGAGTTGTTATGCCAGCACATTCCTCACATACGTATTCTCGTGAGAGGAATACTTGTTACAACTTTATCCGCCATTCAGTCAACATTTTACTTCTCATAAGTGAACTTGTAAAAATACTAGAAGTAAAGGAAAGTAGACAAAGTTTCTTCCGAAAATCAGTGACTGAGTTTGGTGGTAGTGTGTTTCTACAGGTGGAAAAACACTGTTTTACAAGTTGTGTGAAATTAAAGTGAGTGCAGATAAGCGTTTACGGGCGCAAACAACACATAAAGGCTATTGCACGTATAAACTAAAGTAAATACGGGAAGCATTCAAATAATTTCTTTTTAATAAGTAGAATTTTTTGCAGAACGTTGGTTTCTGCCAACATTCCGCTACATTACGCCAATTTCTGCAGTAGTATACGGGACAGGACATCCCAGGTACATATACCCTTAGAAAAGTTTACTTACGGATTGTTATGGAGAGACATTAGCAAGAGTACGCGATTTTCTGGGAAATACCTAATATATTTGTTTCAATAGATGAGACAAGTGATACAGAGGGGCATTATATTGCAAATGTTATAGGTACATTAGAAGTTGACATCCCTCCGAAAATGTTTCTTTTTAAGACGGAAGTAATTGAGGTTAAACATCAATGTTTCTTTTATGGCCACCGGGCATAGAACGTCAAAATGCAATTTTCTGTAGTTACACAGATACACGTTAAAACTTCAATAAGAATTTATGGTCAGTTTTTGAAATTTTAATGCCATTTTCCCAAAAATTTAAGGGTACTTTAACTGTTCATTTTTCTCTGACTTTTGGGTCAACTTCCGAGCCCTAGTAATAATGAATACTTCGGATACTGTTAATGTTAACTAAAAATGTAATTCGACAAAAGTAGCATATGAGTACTGCACATTTTCTGCAGTTCCATACCTACATAAAACCCGGTAGCAATGAAGATCATTGATAATTATCAAGATCGTTAGTCATTTTAAGAAAATCTAGAATAGTGTGAACTGTTATAGTGCTGTGAAATTCTTGAATTCAGAAAATACTAAGTTAACTGTTTATTGAGCTAAGCGTTCACAGACATAAAGCCGGTAGTCCTTTGTCCTAGAGGAAGTACCCAAGAGAAAGGCCTGACAAAGGGGTCTCTGAGCAAAATTAAGTGGCAATAAGCCCAATATAGAATGGGACTCTGACAGTCACAGCAGTTAAAGAGCGTTCATAAATATAAATTAAATTTTAATTTACAGACATTAAATACGAGCGTGCAGACATTGGAAGGCAAAGGACCTCAGAATGTAACTTTTAGGCGAGACCTCCATATGGGAATTCTGGAAGGGATACCATATTTTCTCTACTGTTCATACGTAGACAGCAGGAGAACTGAGTGTCTTAAAATAGTCGTGGGTAAGGCAGGGAAATACTTTGTTCACAGACGCACCTTTTACCAAAATAGGGACGTTTGGATAAGGGCTAGACGTCCTTGCCATCATTCACATTTACACACATGTAGCGTAGTGTTCACGACTGCAAATGATAACCTCACCTTTATTTTCTTCATTATATTCTCCGTGTTTCCTGTTTTATTTACGACATTTTCATCTTTCAATTCACGTTGTTTGGTTGGCTAGTAAGCATATTCTACACAATAACGTGATATCCCCCATTCACTGATACGTTTCAAATAAGATTAAACGAGTGCTGATGCGCAGCATAATATTTTGCAAGTAGAAATGTTTACAAAACAAATTAATTCACTTGAACACGACTCTAGCCATGAGAATTTCATTTAGATATACACAACTGTATTTTGTTGTCCTCAACTCAGGTACATTTAGCTAGAGTTTGTAAATACTGTTTTAAGTTAGTATACGGACGCATTACCATTCCTCTGATGTATGAGTATACAACACTTATATCAGAATGACTGACGTGTAACTTTCTTTGTCACAAATTCACAAAGCAGAGTGCATATCTTAGGTGAAAAACAGAACTGTTCATTGAAGAATCCAATTTCGCGAGATACTTTCGGAGGGCTGTATAATGACGTAATTTTAGCTAATGAAACGATACACAAACCATGCAGAATGAATCCTTAGGCAATCAATCTAGGTCATGCCATCACAGCTGTATTCTTTTTTAAAAAGAATTTATCAATATCACCATGACGTTGTTCATCCTTACTTTAATGAAACAACTGAAAATCAGGAAAATGAGAGTGACAGATTTACCTATACTCCAGGATGAACGCACATCATATCGGCCTGTGTGGTTCAGTTGGCAAGGTGCTGATCTACTCATCCCAAGGTTGTGAGTTCAAATCCAGCCCACACAGATAGTTTTTAAATGTGCTTAAAAGCGACAGCTCCATACCAGTAGATTTACTCGCATGTAAAACAACTCCTGCGAGACAAAATTAACTGATAGCGTCGTTATCTACATATTATATACACCATCACATTAAACGCGGAATGTTCCAAGGTGTTTCAAGATGGCCCAATTGAATAACCCAAAATCAGTTGCTTTTAAAACGCAGTCTGCTACAAATATAACGATATCCTGGATTAGGTTAGTATTTAAAAGTAATTACAGTGTAATAACAGTTTTCAACCCTTTGAAATATTTAAAAAAAAAAGGTTGTGAGAAAATGTATTGGTTCTTTAGCATAAAAACCACAATTTAATAACATACAAATATGAATTTTCTTTTTAAAAACATATAGTATACCTGACCTGAAATGAAGTACAACAGCCTCATAAAATAACGCGTATCAACATCATTAATGAGGATGTTAATTAACAAAGAAAGAGAGAAAACACCTTGCTCCCTTAAAATGCATTACCATAAATCATTTTCTAGAAATATTCAAGAATTATTTAAATTTTTCTTGAAAACTTTATGCCTTCGACATAAGCAACTGCATGTTCTTTCTACGGGAGTATAAATGTGTTGTCTGCCTAGAACGAGATCATATTTGTAGTAATAAATCATATTCATAGAAATGCATCTGAGAAATTGTTGAAATCTGCCGTTTTCAGAATACAGTTTATATTTTAATCACGATATAAAATAAATGTCCAAATTTCCGAGAGCTGTGTCTCTCGGACAATTTCTTGTTTATTCAATCTTCAAGTACCAATAAACATATTTCGCGTGTGCTATGCATTATTTACTATGGCTTATTACACTAAATTACTAAATTACAAATGTTTTTAAACAGTATAGCAGAAATAATACGCTATTCTGTGACAGTCCAAACAGATCATTTTAATTATGCAAATTTTACTTTTTATTACTATAAAAAAGCCATATCGTAAACCCAATTTGTGCAACGAGCAACTTTAAACCTCAAATTAGCATCTCAGTTATATGGTTATGGACAGCAGTTGTGACATCAAGAGCCGACAGCATTTTGGATTGCTGTGGTGATTTCCTGGCTCAACGTGGCAAGGAGTTCCGGAGATCAAGCTTTAGGAAAGGTACACGTATCATGTAATATTCCATCTTAAAAGGTTTAGAACAGTGTTTAGCAATATTTACTTGTACGTACAGAGGTCCTGCGCCGTAGTGCGCTAGAGCGTGTTCCCTGCGTCCGGAAAGCGCCCGGGATCGATCCCATAAGTCTCGGGAATTTTAATTCCCGGGCATAGGACCGGTAACTACTCAGCATCGTGCAGAATTTGAGGAGCTACGCTAGGTAGCAAATCCTGGTCCAGAAAGCCAACTTTCAGGCTGGGGGTGCCGAGATACTGATCACATCTCCTGCCCGTATCGGTTGGATGATCGCCCACCTCTGCTTGCGTATGTGGAGTGATACCGGCAGTCGGGCTGGTAGGCACAGGCCCACTTTGGGCTATTGCGCCATGGATTACGTTTGCACTCCAACTTTTCCTCTAGTGACACTTTCTACCTCTCCAGCTGTTCTGGTTTTACTTATAGTATAGTATAGAGCGACATGAGCAAAGTGAGCGTCGCCAATACCAGCTATATTAACCTCTTGAAACAAAAAGTGCATGACCGTCACTTGCATACAGGCAGAACCTCTCTCCTCACTGAAAATAACAATGCGCTAATTGACCAATCCAACTGACCCTTTTTGATACCAGGGAAGACGTACACGACAGTGTATGAGGTACCCTAATCAGATGCACACGCGATTTGAGTCGTCCTACAAGAAGGCTTTCAGAAGACCGTGCTGACATTCCAGGTGCTAGCATAATAAGTAGAACCAGACGTACTTCTGTATAACGCAGTCATCTAGAACCTATATTCCACAGACCACTGATGAAAACCAACGCAACACCTATACCTGTACTCACCATGGGAAGCATTTTGTCGGAAGGACCACCCAGCTGTGTGCCGACCTCATTCAAATGGATATAACTGTGCAACAAGAGCACTTCCCGTAATCATAGCACGCTTACATTCTAGTGTATCTTTTGATACTATCATTGAACTGTTTTGGTACCATAGTGACAGCTTGCAGAGTCAACAGATACGGTGTCAGTTGTCTGTTGACTACCAGTATACTGTTTGCCCAGCACAAGAAGGCAAGCCACAGAAATGTGTAACGTAATCACGTTTGCTGCCCCCACGGTTTTTATGCTCCCCTTCCCAGTATGACAAGGATGCTAGATTCGTTTAAAATACGCACGTATTTTAAATCACCCATCATAATACCTATTACTAAAGTTACTGCAACAAACATTAGATCTGGCAGCATGGGTTACTCACATGCACCCTCACACATTCATTTCCTAATAAACAGATCCACCAACAGAGCAGTTCATACGTCTCTAGACTTCTTGTAGTGGGTAGACAGTACTGTTTGCTCTCGATTTTAACAAACACCTTGGTTTATTCAAAATAATTCTTTTATCATGTTATGTCAAACGTTTACATTTCAGTTCCGAGTAATTACATGTATACGTACACACTTACCTGCCAAACAATTATGATGTGCATTACAGTGCTTACGTCGCAATGCAATGTTACTTTGTTTATTTGTATTAGGAAAACCATTTGAGCTAAAAAAAAATATGGGATTTTTACGGTTATGTTAGACACATTACCCTCTACTTTCCTCGTAGATTACTTTTTGCTAAAAAAATCTGAATTTCTGTCTAAACACAAACAGTATTTGTTAGAGAGGGATTCAGCTGGCGCTCGTCACGCACGGAAAATGCAATAGGACAAATAGGATTCCGATTGTTTAGCGTTCGAGGACAAATGCCATCCGATTTGAAACACATAATAGAACCGAGTATCCTATTGCTACCTTCATCCGTTGTAATAGTCAAAGACTTAATCTCATACTTTCCCAATCTGTGAATTTCATCATGGAAACCTTGTAATTTTAGTTTCTCTCATGGTTTACTCCCTTTTTCTCACATTCCACTTCACGTACAGATGACCTTAAAGGCTTTACTGAAATGAAAATGTGAAATGTCGTATTTAGACGGTGGAATTTTGCTTCCAAACTTGTAAGCACAGTTCATGATTACAAAAGTCATCGTAACAGGGTTTCTTTCCTCCTCCTCCTCCTCCTTCTCCTCCTCCTCCTCCTCCTCCTCCTCCTCCTCCTCCTCCTCCTTCAATGGAAGAGAACCCTGGGAAAGGTTTACATAAGAAGTCAACACTGCTTCAGGCTTTGTACGATTTTTCTTGATTTTGTTCAATAAAAGTTTTGCATTTTTAGATATTTTTTTTAATCTTACACAAGAACATGGACATCTGTTACAGTACGGAAAAGTAAACAAATTTATTACCACACCTTAAAATATTACAAAGGATTTAAACAAATATGGCCAGAAGCTATGAGCTTTGCTAATGAAGAAAACGAAGAAAGACCTATATAGAGGAACTGACCTGTAAATGAAATCCAGTTTTTGTACTTCAAGATTTTCTGTACTTATGGATTTTTTCTAGTCCTGGACACATTAATAACTCAAAATAAATTAAGCTTTCAGTCACAGAAACTGAAATTACTGGATTCTACACATATTGTGAGTTAGTATAAATGTTTTCCAACAAATCTATTATATGAACTGAAGAAATTATTGTTTCATATTTCGATATATGTCTTTAAAATGAACTGAAAATATAATATTCACTTCAAGAATTTTCTTACAAGTCCGACCAAACCATTACACATTATACAAAGTCAAAGAATTTGTTATTGTAAACAGTGAAGTTTATAACGTGTGTGAGCTGATTTTAACGTTTTCTTCTACTACTGCAAGTGCAAAAAGCAGTTTTTTCAGCCTTGAAACGAATATCTTATTTATGGGCAACCCAAGGACAAATTTATCTGAATAACTTGACTCTTCTATTGCTGCAAAAAGACATGCTTGTTGTATTGAGAAGACACGAGGAATTTTTTATGGTGTGGCAATGTAGTTTATACATAAAGAATGATGGCTAGCATTCATGTATACAATAAGCAGGTATGGTAACATTGTTTATTTTGCATCTTTGAATTATATTTTCTAACAGATTGTTTCAATAAATACTTATTTAAATGCGCTGTTCGTGAACATTTAATGAACAACCCCTTGTTGTCCAGAATTGGTAGACCTAGTGATATCCCAAATCATAATCCCATCACACACCATTGCTTCGCTTGTAAAGTCTGTGTACTCAACGCAAGTGCACGGCGGCCGCTTTCTTTGAGGAACCCTCATAATCGTTTTACAACATTGACCCTCCTCCTGACGGTCCTGTCTACAAGGTTGCAACATTTTAACATCACCGTCTTGCACCTAATGAAACAGAACAACTGTAAGTTGGAACTTTGGCAACTGAGACTCCACGCGGAGTAGACATGCAACTGTCATTTTCAGAAAATCGGGGCTGCTATTGGTCCCCAACGTCAGTGTTCCATTTCTGAAGTGTGGAGATAGATTTATGACGGTCATTAGTGGGCGGAAAGGTCAGGTCCTTTGAGGTCCCTTTGAGTGGGAACTGCACACACGTTAAAAAACAGACTTTATACTACAATTTATGCACTGAAACTCTTAGGGTTTACGTCTAACGACATTGTTTAAGCGTATGTATAGTTCAAAATGTATGGAAGGGCAAGTCTTCTTATACTCTTTGGTTCAACAACGTGATATACAGGTTGTTTAAAAACGACACCGAACGATTATAGCCGCTGCGTAGTTTATAACTTAACTAGTCCGAATTTCGGTGTTGCAGATTCGAAGTTGTTTTAGGTATAATTTTATGCAGCATTAAATATTACATGATTTTGTGATTAGGCAGCGCAGGAACCACTGGTGTGCGAACCTGAAACGTTATTGGGACGCACCGGCTACGAAAACAAAAACATTACTCCTTGCTCTTTATCAGTGACCCTAGCCTACCTTTCAGGTAATGGAGTAAAGGGCAGTTACTTGTGCAAAATTTGACTAATTACTTGAACAGTTTGCAAGGTTGCTGTTCAGTGTAAAACTACACATTCCGTCCTAACGGATGATTCTGCGCGTACTTAGATAGCAAATCCAAGCAATATGGAGCGCTATACATACGCCGAAACGATGCATATGGTTTTGATGGATGGAAGAGCTGAAGGGATTTCAACGGACGCAAGCTTAATTTAGTTTCATTAAAAATATAAATTGTAAAACTTCAGAGCATTTTGTTGTGATCTTAATTGTACAATACTTTCAACCACTTTCTGTAAATATCAACAGCTTCCTATTCAGTTACAAATGCTTTATTTAGCATTATCAAACACGTGAAATAAAATGCTCGTCTTATTGTATAAGCCATTTAATAACCCATGGCGCGACAGCCCTTAGAGGGCCAAGGCCTACCAACCCGACTGCCGGCCTCACGCCCACTTACCCACGGCAGAAGTGGACGATCATCCAACCGATACGGGGAGGAGATGTGGTCAGCATCTCGGCATTCCCCAGCCGGAATGTTGGTTTCCGTGACCAGGGCCGTTTACCTAGCGTAAGCTCCTCACTTTCCTCACGATGCTGAGTGGGCACCGGTCCTATACCCGGGACCTAAAATCCCCACCAGATGGGTGGGATCGAACTCGGGCCACTTTCCGTGGTCAGGGACCAAGGCATGCTGCCGTAACCCGCTACGCCACGGCGCAGGACGTATAAGCCATTTAGTTTTGGTTAATTTATCTACAATTCTTTGATGTTTTCTGTTCCGCTTATCATTTAATGCTTCCATCCTCAACCTCACTAACATTAACTTCAAAGGTATAAGTTGCATATGTCCACCAGCTTATTTGCTATCATGGACTGCTATAACAGAATTTTTGAACACGTTAAACGCTGATAAGGAATAATTAAGCAATTGCTTCTTTATTGGGGTTTAATTAAGCCAAGGAAATTCTTAACAGTAGCAAGCTACTACGCAGTATGCCGGTATGTTTACAAACAGTTACGGCAGGTGACATGGCATGTGACATATACCTGCGAACTCCGACAGCGTGAGGCACACGTCGCTGTTCCTGCCACTGCCTAATCCACACTCATTTTGGAGCATTTTTATGCAGCTCTATTGGCGGTAAAAACCATCTATATGTGTCACATAGAAGCCGAGCAACTACTTCTATATGTTCGTCTGGTGTCGTTTTGAAACACCCTGTATAAAGGGCAATGACCCACTTAGAACTTTATACCAGTGTTATTGTGTTCTACGAATTATATAATAATAATAATAATAATAATAATAATAATAATAATAATAATAATAATAATAATAATAATAATAATAATAATAATAATAATAATAATAATAATAATAATACTAATAATAATAATAATAATACTAATAATAATAATAATAATAATACTAATAATAATAATAATAATAATAATAATAATAATAATAATAATAATAATAATAATAATAATAATAATTATTATTATTATTATTATTATTATTATTATTATTATTATTATTATTATTATTATTATTATTATTATTATTATTATTATTATTATTATTATTATTATTATTATTATTATTATTATTATTATTAACTCACGTGTTTTAGTAAAATGGTAATTCTTTTGCTTATAGTGAATTAGTATGCCTTTTCACTTCTCAGATTTATCTGAGAATAAATGTCCACCAATATCACAAAAGTGAACTATTTTATTTAAAAACAAATATATTTCCGTGCTTTTAAACACAAAGCACAATGTTTGATTTTACTGCTTCAGTTCTTAAGTTCCAAGCGATCTTCAAAATGTTAATGAGATGTTCTGCAAAATCTTGCAAAAAGTATTTTGCATGATTGAACGTATGTGTAAATGTTAAGCTTAATAGTTTTACTTTTAGACATTGCTTTGAATGCTGGTATTAAATATACACCTACCATGTTTAGCTTTAGAAAAAAAAAAGTTTTTTCGTTTTTTGGCAATTATATAATTTGAGATGGATGAAGTGCTGCTGGACATAACATGCAAGTTTAAGAAAGACTATGACTAGCAGACAACAACAAAAATACATTTCCGTTTACATAGGAAGGAAGAATGATAAGATACAGCAGTAGACAACAGTGCAACATTATATCGGAGCAATGGAATATATTGCGCTACGTAAATATTGAGAAAACCGATGCATGCAACAATGATGATAAATACTCACGTAGTCGTGAAACGCTTTCGCCTCACTCGAATGTTCACACGTGTCCCTTCTTTCTGGAGCGGCGCAATATAGGTCCCAAAACACGCTGGAACACACAAAGAGAAAAAAACCATGAGTAAGTCATTGAGCAGTGGCAAGGAGACGTTGACAAATAGTCCTGAAGGCCGCCTGGATGCATGACGCGAGCCCACGTTCTTAGGTATTTCTGCTGCTGAAATAAACATGCATTCAGTTTTATATTAAGGGTTAATGAAGTTAGTATGTCAGTGCTTTCATATGGATCTTCGCCACGTCAGTAAGTCTACAATATCTGTTTTTAAGAAGGATTAACGATATATAACCAGAAGTAATCATAATTATTGGAGTTGTAATCCGCAGCTGTATTTTGTCACATGTCTGGGTATTTAAACTACGGTTATATTTATACTATGATGGCTACTTACAGCACTATCTTTAAGATTTTTAAAACACAAGATTCATTTTACGTTCGCAGAATGACATTTCTAATTTTGACACTTTAAACTATGTTTAACACTATTAGCTGCACAACCTGCACTGTAAATTAGTGTCACTTTATTCTCAAGAAATGTGCACATTCATAATGTTTTTAAATGTTTTCCGAAACAAAAGTGAGTCTTTGACCTTTCGGTGATTTTCAGTTGAAATGTGAGTTATAGATAAATTATGATGGATAGAGTCAACATGAAAAATTCAATGCCCTGGCCGGGATTTGAACCACGGATCTCCTGGTTTCCGTCCAGTCGCTCTTAACCTTTGAGCTACCATGGCCAACGTGCCGTCCTGACATTAAATTCTCCAGTTGACTCGTATATGTCCCCGGTAGACCACTAGGGGCTCTCGCATTCGAGATACACCATTTGTGGCGACTTACTATTGTAAGTACTTAAGTCCCAGGCTTCATCATTTAACTCTTATTATTTTTAGTTAATTGATAGAAGTTAATCATTTCTCCACACTAGTCTTATATAGGCTAAGATATTTGATGGATAGAGTCAACATGAAAAATTCAATGCCATGGCCGGGATTTGAACCACGGATCTCCTGGTTTCCGTCCAGCCGCTCTTGACTCTATCCATCAAATATCTTAGCCTATATACGGCTAGTGTGGAGAAATGATTAATTTCCATCAATTAACTAAAAATAATAGATAAATTACATTGTGATTTATATATATCTCCCTGCCGGTGGGTCATTACCTACTAACAAATCATGGCCGATTTCTAAGTTTGTCTTCATAAGTTATTGGTTATTAAGTTATTGGTCCAATGAAATGTGAAATGTGTAGTGTTTAACGCCCGCTTTTACTACATACGGCACCGCAGGCGATGGCACTGATAATACATGAGATGAAGATGGAGCACCAGTGGAATGAGATGGCGGGGGAAACCGGAGGTCCCGGAGAATACCCGCCCCAGCGCCGTGTTGTCCAGCACAAATCTCACTTTGCGGTCGCCTGGGATCGAACCCGGGCCGCCTTGGTGAGAGTTATTGGTCCAAGAAATACCACACAGTCCACTGACTGATTCAGAGGATCATCTGTCAATCACAAAGTAATTTCTCTTTTACTATAATTTTAAATTCTTCCCTTTCACAAGACCCATAGACCTTCAACTTATCTTCATGTTCCAGAATTTGGTTTCTCTGCTCAAACATTACAATTTAGCTGTTTATTTGCCAATATTGGGCAAATTTGGCTGCTTCTAGGTGATCCGTCTATAATTTTTACTAGAACAACGTATTTGAATCTAATTTCTTCCAATAATAAATTTGTATTGCGCGTTAGCACTGTAGCAATATTAGCTGCCCGAACTTCGACCAATAATGTTGCATGTCGTTTAATCTCACTCTTCTAATTATTTTACAATAGCTTTCAGCAAATCTAAGAATGAACATTTTATAGGCTTCAGATTAGACAGCAAAGTTTGTCTCTTTACTGCTTCATATGGACAAGTTCCCAGCAGAGAAAAAAAAAATGTTTCCACAATGTCAGTTAATGCGCAAAGTTTAGTCTTTCAACTGACGATGGGAACCGATCTTAACTGATGCTGGAGGTGTAGGAACACCTACCAATACTTGAAACTCTTCATCCCTGTCAAAGCAACAAAATAATCTTTGCTGTGTTTAAATACTATGAAAATACTTTCCTTTGAATGCTAGGTTACGCTGCATTTTAGAGAAACACTGTAGAAATTCTGTTGTGTTTCTATTAATCCTGTTATTTCACATAATTCGGCTAAAGCTTTCATTATAGCGAGCAGCAGTTCACACAGATTTCGTGCTTCTTACATTCCCTTTTACTACAGAATGTTAGGGGTATAACTGCAGATATTTGTAATGACTCGGGATAGTGTCATTAACAACATTGCATCAATATTTACTTCATTTGCAAACTAATAACTTTAGTTAATTATTCGTTATTTGTGTTATCTACAACTTAAACTTGTATAAAGAAATGAGAAAGGAAGTTTAAATATGTCAAAATATGGGTTAAACGCTTATCCTAGTATTTCCACTACATCCATTGTGTATTTTAAAGTTTAACGGAGTTCGAATACTTTTTCCAAGACTAATGACCCCAGATTATCGGCCAGCATATCACGTTTGAAGTGCGAGTGCATGGAAGCAAACTGGATGGTCTGTACTGACAGGAATTGTTTATTTGAAGGCTCAGATACGACTGTGCAATAAAATTCAGGTAGTACATTATGTAATGTGTTTTTAGGAAAAATGTTAGATGAAGAGAGAAAAGAAACTAAGATTGAAGTTTTGACTATTGCTTAAGTCTGTATTCCCATATTCTCATTGTAACTATAAGAAATTATGAACTAAAACAACTTTATTATTAAAAGCTCAATATAAATATCTAGACATTGTAATGGGAACTTAAGCCCGTAGGTTGGAATGGTTGGGTCATGTGATCAGAATGGATCACAACAGAATATCCAAGACGATTTTAAATACAAAACCTGAAGGTAGGCGCAATATTGGTTGACAAAAATTAAGATGGTTGGATGGAGCAGAGAAAGTTTAAAAACTTTAGAAGGTGGAGACAGAAGGACATAGACAGGTATAGACAAATCCTAAAGAAGGCCAAGGCTAGGCTACAAGGACCATAGAGCCGAAGAAAAAGAAGATAGTCCCTGTACCTGTTTATCTTGATTAACATGTAACAGAAGAATAACCGTTTGTAAGAACAATACGTACAAGAATAAATAAATTATTTTTTATTCTCTGCTTCTACTCCCGCCTTTAACCGCAGTGGTCATATCGGTGGCCCTTTGCCTTTGGAGCATATTATGTTAATGCGTATATCCCAACACTGTATCACTGGTTTACTTTGGTTTTTGCACATTAAATCACATTTCCATTCACACTTAACTCTGGGAAGGATAGGCAACCCCTGCAGAGTACGGTGTTTTATACTTATAGTGTCATTTTTCGCTCGTTTTCGTGCCCTGTTTAGCATAAGTTTACTGGCACCATATATCCAAGGTATTCTTTGGGCTTACAGATATTCAACTGCATAGTAAATGACTGCGAGAAACGTACAAAAAATATAAACTAGAAGATTAAATCACGCGGTGACCATTGATCTGGGAGAATTCTGTATAGCTTTTAATTTGAGGGGTTGCCAGTGACGCCTTAAATGCATAATAAATAATTATTTTTCTTTAATTCAGATATAGCAACATTCCTAACAGCAAACCCAAGGGAAAAAAATACTGCTTTATTTTAATCCCAACTTTATAAAACAGCGAGACATTCTTACATGTTTCACAAATATTGATTCAAGTATTTTGTCACACTACCCTATGCTATTATGAAATACTCTGAAATAAATGGCACTACACTGTTCGGCATTTTACACCGCCTTGACTCCAGTGGAAGGGCACATCTTATAATGCTGAAATACGTGCAACAAGATTCGAAATGCAATGTTGCGGGATTCAGCAAGATAAGATGCGCCCTTCCATTGGAGTCGAGGCCTTCTGCTGTGCCACTAGCCTGCTCATCACACTCCAACCCTTCCAATGCCTTCATGATGAGTCTGAAGAAACGAGCCTGGAATTCTTCAGCTAGTATTTTTGAAGACTTGCAGTATCTAGTCAGGTTACTGAAATCATGGTTTTGCAAATGTGCGACACCCTTGCCTATCTCACCCACGCTCTCCCCCCCCCCCCCTCTCTCTCTCTAATATTTAATTGTAACACACAGCAAGCAAAATGGAAGTTTACAGCTATTTTTACTGTCCAGTCTATAGCAATTGAAGCTATGTTTCACTTATTTTCTTTTGAGAAGTCACTTTTTTGCGTTAACATGTGACAGTGCTTGGTGAATAGTGAGATCGGTGCAATCAGCCAATTAGCGTCAATTTCTGTTTACCAATTTGTATTGGCCAAGCGGTTCCAACAAAATGTCTAAGTAAAATGGTTTGAGAAGTTAATCAGTGACTTCGAAAATATTTTTCTCTTCTGATTTTGCATTTCAGATGATTAACACATCGTTTTGTGTACAAATTCATGATAGGCCCTTTTTGGAAGTAAAGGGGTCTGGGCATCAACACGGATTCAGTGAGTTTGTTAACATTTTACCATATAATCTCTCCTCCTCTGTCGTGTTTCATTACACACTTTCTTAACATTAAATCAGGTACACAATTTCCCATTTTCCTTGTTTTAACATTATGAGGCTGTGTATTCGATTCACTGTCAAAATATGTAAAAACTATTTATGGCCTGTAATTATTAATATTTGTGCAAATCATACGGTTAGAAGAACGAGGTTCACTAAATAACGGAGAGGTTTGGATATTGGATGAGTCACGATTACCAAAGTTACCTAGAGAAACTCCCAGATGAAAGTAGACTTTGTTGCATACACCATCTTTGATTTGATTTTCAAAGTATGAGGTAAATAAACAACATTTCATAAAACTAAATCTTTTATTCTGAAGAGAGGCAATACTCCCGCCAAAAATGTTCGTCCCTTTTAAAGTTAGACTTTTCCCTAATTTCTCAATATGCGTTATTACCAGATTTCTAAAATAAAGGGACGTGGGTTGCTGTGACAAAACAGAATCAACAGGACACAAAATACTTCATTTACAAGAAAGGTTCAACTTTTTTTTATCTACTCTGAACTTAAACTTCTGTGAGCTTAAGGAAATAGTTTCTTTTTTAAAATCCTACTTTTGTGCAAACCGAAAGTTAGTTTTAAAAATCTTCTTGTTATTAAAAGCAAAAGCGATGGCAATATAATGAAGTGAATAGGATTTTTAAACTTGGGGAAACATCTTCAAAATGATCGAACATGTCTTGTTTTACATTTGTAGGCATTCTGGCCATACTTATCTCAACACTCGACCAATTGGGCTAGGGGAGACTAGAGAAGTTTGCTATTATAACTTTGAGTCTTTAAAATCATTTTGAAAACGAACATTATTCTATCTATTGGAAAGGTAGAATCAGACTTAAAAAATTCAATGCCACAGTGGGAATCTGAACCACATCGGAATGTGAACCACGTCGTATCTTCCGGTTTGTGATTGATTATTCTAACCATTGTAGCTACCACGGCAACGTGCCGGCACGATTTAAACTCTCCAACTAATTCTACTTTTTTTTTTCGGTAAACTAAAAGTTCTCAAATTCATGAGATAACATACCATAACGGCGACTTGAGTGCTGTAAGTACTCTAAGCCCCAGGCTTCACACTTACGACTATTAGGTCAATCAATGGAAGTAGGCCACGCCGTGGCTCAGTGGTTAGACCGCTTGGCTCTCACCAAGGCGGCCCGGGTTCGATCCCAGGCGACCGCAAAGTGAGATTTGTGGTGGACAACACGGCGTTGGGGCGGGTTTTCTCCGGGACCTCCGGTTTCCCCCGCCATCTCATTCCACCGGTGCTCCATCTTCATCTCATGCATCATCAGTGTCACCGCCTGCGGTGCCGTATGTAGTAAAAGCGGGCGTTAAACACTACACATTTCATTTCAATGGAAGTATTTCAAATCCCGACTATGACACTAAATTGCTCTGTCAGATTCTAACTTTCCAACCTTATCCTATACATGGCTAGCGTATAAGAACAGTTAATTTCCGTTAATCTGTGTGGTTTCAATAACTCAACCTGGCTGATAATTAACTAGTGCTCTTCTAGCATCATGGCCACCATAGTATTTTCTGTTTTCCTCTTTGTTGCATTAAAACGTTTAAAACCTGAAGTAAAATGAATAGCTTTTTGTTATGACTCAATAGGATTTTATGAAAGGTGCAAGGCGTTTTAAATCTCACCGACCGACACAGCTTTGATGAGGTTGTTGAGGTTTGTATTAGAGTGGACGGCGATGTCATAGCTTAAAGATTTTGTTTTCTTTGATTTACGTCCTCCAGCGCTAAGTCATATCGGACGCTGAGTGAAACGGATGAAATGATGCTCAAATGTGCCCAGGGTCCATAGAGCTTAGTTACCCGACATTCGTCTTTCAGGATAAGGGAAAACCCTGGAAAAAACCTTATTCCAGGGAACTCACTCTGACAGAGATTCGAACTCGGGACCTCTTGAACGTGAGGCAGACACGCTACCATCCACGCTACCGAGGCGGGCTAGCTTAAAGATGGTTCACCTAGTGCAGCGAATAAACTTTTTATAATTTTAGCTTCTCTTCAAGCCAAGAGTTTGGGTTTCTAGCAAGGCAGGTTTATATGGTCGACTTATTTTTTATTTATATACTTAATTCGAGTAATTATTCTATTTCTTCCGCTTAAAATTTGTGACTGTACTATTGTGAATTTTGAAACATTCTCATTTATTAGCAAGGTTATAAAATTAAGCAAGATTTAAATTTATATGAAAGAAGTAATAAAAGCTATAAGAGCGCGCGGAAAACAGAATGTGCGACGATAGGATAGGATCGTCAACTAAGAAAGTTAGAGAACTACTACCGTGGTAGAATTCACTTTTATTAAGTTAACGCAAAAATTTTGGATAAAAACTGACATTAAAGGAAATGACAAAAGCGAGGGAATAAAATCAGTCTTCGAGATTAATCAGATATCAACATATGAATTCACCTATTCTCAAAGATATTGCAAGTTTAATAAACGAGAATCGGCATGCCACGTACCGGATTAGAATTGGCAACTCTGCTTGCTAGATGGGTGTAGATTTCACACGATGTATAAGTTACCGGCTGGCTTCAGGCTCAAGGTTAGCAGACCGTTATCCCTGCCAATGTTCTATATTATGTTAGGTTCCTTTGTTTCTGCTATTTTCATAGTTTTTAAACGGTTACATGGCGAAGTTTTCCACTTCCAGTGACCCATGAACAAGACAGAATGGAACAAAACTTTACAAATTACTCTGGTCCTTTCAGAGTCAATACAGGCGAAACAATTTAATAGCAGTCTCGGAAAAAGTCTAGGTGGCTGACTTTGGTAGGTACTGCCAACCATACAATGGGAATTACTAGTTTCAGGCCACTCTGTAAATCAAATCTTGTTTTGGAGTAATAAGTTGATTCACTTCCAAATTATAAATATAGCATCGTATTATATTTAATGCGAAATTGCGTTACTAAAGTTACAATCAAAATGCAAATCTAGTGCTTATGTAAGTACTAAAGGAATTCAAAATAAACCTATACATGGAACACAACTTCTAACTAAGGATTATTTGTCTTAAACTCAACAGTTGACATTCTACAAGCTAGTGCCTGTATTACCAACGTTACGGCTGTAACGGTGGCTATAGCACATATTTAAGGAGGGGATATTGCTGTCAACTGAACAAATAGAATGCCACTAAAAGTAACCAGAGATCCCATAATAGTGGAAGTGTTACAGTTACATGCAGTGGTCAATCTTATAATCACCACATTACACTCTGCGAGGCAAAGATAAGTGAGTAAAGAGTAGACAC
This sequence comes from Mantis religiosa, assembly GCA_030765055.1. NCBI lineage: Eukaryota > Metazoa > Arthropoda > Insecta > Mantodea > Mantidae > Mantis > Mantis religiosa. The sequence goes on from CM060950.1 coordinate 57,009,655, forward strand.
AGACGGGACACCTCCTGCAGTACAAACCTCCACACAAATCTATTGCGTTTAACACTTCTCAGGAGGAAAGGATGAAGTGGGGAATCGCAGGAGGCCACAGGTTCGGAGGCAGAGAGGCCAAAGAGAGTCGCGGAAGTCTGTAACAAGCGCCAGGACCCACTGTGCAGCCCTCAGCACACCGGGTGCGATGCCGACAAGCGTCGTCCAAGCACGTGAGGACAGCGACCTCACAGCGCCGAGAACATCTAGCTTATCTGTCAGGCACCGCCATACACTTACGAGCCAAAAAGGCACACATGAAAGATAACTGTTAAGAAATGGAATGAAAGGTAGCAATGGAAAGGAAATCGTGGTATGGAAGTAAGCACCCTAGCATTCGCCCAAGTGACGAGGAGACCATGAAAAACCCAAGTTAGTGCTTGCGGTCGATGGGGATCGAACCGGCAACCAGCCAAATGCGAGGCGCACACATTACCGCCGCTCGCCTCGCTTGGTAGTCTGCGAGGCAAACTAAGTAGTCCCTTGGGTGATCCGAATGGCATGTTTTATAGGTTATTCCTGTTATGCAATAAATATGTTAATAAACTGGAATACATTAACGTACCAATTTGTAATAAAGGGTTCCAAACGTGACAGATGTGATAAAATATTGCGTATTTCTAAAAGTTAATGTAAATACAGAATAGACTAAGATAATTAAATTAGTGTTTGTATTACACAACGTAATGTCAGAGCTTCTCTTCACTGAAAGCGAATGTCTCTCCCTTGTAATTCCTTAAAGCAACGCATTGCAGCATCAGTTCTCATGACGAACTATGCCCCAAATCATTTACAAAATGGGGTTCACTTTCAATATTGTACCTTTGTGAAAAGCAAAACTCCTTCCAATGCTGTCCAATGACAGCACTATAAACATTACTTTATGTATTCTAGTGTAATACATTGTAAAGCTTATTAAGCCGTATGACAATTTATAAATAGAAAACGTTTTTATGAACAGAAGGTAAGTAACCATTTTGTTATTTTTCAATAGCGAACAAAGCCTCCACTCCGTTCTCCTGGCAACACCGGAAGCAGATGATGCTCCTGGAGGAAACTGCTCAACACCTTTGTGTTAACGCTTGAAACGTACACAGTACAATGGTTCTCTTAGAAACGTACCCTCTAACCTCTTATCCAGCCTTCTTTTTACATAGCTATTATGTTTAATGTATTCAGACTATTTTGGCTGCCTTTTCAACTTCCTGTTTACCGGAAAACCATAGAATCAAGCGATTGTCTCTGTTTTTGAAGCCATAGTATTCATACCCAACCATCAATATATTTATTGCATCACCACTGATGTATCTATGCTAACTATTAGTAATTCACAACTTTTCATCCCAAACAATGCCCAGTTTTCCCACGCTTTTTTATTTCATTTTCCTTATTCTATGTGCCTTCTTGATATGGGATCTCTCGTCAAATTCTCGTACTATCTCACATTTGCACAGTCTCTTCAGCCTATCACTCTCCCTGTCCCAATCTCTTCAACATCTCTATCACAATCCCAAATAAACTGCTCTTTTCGTCACCGACTCTACCACTCTGTCTCAAAAACACTCCCCCTCCTCTATCCATCCTTTTTATAATTACCTCAAATGTTGTGCCCCTATATCCATCGGTTATATCATTTAGCTCAGAACTTACCTTCTTACTCCACTTCCAAGCCCTCTATCTCAGAGAAACCTTCTCGCCCTTTCTTATAGCCAGTCAACATCTCTTCACATTGAAACACTCTGACCCCCTCTGCCCATTTTCTATCACTCACCTCTCCTGGTAGCAATTAGAACACCATATCAACACTCTCTGTCCTTTCAATCTTCACTCTCTGTCCTTGCTCATAGTCTCTCTCTCATCTCACTCAATCTCTCTCCCTCTCTTCTCTCTCTCTCTCTCTCTCTCCTCTCTCTCTTCTCCTCTCTCTCTCTCTCTCATCTCTCTCTCTCTCTCTCTCTCTCTCTCTCTCTCTCTCTCCTCTCTCTCTCTCTCTCTCTCTCTCTCCTCTTCTCGTCGTCGATCATCTCTCTCTCTCTTCGGGTCTCGTCTGTTGTGCGGAGTCTCGGTCACCCGTACTACATCCTATCGAAACTTCTCTCTCGCACAGCTCTCACTCTCTTCTCCGTATCTATTACTCCTCTGTCAAAACAATCTCTCCCCTACTTATATAACGAACCTCTCCTCCCACTCACCCCATCTATCACTATCTCAAATAAAACTCCTCTTTCTCACATAGTCTCGCACTCTCTTCACTCTATCTAAAACTCCTCTCTCTCTCTCTCTCTCTCTCTCTCTCTCTCTCTCTCTCTCTCTCTCTCTCTCTCTCTCTCTCTCTCTCTCCTCTCTCTCTCTCTCTCTCTCCTCTCTCTCTCTCTCTCTCTCTCTCTCTCTCTCTCTCTCTCTCTCTCTCTCTCTCTCTCTCTCTCTCTCTCTCCTCTCTCTCTCTCTCTCTCTCTCTCTCTCTCTCTCTCTCTCTCTCTCTCTCTCTCACACACACACACACACACAATCGCCGACTCTCTGCCCCTTCTTTACAACTGTCACTTCAAAATTACCCTTTCTCTCACACTCTTTAGCCCATCACTATCACTCTCATCTCATGCAACTCCATACTCTCTCCATCGTCTATTATTCTCAAAATCTCAAACCAAACCCATCTCTCACATAATTTCAGCTATCCCAAACCTCCATGCCCCGTCTCTAAACTGTATCTCAAACAAAATTTTCACTTTTCATTCCCACTTCAATCACTTTTTCAAACTCTCCCTCCCTCTCTCTCATTGTCTCTCACACGATCTTCCCCGCATCTCCCAGTCTTGCACTCCCCTGTTCTCTCGCTGTCACACACTCTTCGCCGTCGTTCATAGACTCTCTCTCTCCCTCTCTTTTTCGTCTCTCCCAGTCTGTCTCACGCGCTCTCTCTCGTCTCAAAAGAATGGACGACGCCTTCTTAGTCGGACAGTTTGATGGGTTTACCGAGTTAACCCTCTTGCTGCCGCGCCTCTTAAAGGCACTTTCTGCCCTAAGACGCCGACCGTCAATATAATCGACTGTGTTATACATAGCAAGAGAAGACTAACATTGTAGATTTAATCGACACAATGTTTGTGAGGGTGTAACTATTTTTGAAACATCCTATAGGGATTTCTTTGATGAAAATGTAAAGAACAAACCTTTCTAATGGTGGGTTTTTGGCCATCAAAATGGATTTTTTTGTTATTTGAAGGACGGTTATTTCCAACCCTTACCAATATGTTTGACCATATCCTGTTCAGTTCTATTTATAACTTATAAAAATAAATGCCCGGCTATGGCATTGAATTTTTCAGTCTGACTCTACGTTTCCACAATTTAGCCTACACACGGCAAGTGTGAAAAGAATAATTAATTTCCATTAATTAACCTAATAGTGGTTAACTATAAAGCCCGGGCCTTAAAGTACTTACACGATGTAAGTCGCCATTAAGGTAGTTGTCTCATGAGTGTATGAGAACTCCTAAGTGGTTTACCGGGAAAATACGAGTCAGTTGGAGAATTTAAGTCATCGGCACGTTGGCCATAGTAGCACAATGGTAGTGCGGCTGGACGGAAACCAGAAGATCCGTGGTTCAAATCCCGGCTATGGCATTGAATTTTTCAGTCTGACTCTACGTTTCCACAAAAATAAACATGACAAGTTATTCTCGCGATGTTTTTCTGCCAGGGAGAGATGATGACAAAGTTATTTCATATTTCGACGAGTGTGATATTGATACAAATACTATTACAATAAGGAAAGTGACTAGAAATGCTTAACTTTCCGAAGCAAGGTTTATCTTTTTAAATTAATGTTTTATACTTTAATTTCTAAACACATACGTGGTTATTACAATTATTTTTATGTTTATATATTTAAACAGAAGATTCTTAGATTCACGGTATAATGCTAAAATTAGTGCTGGAAAACAGTGACGACATATATTCTTGATGCAAACCACCCTAAAATGATCGATAATGGTGAGATACATTTTGCGAATTTTTAGGTAACATACGTTATTAAGATGTGTTTATAATTATTTCATTTGTAATTGAGTGCATTTTTGTAGTGTTAAATGTCATTCACGTTATTTCACAAGAAATATGAAATATGCAACATTTCAATTCAAATTACAAAACAAAATCAATACTCCTTGTTGGTGTAATTAAACATGCGCTGGTTAATTATTTGTTATCTGACGAATCTGTTAGTTGATCGAGTATTCAACAGAAATTCATTGGCAAGATTTATTTTTTGCTTTAAAATTACATTTGTTCTGAGTTTTTTTTTCTAAAACTTAATATTACCATACGTAGCAGGCTGACACTTTTCACTGCTGCCCACATATTTGAGGTTGACATTTCAACCCCGAACGGGCACCGTCGATCTAAGCGACCTGGGGCAGCAGAAGCATTAAATTCATCAAAATCATTGTTCATTTTTTGTTTTATGTTTTGGAGAATGAAGTTTCTTCTTCCTTTATGTAAGAGAATAACAAAACCAGAACTAAATACTCTTCAATCCCCAACTCAGAAGAAAAACTGAAGTACAGTTTTAACACCAATGTCATGTTTTAAGCTACTGGGGCTTCACATCATCTAAAGCACTGGCCCCTCTTTATAGATGGCTACACCACAAGTTTCAATTAGAACCACAGACTGTTACGTGCCATATGCCGACGACGTCCCCATAATGGCACGTAACAAAAACCTAAGATACTGTCATCCTCCGCTGCAGCGCCTGCTCCGAGCCATTGGCCGTTGGAGTGAGAAGTGGAGGATAGCCATTAGCCCCGAGAAGAGCTCCGCTCTGCTCCTGGCTAAGGTCCGAGCTAGGCGATCGGAATGGTCGCTGAGGTTGAAGCAGGGGCAAATCCCCTGGGTTCCCACTGCCAAATACCTTGGCGTCCACCTCGATCGCGGTCTCACCTACGCATCTCACGTCCGGGTCAAAGCCGGACAAGGGCATGCAGCACTCACACAGTTGTACCCTATACTAAAATCTACTATGCCAACACACCTCAAGCTACGCCTGTATCGGGCGATTATACCGCCCCTGATTTTGTACGGCTGCGAAGTCTGGGGATCAGCGGCTCCGACCACTATTCGCAGACTACAGCGCGCCCAGAACAGGGCACTGCGCATGATCTACGATACCGGGCGGAGATTCCCGTCCCACATCCTTCACACCTAGTCCGGAGTCCAGTACATTGTGGACGTGGTGCGGGAAGATCCCGTACCATCTACGATAAGCTAGACTCCCATCCCAATATCCTGGTGAACACCCTTGGCCGTTACGACCACAGGGTTCCTCGCCGCCGACCGAGCTACCGGTTGCCCAAAGATGCTTTGGGTAACCAGAACTGAACAGGGCCACATTTCCCTGACTTCAAACCCCCAAGCCCAGAAATGGGCTTGGTAAGTCCATTACCTAAACATTGTTCCTTTCCCTCTAGCTTGTTAAGCGGACTGTGCTCAGATGCCTCCCAGGCGGGCGGAAGAGCGCAGCCAGCACTGGGCGCACAACCCCTACGGGGCAACAGCGCGCATAAGGCTAGACATACCACTGCCGAAGACAACCGCCTGAGACATAGGACGACTCTATTATAAGGCCCAGATAAAGCCGCAATAAGCGGCTAGGTGCTGGGCAGCAAACACTCCCTCCAGGTAAACCTGGACGACTCGAATCTTCTGCTGGTCTGCTGTTTCTCAACAAGAGATCAGTATTTTTCAGATCCTGTTGTTCACTTTATCCTTTTGTTCACTTTATCCTATGAAAAATATAGGTCTACTGTGCCAATTAACGGTGGCGTATCTGTAGAGACTTCAAGGTGTTAGTATTTTCCTTAGCATTACAAGGTGGTTTCACAAAGTATTATGACTTCTCAGCTTCTGAGATAGTAGAGCCAGTGGTCAGAGCCACGCTAAAAAGAATGGCAACCGAGGGAACAGTTACGAATTGCAGGTAAACACAACGTTATCCACGTCATCCGCTTCCTCATATGAAATTTGAGACCAGTAGCGCATTTTGTTAAAATACTGAAGCTTGAATCTGCTGCTTTCCATCATTTAAGGCACTTGTTTCTTCATTTATTAGATACAAAACTGAAGGATGGCATTTTCAATGGATGACAGATTCGTTGAACAGAAAATATTCGATAGCACAAAAAAAAAGTCCCTGCTTGGAAACCCTTTAAAGCAGAAGTGACAAGATTTTCTTGGAGACAGTTAAAGAGACAACTATCAGGAAATAATTGAGCATTAACACTTCCATCAAGATCTACAGTATGGATGTGATCTGCGAACCTATTCATGCTGTTCTCACAAAATAAAATGATGTATTATTTTGCGTAAACGTGTTCTATATTGTGCAGTGCTGGACTATCAATGTTTTGTATAATTGCTCACCTGTTCTTACTGTTCTACATTTCAATATTGGTATATAATACGATATTACTAAAATCATGTATGCATGATTTTTGCGCAAAATGTTCACATTTTAGAAAAACGAATACCATATTCATGATCAAGGCTACCAGTTAATAAAGTAGCATTTAAAAAATATGATTCTGTTATATGACCACAAGAATCAGCAAATTATTGTTTGAAAATAAGAGGAGAGCACGATCAAGATACAATCGTCCTGGGATACGCAATGAAAAGCCACAACAGATAACATACAACATTTAACTATGAAAGAAGCCAGGAGAACAAGCAAGGTCCTACAGCAGCAAAAAATTCTAAGGTAAACAAATATAAGCAGAGCGACCCAACATTTCAGTCATTACGTATGCAAAACAAAGCAAAACATGTTCGTCTTACGGGAAAAATTGTAAAAAGTGCAATAAAATGAATTGTTTCGCTCGTGCGAATACATCGAAGAGGAGTACAAAAGAAGTTCAATAAACATATGTGCAAATTTGTTGAGTGACAAAAGATTCTGTGAAAACGCTAGATGCTAATAGCTACTGCTTGCTGCAATGCTTGATGTGAAAATGTAAACATAAATTGCACAGATGTTAAATTTAAACTAAATAAAGGAACTGACGTGAATACTATGCCTTGCATAAACTGCAATACATAACGAGCCATTTTAAAACAAGAGAACGCCAGTGATACGTTTAGGACTAGGATTACTATGGATCTAGCATCCCATCAGTCTTGAACTATCATACCTATGGCCTCAAGTGGGGCATCTCCGGAAGAAAAGAGGGCGTACGTACCAAGGAGCCATCGCAGTGTAGAGGGCAGGGTCCCTACATTTTACCTAGATGGAAACCTCTCCCGATAGGCCAGGACAGCAGACATTCCCCCGTACTGTGGTTCGGAAGCGATCCCAGCAGCCGGTTCGGAGACCGGCAACAGACCTACCGGAGGAGGACGTGGCTCACTCAGAGCATATCATCCTGCCATGCACCGCCGACACGTCTACCGTGAAAGAGACCGTTGAGTCGTTGAGTCCAGAGGCTCTACTCCCATTAGCCTTGAACCCGTAGGAACAAGACCCGGGCCTCCTTCAACCAGGGAGTATCCGAGCTGTCCCAAAGGGCGCTCGGCGTCCTCCGTGGGGCTTTCCATAGGGCAAGACCTAGAGACTAACAAGCCCCCCCCCCCATCTGGTCCTATGGACTCAAGACGGGATGGAAGTGGATACGCCACTTACGCGCGTCAACACTCAAGGTGAAGACTACCGAAAACCTAGGTGGGGCCGCCTGGTGATCTAGCACACCTTCTACTAGCTTAGCAGGCTAGTACCCGGGAGACTTAATGGCTTCCCTCAACCCCGTCCGAAGACGTACCCGATTCCCACGGGTATCGGGAACACACTGCCCCCTCGAGTCCATCCCAATCCGAACAACTCCCTAAGGAGGGGCTCGGCTGTTCGGCCCGAGGTTCCTCTAGTAACGTCAGAGGGACCACGAGTGCTAGGGGTCCGCAGCGCCCGCACTTTGGCAGCTGAAAGGGACGGATCCCTTCCCCTACAGTAACCGTGAAAGAGACCGCCAGATGATGTGACATGATAATGGAGGTGAAATGTTGGGACAGGAAATTCGGGGGATGTAATTAACCTACCTAACATTCGCCTGGCGACCCGGGAAAACCCGCGAAAGGAATCGTGGGTCAAGTAGGTCGGCCACGGGAATCGAACCAGTGCCTCACGTATGCGGGCCACAGACGACACCGCCTGTGCCATCCCGCTCGATTGTGTCACGTTTAGTCGGTTCAAAGTGAAACAAGTAGGTATAGTTTCCTTAAAGTTAACAAAAACAACTTGCGCAATTCAAGAGTGACTAATATTATGTAATCACTATAAAATAAGTACCTTATGTTTAGACGGTTGCCGAAATAATTAGTAATTTGAGAAACATTTGCGGGATATTTGCATTACCAACTCAAGTACCTATACCAAGTTGAAATGATCGTTACCATAGACTTAATAAATGAAGTAATACTGAAGTAACAGTGTATGTTTTCGATGACATGAATAGTAAGGATGCTCTGGTCCTGCAACATGATTATTCCAAGTGACGTCGAAAGTCCACGTGCACTGTAACTGTAACAATGAGCGTTTTCGTTTACGTCAGCAGTCAGGGCAAACAGGTAATGTTAACAGCGAATATTTCACTATAAATCGCGCAATGGTTATAGAACACTGGCCTTCACCGATACAGCAGTCAGCGAGCCCAGGTTTAACCTTCTTTCTCTTGTCTCTTTCCGACTCCTATACTCAGCGAACTTATCGCTCCTGTTACTTGATGCAATATGCCGTGAGAGTCGTTTGCCCCCCCCCCTCCCCCAAGTACATTTGACTGCAAAGTACTGCGACAGTCATACGCATATTAAGTGTTCATAAAGAAATTAATACTGAAAATTGCGTTAAATGGTTACGCAGAACGTTAATTCCAAATTTATCCCTGAACTCGTTGCTAGCAATAGACAATGCCTCTTACTACAATATACAAGTAGATAAGCCTAAAAAGACACATGCTTTCTTGGTTACAAAATCGCAATATCCCGTTTGCTGAAAATAGCATCAAAACAAAATTGTATGACTATTTCTAGCCAATAAGCCGACTCGGAAGAATCTTTTGATTCACCAAATATTGTCAGAATATAACCACGCAACCTTATGGTTTCCTCCGCAACTGGAGGAATCCGGATCTGAATCCTAAATAATTAACACAGACAGGTGTCAAACAATGGGTTGCTTGCAGAAATTGAAAATGAAACACGATATATTGTGCCACCAGTGATTTGAGCAAATTGGACAAATGGAATTGGAAAAGGTATGCCATTACGTGGATGAAGTAAAACAGGAATATTAGGGGAAAATGTTCTAATGGAAGAAAATATTGAAAGACTTAGAGTTGAAGACAATGAGATGAAAACAGTAACGACGATGACAGTGATGACTGAACAGCCGTGATAATCGCTGCACAGACGAAGATATGTCAGGCATAGGAGAACTAAAATATAATTAAAGGCAAAATTGTTTCACTCAGAGTTAAGCTATGCGTAAGTGAAAAAACTTTCTGCAACTATAGTATTTAATTTGTTGGAGACTGTACAGACTTCCCTGAATAGCGACACATGAAATAACAATTCAGTGATACTTGAGAGGGTGAAGTCAACGCAGTGAGAAAGCACTGCTATTGAAGGCCAGGGAAAATAGGTAAGAGACTCGCATCAAAGCTTTCATTTAAATATTGCAGTATTCAAGTACAACTGCGCGGCCAATAAGGTAGATTTAGAGTACTGACTTCAACTGAAATGTGAGGTTGTTTTTTTTCAGGATAAGAGGAAACCCCGGAAAAACCTTATCCAGGTAACTCACCCTGACCGAGATTCGACTTCGGGAGCTCTTGAACGTGAGGCAGACATGCTATCACCACGCTACCGAGGCGGGTAAAATGTGAGTTGTGTCAATCTGGCAGACCATATGGCAATGCCCCATCACTTAAATATGTGACGTGTCTAACAGCAACTACAAGAAATCCTTTCGACTGCCGGCTAGAAATGGGAACAAAGAGTGATACAACCTTAGGTCGCATTTTCACCGCAACTGCTTTATGGTATCGAAACAAAGTTGCTAAGAGTCCTTTTTGTATATGCAAAATATATTTAAGAGATACTGAATGTAATTTAAACGGGAGTCTTTAGCTGACTAAAATTTAGACAGTTGTATCCATACTGCTTAGCTTATACTTCGGAAGTAAAAATGCAAAGAAATAAACAGACGACTTCGACCTTTGGAATGCGGTCATCTTTTAAATCTCGAAGCTGTAGTGCAGGCTTTTGTCATGACTAGAACCTGGTATCCATCTTCCAACCGCTGTCTGCTAATGGCAGGTAGCATCGTACCTTTCGCCCGAATAAGGGTGGTGGTGGTATTTCCCTTCCCCAGAGATTTAAGTCAAATTTTACTTTCTCTTCTTCCTGTAGAAATTACTCTCTCCAACTCTACTGGTATGTTTACCTGTATGAACGAATTTTGTACAGTGAAAGAAAATATTTTTGAACAATATCTGCTACCAACAAGATAGAGTAAATATTGTTGAAGAAATTAAATATTCCAATAATATCGTTGTAACCCTCATGTGCTTTTATATTAAACATATTTTGGCACGCAATTATTGCTTTAACCAAGAACAAAAGATATATCTGCAGAAATCGTATTCTAGCTTTACTCACTTGGTGAGACATAATTACTATCAATGCATTGATACTAACAGAGCCATACGTCTTCTTTGTCCACTTGATTCCTGAAATGAGTGACTGAAATCTGGGTCGAGTTTCGTCCAATGTTGAGCATTTCATATCACTTTCTCCAATTCTTTCACTCGTAATACACACCCCTTTTAGCTGGCCGTAATTTTTTTTGCAGGTTTCAAACTCAGAGCGTTCTAAAGCCGAATAACACATCTCGCGTCACAGTCGGCTGCCTGTTGTATCACACAGCTCATTTTAAACAATCACAAAATGTACAGTAACCTTACCTTCGATTGGCACTCGCACAATATTGCGAAAAGATGTAGATGAAGTCATTCGATCTTCGATCGCAGCAGCGGAAATGCGCAAACGGCCGTCACTTCCTGGATTAGTCTATTTTATACTTAGACTGATATCCCAACTAAGTACACGTAATACACGCTTACACCCGCTGTGACAGAATAACCCACGTATACGTGGCTACTGTGTTCCAGTGACGGCACTGCAATGGCATTCTTACGTACAGAAAAGGAAAGTTGCTCATTCATCCGCCTCTGGCCTTTCTCTCGTTGTGGCCGCCTCTGTAGGTTGTGGTAGCGTGTCTGCCTCAGTTTCAAGAGGTCACGAGTTAGAATTTCGGCCACGGTCAGCCATCTGGATAAGTGTTTTCTTTTCGGAATTTACCCTTATCCTAAAACATGAACGTCGCGTAACGCTAAGGTCTATGCACCCATATGCTCATTTAAGCATCCTTTCAGTCATTTCATTCATCGTCCGATATGACTAAACGTTGGCGGACGCTAAAAAATAACTCCCGTTACCTTGGACACTAGTTGGGAACAATTAACATGTATAGGGGAAGCGAGCACATGCTGTAGTGTTGCTATACCTATAGCTCCAGTTCACCGCAGGGCATACTAGGTCTTTATCCCGAGCCTTACTGATTAGGCATGTATTCCAATTGTGTCATTCTATAAGTGCCCCACGTTTATCTCCAGTGGATGGTTCTCATCTTAGATGGTATTGTTTGAAAAACTTAATGCCTAGAAATTCATTACTATTAATTCCAGTGAAAGCATATTTTATGTGACAAATTTGTACGATTGATTCTGATTTGAAATTTCAATTTACTTTGGAGTTCAAATTAACACTATTCATAATTGTGTTAATATGGGTCTATGCATGAGTAATGAGGATATGCTTCTCCATTTTAGTTCTCAAACATTCCGGATTTTGGGAGAAGTAAATAAAAAATGCTGAGGAATTTACTCTTGTATTGCGATATTGGCATCGAATGTAAAAAGTAAAAAATTATAAAACAGGGAAAATATGACAAGCTGATAAGTGTATATCTGTATTTAAAGTAACAAGTACAATAAAACTCCAGATATATTTATGATTCGTTAGATATTTATAAACAATCAACGTGGAGTAGTCACTGATGATTCGCCGATTCGACATCGTTTTGCATAAGTTATTTATTATTGTTATTAAAATGTTGTATCCCCTTCAGCAACAATAAATCGGCTAGTATAGTAGTAGCTCATGTACTGTGTGAGGCGGCTCCTCGTTAAAAGTATGAAGTTCGCATTCGGGTGGCTCTGGTATCGATCGCTCTGACCGTGGGTTCTTTGTGGATTTCTCTGTTTGACAAGGCGAATGCTGAGGTGGTTTCTATAATTTGTCTTCCCCTTTCAAGTTTAGGTAGACTTAGAGGATATGGAATGTCGATCGGCATCAAACATGCCTATTCGTTGGAAAGCTCTCGATCCTGCCGCTGATAGCCTTCTCCGAGTAGCCCAACAGTGTGGGATTGGGATTTCATTACGGAGGGGAGTCGGTACGTAGGTCACCAAGTGGGGGAACCCCCGGGAGGAAGGATGAGGCGAAGGCCGACCCAAGGAGCCATGACAGTACAGAGGGCAGGGTCCCTACAGTTTACTTGGATAGACTTCCCCCGGCAGGCCAGGACAACGAACTTGCTCCCCTACAGTGAGACGGCAACGAGCCCAGCAGCCGAGCCCTAATGGTCCCAGGCAGGCGGTCCGAGTCCCAAAGCTCCCTGGCTGGCAGTCACGAAATGGTCCCAGCAGAGGAGCGGAGACCGGCAACCGAGACACCTACCGACACTTCCACCCTGAAAGAGACCACCAGATGAGAGACGATGTGAAATGATAATCGAGATGAAATGGAGGGACAGGAAATTTGGGGGATGTAATTAACCTACCCAGCATTCCCCCAGCGACCCGGGAAAACCCACGGGTTAGGTTGGTCGGTCACGCGAATCGAACCCGGGTCTCCCAAATGCGGGCCATAGACGAAACCGCCTGAGCCATTCCGCTCGGCTCCAACAGTGTGACAAGCTCGGAATCGCTACGGAACTCTTGCGCTCGTGTCGGCCTACAGATTGCTGCGGTTCTTCCTGTGGCGGAGTTGTGGCATAAAATATCTATGCTGGGTGATGATGATGATGATTATATATAAGGGTGCTCAACTACGGCGGTCATCAGCGCCCTTTAAAAAACTAGTCATGGCAAGAGCCAGATATAAAACTTTCTAAAAACTATATAAGTGTAACAAAGCCTATTAAAAATACACGTACATAAACAAAATCAATCAACCTCGTTCACTATATCCTAAACTCTAAACTAGAAAAGAATCTACAAAGAATCTAATCGTCTCCACGCACGGCCTACACGTGGGTGGGCCTGTTGACCGTCTCCCTCAGCCACGATGAGGAGCCCACACGAGGGAGACTGTTGGCTCGGGACCCCGGGTGCGCCAAACCCGTACCTACCGAAGTAGGCCCCTGGGGGATCTATGTTAGGTCGAGATGCGAGATGCCCCCTCTGTTTCCTGACCGTACAGCTCATTTTTTGTATTCGAGACCAATCTTACTTCTTTATTTTTAAAAAAATAGTCTCTTATTTAACGCACCGTTTTCAATTTTATTCACCATATAATGCAAAGGTTATACTTGTTTGATCAGCGATTTTGGCTTGGGAGTATCAAAAGAACTGTTTTACTGCTGAATATCCTTTGCGCGATATCGATATGATAAATTAATATATTTAGCATGGAAAAGATTTTTACCTTTATCTTTAATTTTTTTATTTGGAGCTTCAATATTCTTTATTTGTATTTATTTACACATTGGACGAGGATTATATTATGGATCTTATAAATTCTAATAGCAATATTCAATTATTCACTTTTCAAGCTATAATCAGAGCTGCTACTAAACTGGACCTCTCAACGAAGTTTACGGTTGAAATCTATTAATATGCGAGATGTATAATCTTTTAATTAACCTATCTATAAGTAATGATATATCAGGTCGTTACTAATGCAGTATCGCGTACTTTCTCATATAAGGTCAAATTTATATACGAGTCTAAGCAGTAATCCATGAACTTCTTCCTGCTTACTCTTCAACAGCATTTCATTACGCCCCCGCCCTCCATATAAGTAAATAATGCTGAGCTAAACACAACACAGACCACACACATCTTCAACCACTGAGCTGCCGTAACAAGACACCCGTCACTGTGAATGTTCATTGCATGTACTCTTATTTTTTTTTCTGGTAGCTACATAGCTTTATATGTTTTGCAGCATTGAGGGAAGGAAGTCAGGAGAGGAACAAAGAAAAACAGAAATGCTCAAACATGTCCTTAGTTATAACCTTTAAATTCAACTACACTAGAATTTCTGAACAGGCCACACACATGCTCAGCCAGTGAGCTGCCGTAACAAGACACCCGTCACTGTGAATGTGTTCACTGCATGTACTCTTATTTTTAGTTTTTTTTTTTTTATGGTAGCTACATAGTTTTATATGTTTTGCAGCATTGAGGAAAGGAAGGAAGTAAGGAGAGAAAGAAAGAAAGAAAAACAGAAAGGCTCAAGCATGTCCTTATTTATAACCTTTAAATTCAACTACACTAGAATTTCTGAAAGTCGATAAAAACATGCGAGGAAGTGAAAATGTTTATATCAAGTTTCAAAATAGGACACGATAATCTATTTGAAACGTTATCCTCTCAAATTTAATTCGCAATAGCCAGATGTAAGGAGAAAGATTCACGTTTCGTACCTCACACGGTGGAAAGAAACATTCCTACTCATGACCGCTTCTGAAGACCATATACATGTAAATGGACGACCAGGTAACTTACCGTTAAAAGGGTCTCGCCTTTTAGCCCACTGTTGCCAATCTTCCCAAATATATTCACATTAACAGAAGATGTTTACTCTGATGAACGTTACAGGCTATAATATGCATTCGTTTGGAACGTTACAGGCTATAATATGCATTCGCTTGTATCCATAGTGCGGTCGTTTTATGGCGAGGCTACGGACCGTTTGAATGCACCATTTGCTTGCACTGCGGCGTGCAGAACACCCATATACACGTGGTCGGTGGTCGCGTCATAAAACGATCGGACGTGCAAAGGATATTCCTTATATTTTTTTGTCTTCCTTTAAAGACCCGGCAAACAATGTTCGCACACCGAAAACATGCAATCAAATTCACGCTTACTTCCTGCTGGCTTACGATTCAAACCCACATGTAGCAACAAGTCACCTAATCTGTAAGATTCACTTCACGTTAATGATATTACCTTCCAAATACAGAATAATGTATCATAAACAGAAGACGTCAAAACATTAATGTTGAAAAGTGAGCGAGTGTGTGGTGTTTTAGGGCCCGTCGACAACAAGGTCATTTGGGCCCGTTAATGTTGAAAAGGGTGCTAAGATTTGAAATGAAGTTTTTAACTTCAATGTAAAATCCTTAGTAATGTAAACCCTTTTAATGAACTACTGTATACTAATTTACTGCACAGCATTGTGTCTAAAACCCTAATTTATGTGTCTAAGTTTTGATAAATGTTGCATTCAAGTATGCATTTTGTGGAATCCTACTGGAGTTAGTATTTTCCAAATAACTTGTTTGCATGTGCTCAATTGTTGTAAATGTAACTATGGGTTTAGTTTGGGCAGACACTGTGTTGCATTCAAATACTGTGTTGGGCTATAAGTTACTAAACGATAAGGGTGATTTGCATGTATTGACATTATTAATTAACTTCTCTAGAATATAAGGTTCTTAAAACAGCAAAGACATTAGATTGAATAATTATATTTTCTGCTTAATTTTAAAAGGGATTAACTTTTTAAAATATAATTATAATAAAAAAATTATTAGAGGATTTTATGAATTTAGAATTTGTTATTGATTAAAGGATGTTTAAATTTAATTCTTATTTTAAAATGATTTTTGTTCATGCCAGTAATGTTGCTCTTGTATGGATTTTATTATAAAGAAAATATCAGTAAATGCATTACTTGCCACTGCCACAACGAATCTGAGTTAAGAAATTGAGGACAACACACAAAATTTAGTGGCTCATGGGTTAGAGCGGCTGGACGGCAACCAGAAGATCCGTGGTTCAATTCCCGGCCACGGCATTGCATTTTTCAGTCTGACTCTACATTTCCATACTTTAGCCTACACACGGGCAGTGTGAAAGAACAATTAATTTCCAATAATTGACCTAATAGTGGTTAACTATAAAGCCCGGGCCTTAAAGTACTTACATGTTGTAAGTCGCCATTAAGGTAGTTGTCTCTTGTGTTTATAAGAACTCCTAAGTGGTTTACCGGAAAAAATCAGGAGTCAGTTGGAGAATTTAACGTCATGTCGGCACGTTGGCCAGGCTCAAGGGTTAGGGCGGCTGGACGGCAACCAGAGGATCCGTGGTTCAAATCCCGGCTATGACATTGAATTTTTCAGTCTGACTCTACCTTTTCAACACACAAAATTTGACGCCATATTGCGTTATTTATACTAATATAAATAATGGAGTTTCTAACTTCAACTCCTATAAGAATAATACAACTTAATTAGTATTTAAAACCTTTAATTAAATATGCGTTTACCATGATACTAGAGAGTAGGATTTGCCAAATCAAACCCAGGGACCCGAAACCACCCCCCTCCAGCTGATTCTGTCCACCTACAAACTTAAAAAGGTATAAATAAACGGAATCGCGCACCTGTATTGGATTAGGTAATATGTTCACAAATTCCGATTAAATAACATTATGCTCTCGGATACATTGTGTAATGATCCACTGAAGAGCAAATACCAAATCTGGTTGATTTTTGCAAGAGTCTGCCGGATGACATACTTCCATTTGTGAAAGAACTTGCATGAACACAATATCAATGACCGAATCAACACAAATCTATGAAAAGGCTTTTTCAAAAATTGAAATAATCAAATGACTGGATCAAACAATTAGAATTCATTTTGATGATAGGCAGCACAAAATCAGAACTACATGCCTACAGTTA
The DNA here is from genome assembly GCA_030765055.1 of Mantis religiosa. Classification (NCBI taxonomy): domain Eukaryota; kingdom Metazoa; phylum Arthropoda; class Insecta; order Mantodea; family Mantidae; genus Mantis; species Mantis religiosa. The sequence goes on from CM060950.1 coordinate 57,026,783, forward strand.
CACCACATAAATGCAAAGCTTCATTCTCTTCACTGAATATATAAATTGTTAATACAAAAATAGTTCAGGTAACAGGTGTTTATATAAGCCTATAAATTCCTAGTCTTGCGGCTACGAATAAAAGTCCAATGGGTTCTGAAATATTCAATTATATCAGTTATTAATATGTAATTGTAGATTTAAGTTCAATAGAGTCAGTGTGTTTGAAAGAAATATCTGAACTGTGCGCCTGGTACCTACGACTTCATTACGTACTACCCGCCGCCTCGGTGGCGTGTCTGTCTCACGTTCAAAAGGTCCCGAGTTCGAATCTCGGTCAGAGAGATTTATCTGGGTAAGGTTTTTCTGGTGTTTTCCCTTATCCTGAAAGACGAATGTTGGATAAGTCTAAGCTCATTTGAGCATCATTTCACCATTTCATTCATCGTCCGATATGACTTGTCGTTGAAGGACATAAATTACAACATCAAAAAAGTACTACTTCGCAAAAGCCCACGTTATAAAAGCTTAAGCAAGCTCTACTGCTGTTACATCGTCTACTATCAGCTGAAGGAAACACCGCAAGAGCTGAATGAAGTCACAATATCGCCAGCAAATTATAAACACTGCACAGTAACGCTCACGAAATTTCTTGGATTGAAAGAAGAAATGCTCATTATAGCTGTTAAAAAATTAAATGCACCGGTTTTGTTTTCTCCTTATCTATTATAATAAAACAGAAAATTTATGTATACAGGATAATATCGGAAACTAATCAATAATTCTTTCACCAAAAAAGGCCTTTTACTTGTCGATAAAAAGCACTGAATTAGAGTGCGATTATTTTTGAGATCTAATATACAGAAGCTAAAGAAAAAAGTTGTATAGAACTTCCATAGTTAAATGTTTGCCGATGCGGCTATTTGCGATTAAAACTGGGGAATAAGTAGAATAATTATAATAAAAACCAAAATCGGTACTTTCATGAGTTGAAAGAAAACAAAGAGTGAAAACAACGCTTCATGAAATAATATTCGAGCCGTGTAGTGCTAGGCAAGTCAGCCAGTTTGAAAACATTTGAAACATATATTGTAAACTACTGGAGTAGACCTTGTTACTGACCGCCGGGATCGTCATTACGGACGAGTGGAATCCCTTCCTTTCCTGACACTGCCCTCGTACACGTTATAGGGAGTCCACTGTTGCCAGATGTACCCAGCGCTTTGCTTTCATTGTCTAGGCCATCTCGTTCCCTGAAGAAATAGCAAGATGCATTGTTCAGCTACAATTATTTCTTACTGCTTGTGGAGGATCGGCTCACTATAAACCTAATGCAACCTAAGGAGAAACTGTTGGTGTTGCTTTATTTTGTATTTCAAGGCGCATTGTAGATACGTATATCACAATTGAATTAAACTTATTTAACAGCTTTCATTTTGAATTTACCATAAAATGTTTTATTTTATGTCCGTTCTCTCTAGGATAATGCATTCAACACGTTAAGTTGAATACCTAGTTGGAATCTGAGCATTTTCGGAATTATACACATATCATTCATATCGTGTTATATGAACAAAATCGAAAAACGTATCAATTAATTTATTTCTTGTTAATCTGATAAACTGTCAGTTCACATATACTCGTTTCATTATAGAATACGCCAGCTAAAGCAATAGTCACAAGTCTAAACGGCATGGCTTTGCAATTCCATGCTCATTGCGTGACCAAGAAAATAAAAACAGAGAAAGCTTCAAATTGAAAAAGGTATCAGCAAATTCAAACTAATAACAAAAATATCTCGAAAATACTTAAAAGTCTACAATAATATATGTTTATTTATACATAAAATATAAATTACAAAATGTATATATCCACATAAATCCTGTGTCTTTTACTTAATCTAAATTGTTATGCCGCAAGATTTTCTGTATGCTATACGATACAGTTTATGGGAAAACCTTCGAAATGAAAAGCATATCACAAGTTATTGCCAGAAATTTCGAAATATACGTTTCCTCTGTCATCAAAATGTCTTACACGTTTGATATTTTAATCGAAAACGTTATATATAAACTTTTCCATGTAAAAAATGGGGTGGAAGATTGTCACTTTAGCAGCATGTTTGGTATTTAATGGAATTTTTCTTTCTGTGCGTTGTTCACACACACACACACACACACACACACACACACACACACACACACACACACACACACACACACACACACACACACACACACACACACACACACACTTTTTTTCTTTTACTTTTAAGTTCAGAAGTCTCAAAAGCTATCAACATTGAATTTTGGGGTGGAAGTCAACATTCTGCTTAATTAAGGACGCAGTAGAAAAAGTAGAAGAAAAAAAAGGAATGTGCCCATACAAACTGAACCATAATGAAGTCGATTCTTTATGTCGGTTGTTATGGGAAAAACCTTCTTCACTATCAGGGTCTCCACATCTAGAGCACACAAGACGTCCAGGTAAAGCGGTTATTTACAGTCATTGGAGCAAGACCGATAATAAAGTTTGAAGGATTACAAACCTATTGTCTTCAAAAAAAATTTCAATGTTATGGATAAAAACTGATTGGATTTTAAAACCATTGTTCTCAATTAATTTATAACACTACCAAAGCTACGTATATAAAGGCGAACTGAAACATGTTTAATGACGTCAATTTGGTTTCTCAAAAACGTATCACATAATATATCAAACTACTTCAGAGGTACAAGCAATAAATTATTCAAATATATCAGGCTAGTTCTGAGGTATAATAAGTACATGATTCAAATATATAGCAGACAATTTCCAGGGTAGAAACAAAAAGTTCATTTACATATCAGTAAATAAACTCTAAACCAAACTTCGTAGCAAAATACCTCATGTAGAGCTAAGGCCTATCGCCCAAACGCCGCGATTAACACCTCTACCCGCAACGGACGTCATGACTGAGGTGCGGTAGTGGAGGGTGAAACGTGGTTAGCGCCCCGAGTCCCTCCCAGCGGTGCATGCGGTCTTCGCAACAGGGAGACGGCATTGTCAGCAGAGAACCAGGAATGGATAGGGCTGAGTACCCCATAGCCTGGTATGAGAGCGAGGAAAATGATTGGAAATGAAGATGAAAATGACATCGTAGAAGGAAAGGAGCATCTGGGGGAATGAATGGAGGAGAAACCGGCCCAGACGAAGCTTCATTCACCAAAAATCTCACGTGCAGTTAACTGGGATTGAACCTCGTTGAGAGGCGAGCGTCTAACCACTCGACCACGGTACTGTATAAAGGGTAAACAATTACCGCTCCAATTTAGTAAATTCTGTTTTGCAGTGCACGCAAGAACTTCTCAGGTGTAACAGTTTGTGATCTGCAGGACAAGTTGGAACTGCTTCAATATAGCCGATGTGACGTTTAGTGTAAAAATGAATGAATGTGTAGTGTTTAATCTCCATTTTTACATACGGCACCGCAGGCGGTGACACTGATGATACATGAGATGAAGATGGAGCATCGGTGGAATGAGATGGTGCGGGAAACCGGATATCCCGGAGAAAATCCGCCCAAGCGCTGTTGTCCACCGTAAATCTCTTTGCGGTCGCCTGGGATCGAACCCAGGCCGCCTTGGTGAGAGCCAAGCAGTCTAACCACTCAGACACCGCGCGGCCTGTTTGGTGTAAGCAGAAACTACTTCGATATCGCGGAATATGATCTGAACTGCTAGAAGGAACTGCTTTAATATAAAACTGTGACCATTAGTGCAAACATAATCGTCAGTGCCAACAGAAACTGCTCCTATGATCTACAGTGCAAGCAGGAACTGCTACAACATACAACTGTGACCTTTAGTGTAAGCAGAGCAGAATACGCTTTGCAATACTAGCGGAACTACTCCAATATAGAACTGTCACATTCAGTGTAGGCTGCGGCTGCTCTTATATAATAGAATATGATCTGCAAGGCTAGCAAGTAGTACTCCTGTTTAGCAGACAGTGACCTCTGTTGCAAGCAGAAACTCCTCTGTGGCAGAATGTGATCTGCAGCGCAAACAATAAGTGCTCCAATAAAGCAGATTGCGATCTGCAGTACAAACAGGAACTGGGTCGATACAGCAGAATATGACCTGCAGTACAGGCAGGAACTGCTCCGGTTGAGAAGACAGTGATCTGCAATGCAAGCAATATATAGCTTTACTCCATCATACTTCTTTAACTGGTGTTTAATTCCACAAACGCCTTCTCTTTCATTTTCTCAGTAGTATGCTGCTAATCCCTATCTTCAATTAAATCAGCTGATACAGGAATGCCTCTTTTGTGATTTGCTAAGCAACGACGACAATACGTTCTACAGTTCAAGGAACTTTCCCCGTTTCTCTTGACTGGCTGATACGGCACATGCGGCAGTTACATAGCGGTTCATTGTTACTAATGCATGTTTGTATATTGTTTCGCAGCATCCTCGTATTCCAAAACAAACACGAATGAGGTATTCTTAAAAATCGATTTCGTGAAATACTTCTACCGATCTTTACTTATTGCTTCTTATACTGTTATTCCTCACCTCTTGAGACACAGAAGTATACTTTACGCTAAGTAGAAAACTTTACATGTCAAGTTACAACTGAAAACTGCAATTTATTTGTTTCATTTTTTTGGCCACGGCATTATTTGGTAAACGACCCTCTTCTGCTTCCATTTACCCTCTTCATTTCGGTTTAAATTGACTTGAAAATATTTCATTAAATGTGAATTTCAACCACCTATCTTGTCTAAGCCATATCAGTTTTGCTCGATTCGCAATTTCAAATATGTGTGCTTTTATTACTGAGAATGTTCCTGTTAGACGTCTAAATTAGTTTTAAATCAATACATTGCCTCAGAATAAAGCCACAACTGAAGCCTTACTGTGACACCTAGTAAGTTACAAAAGCAGTCTATTAGCTTCAAGTGTAGGAGGCCAACTATCGCTGCCATTTCCTTCCGTTGATAAAGAGTTACTTTCCATACGTTATCTCACCCAGAGTAATTGGGGTCTTGCACAAATGGAAAACGTAAGCATACGTTAGCCACCGCCTACAATATGACGGCCCACTAGAAACATTGCAAAATCCAGTTCTACACAACTCTATTTTACAACTCCATAGTTTGTCCAGTAACAAAAGACTGCAGCTTCTTTCACACTTGTACAAAGAATATCCTCAATAACGTGAGAGGCTCGAAATAGGGAGTTACTGAAATCCCTTGAGGCGGCTCCTTTGATTCTGGGTTTTTATACATATGCCGGTCTCAACCCGCGCTCTCTGAAGTCCATAGCTTTGCTGTTTCGTGGTACAGATGATTGCGGGTTCGAGTCTCACCTAGACCATTTACATTTATATGTTCCTGAGTCAGCGTTGTTTATATGAAAGTAAAACGGAAAACTGAGAAAATATCAGAAAAGTAGAGAAAATTGAAATAATAACAATGAGATGCGAATTATTATTATTATTACAAGTTAAAGATCGACAAACAAGACAGAGTACTGTTACGAATATACCAGAAGTATTGGTATATATCCCCACAATATGGTTAATATGAGTATACCCCAAATATCGGTAAATATCTTCACTAAGATGCTTATTACATACCGGAAGTATCGGTAGGTGATATCCTAACCAAGTTATCTGATATGAATATACAGGAAGTATAGGTAAATATCCTACCTAACATGCTTAACATGAATAAACGGGAAGTATCAGTAAATATCCTCACTAATATGATATATGAATATAGGGGAAGTATCGGACAATATCCTTACAAAGTTGACTGATATGAATATGTATATCGGAAGTGCTGATAAATATCGCCTCTAAGACGGTGGATATAAGAATACTGGAAGTATCGATAAATATACCGAGCAGGATGTCTCAGGCAGTTTCGTTTGTGGCCCGGGAGACCCAAGTTCGATTCCCATGGCCGCTTTTTTGGGGCTTTCCCAGCTCGATAGGTTAATTACATTCCTCCATTATCACTACATATTATCTCTCACCTCGTGGGTTCTTTCAGGGTAATAGTGTCGGCGGTGCATGGCGGGATGATATGCTACGAGTGAACACTTTCTCCTTCGGCAGGACGGTCTCCGGTCTCCAAGCCGGCCTAGTGGGCCGACTCAGGAACGCGGCTTACGGGATGCCGGTTGTGCCAGTCTGCCTGGAGTCTTGCTCTGGGGAGTGGCCTCCGGTCTCCGATCCGGCCTCGTGACTGTTTCGAGGTCATGGTAGGTGGGATGACGACTGTCCTAATCCCATCGTCGGGGAGTTTCTATCTGGTAAATTGTAGGGATTCCACCCTCTGTGTGGCCGCGCCGTGGCTTAGTGATTAGACCGCTTGGATCTCACCAAGGCGGTCCGGGTTCGATCCCAGGCGACCGCAAAGTGAGATTTGTGGTGGACAACACGGCGCTGGGGCGGGTTTTCTCCGGGACCTCCGGTTTCCCCCGCCATATCATTCCACCGGTGCTCCATCTTCATCTCATGTACCATCAGTGTCACCGCCTGCGGTGCCGTATGTAGTAAAAGCAGGCGTTAAACACTATACATTTCCACCTTCTGTGCCGAGTGACTCCTTGGGGTCGGTCGCCCTCTGTCTCCTCTCGCCTCATTCATTCTCTCTCCTGGGGTGCCCCACTTGCGATATAGGTACAAAAGACCAGTCTGGTCGAGATGCCGAACAATCCAATTCAATCGGGAGTAGGGCGCTGATGACCCTGTAGTTGAGCGCCCTTCAACACCATCATCGTCATAGCCCGCCTTGGTAGCGTGGTGGTAGAATGTCTGCCTCGCGTTCAAGAGGTCCCGAGTTCGAATCTCGGTCAGGGTGAGTTACCTGGATAAGGTTTTTTCCGGGGTTTGCCCTTATCCCGTAAGACAAATGTCGGGTAACTCTAAGCTGCATGGACCCTGGACTCATTTGAGCATTATTTCATCCATTCCATTCATCGTCCGATATGACTTAAACGTTGGAGGACGTAAATTTAAAAAAAAAAATCAATCGGGAGATAGCTCCACTTAAAATCTAAGTAGCTTCTAGATTTACACTACCTCACACCGGTTTGAATTTTCGGTGTTAATGTGCTAAAGTCCGCATTGAGTATGCATCCCCCGTACGATAATGCACTAGGTTTGGCTACTAATTTCTAAACCAATGCTGCTTAAAATATGGATTCCCCTGACTAAGAAATGCTGCTGCTTCTGCTGCTGCTGCTGCTGCTGCTGCTGCTGGTGGTGGTAGAGAACCCGGCTCTAAGCCTCGATGTACTGTAATTAACCTCTGGACAACGCTGGTTCTAAATGCAGTGTACCTAGCAACTTCTGAATAATGCGAGTGACATCTTGGCTCTACTTTCGTTTCCGTTTTGGCATGTTAATATTTATTTCATTAATATTATATAAACATACAATTCAGTGTACTGAAAGAAATTAAGCTTACCAAAAGTAAACCTTCTCATGCAGGTAATGATACAGTTGCATCAGGCTTTAGTTTTTACTTAATCTTTGGACAACAAAGATCGATTTCAGAAGAACGGACTCCCGAGGTATAGGGACCCTCAAACGGTGTTCAAGTATAGTTCAAAATTACAAAACAAATTCAGATCACAGTAGAAGCCGGCACGTATTCGAGTATGTTGTTTTTAAAATGGCTCCAAAAGCGACTTCTGATACCAAACAAGTTATGTTAGGGTGCTATGGCAATCCTGGTTCCGTAGGAAGGGTCAACTGTTGCTAAATACTGGAATAAAGATTCTGATTTTGTAAAGAAGTCACTCAGAGTTTGGAGTATACAGAAAAGTAAGAGATTTGACCTACATTTGTGGAGAAAGGATCCTCATATTCGTCAACGTCAGCTGTTGCAGAGTTTGTACAGATGACTATAAAGCACGCTCAGATTCTAATTTACAACACATCTACTTCTTCTGAAATGTCGCTCTATCGCTCAGAACCCCTATGAACTGTCCGTTTTAATGTTTTCAACGCACTGCCGCACCGAATAACGCTGTAAACAACATGCACAAAGTTCTAACACTCGGAGCTTACTAGAGCAAACCGAACTGCAACAGTAACCATATTTTAATCTTGTAACAGCTACTACTGCCTCTAGGATTTTGATCTTTATTCAGGGAAAATACGAATACACCTCCATGAACGTCTAAAAAAGGAAAACCTTATGCCACAATTCAATTAGATATAGGTACAGAAGATACTATTAGATCGATGTCGAGGACTGCGACTTCAAAGGAAGGTTACTCTCAATTGTCTATGCAGAACATACTCAGGTTAGCCATACACGGTTCAGTTGCTCATAATTTAGATTTCAGTGCCCTACAATCTTTTTAGGTTTCCCATTCCTCTTATCATTCGCACTTTTATCACGCTTTGACTCAATTCCTCCTATTCTCTTTTTTCTCATCCTAGGCAATTCCTCGGTTCAACGCTACTATTATGTCCGATAATAGCTCCTTCACCCAGATACCTACATTTTAATCAACTTGGAGGTGTACACAGCACAACTTTCTCAGCGTGCGAAATATTTTCATCATCATCAGCCTTCAAGATAGGCCAGATAGTCCTGTTTCGGCTCAGAAGGGATCTTCCCAGTGTCTCCGTGGTCTTCCAACATCTCTAATAGCAACTGGTTTATACTGCAAGGCCTGTTTGGTGAGACTTTCTTCTGGCATTCGAGAGAGATGATCTTGCCATTTCAGTTTGTACTCCCTGAGTTTGTCATTTAAACTAAATATTTTTAGTTGTTCTCTTATTGTTTTACTTTTAATGTGATCTTTAAGTCTACAGCCAGCTACGTACCTCAAAAATTTCATTTAAGCCGTTTCAATTATTGCTTTATCAGTTCTGTTCAAGGTCCAGGTCTCGGCTCCATAAGATATAACAGGCATTGCCATAGTTTTATAAAACTTTATTACGGTATCTCCTCTTGTTTTGTTTTTCAATGTTCGTTTTATAGTGCCACATATGTTTTGAAATTTATAGAACCTTTGTTTTAAATCTCTGTCACATTCATAGGAAATATCACATTCTAAGTAGTTAAAATATTTAACTTGTTCTAGTATTTTGTTTTTGGACCATGTTGGGTATTTACCAATAAAAGCCATCACTTTCGTTTTCTCTGCTGAAATGATAACATTATACTTTGACATTGTTTTGTCGAGTTGGTACAAAGCTATTTGTAATCTGTCTTCAGTATCTGCCAGAATGACCTGATCAAACAGGACTGTATTTAAGATTGTACAGGCTAACTTAAAATCTACTTTCAACTGAGCTTGCCATTCGACAACTGCTGTGTCAATATAAATATTAAAAGGAGTTGGCAACATTGGACAGCCCTATCTTACACCTAGGTTGCGAAATATTTTCTGTTGTCTAATAGATTTTGAATTAATGAAATGATGGAAGTGTGCCTGACGGAGTAAATTACATGATACAGTACCGATTAATTTCGTATAAATAATGGAATTTTCTGAATGAAAGGCTATAAATGGACAAATGTTAATTTAGATAGTCAACATGAAAAATTGAGTGCCACGGCCGGGATCTGAACCACGGATTTCCTGGTATCCGTCCAGTCGCTCTAATCCATTGAGCTACCATGGCCAACTTGCCGTCATGACATTAAATTCTCCATTTGACTCATATTTCCCCGATAGACGACTAGGGCCTTTCGCATTCGAGAGTGGTCTACCGGGGAAATATGGGAGTCAAATGGAGAATTTAATGTCATGACGGCAAGTTGGCCATGGTAGCTCAATGGATTAGAGCGACTGGACGTAAACCAGGAGATCCGTGGCTCAAATCCCGGCCTTATCATTGAATTTTTCATGTTGATTTTATATAAAAAGCCTTAGCCTATGTACGGCTATTCTGAAGAAATGGTTAATTTCCATCAATTAACTTATATAAACGTGATTATTATTATTTTTCCCCCATTTATATCCCACCTTTAACTGCAATGGTCATATCGGCGGCCGTTCTCCTTTGGGACAAATCGAAGGTATTAACTCTTGTTGGGTTAGTTTTAATCATTACGTCACGCACATATTCGCACACTCATTCATACTTCCAGACTCTGGGGAAGATGAGGAATTATCTTGGACGGAGAAAAATCCCCACCCCCACCGCCGGGAATCCAACCCGGGACCCCTAGCACGGCAGGCAGGTGCTCTACCGACTGAGCTACTGGGCCAGCCCTTTTGTTGTTATTATAAGAACGGTCACCTGCTTTACAATGTTCTACGCATACAGCCTGAGGTTTAGGAAAAAATTAATTTTTACTTCCACTATATTATCATCATCATCATCATCATCATCATCATCATCATCATCATCATCATCATCATCATCATTATTTGCAGTACAAGTTGGATCTACACCCATTGTCTTAATATTCAGCGAGTCCATTTTAATACAGTCTGGACTTCATTCACTCAGGCCCTGCCCTGTCTCGTTTACTTCTGTACACAGTAGAAAACTGGGAAGCTAATTAATACTGCATGCGTTTTATGTTTTATAATCGTCCTATTTTGATACCCATCTGTGAAAATTGGCCAAAAAGTGGGGACAAAATGAGAAAAACCTTTTTGTCTAATTAAACAGCATAATACTTGTTCTTCAATTTCACATTTTTTAATACCATGTGGCACTTTAAACTGTGTCACGTGATGATTTAAATGCCTGGCTTTAAGTGCTACTGCTTTAAATCACCTATCTTGGTGATTTTCTCCTGTTTTCAATTTTCAGCGTTTTTCAAAATGTAAATTGCTGCAACGATGCAGTTTTCAAAATAGAGGCTTCAAAATTTTTGTACGTGGGTAAATACAGTATCAAAGGAAATTCATGAGATGATTTTTTTATGTCATCAGTGATTGTACAATTAAATAACAAAGATCATATTTCACAAGCAAATATTAAAAATTAATAAAATGAGAACTAAATAATTGTATTTATCCTAAACCAATGGTCAGATTAAAATTTCATCTCATAAATGTACTAATAATGCAGTGGAGTATAACTGCAAAGTGTTATTTTTCTGAAACTAAAAATGCATCATTTGCAACGGTTTGATTAAATTACAATAAAACACCATAAATATATTAATATCACAAGAACTATTTTCCACAAAGGTCTGAAAATTGGTGTTTGAACTATTGTCAATACTCCAATAATTGTGTTAAGGATATCTATGACTGAAAATTTGAAATGCTGAACTAATAACTCTAGCTTTTTAAGATGTATACCACACATGTATCTGAGTGCAAATATGATACAGCCCAAATTTTTCAATTTCACTGTGATAGTTTGGAAAATACGGTCAAATTTCTTTATTTTTGGTTACGTCCCCTAAAAAGTCCCTTGCGACAAAATAACTTAAATTCTGTGTTAATATTTTAACAATAGGTTCCCAATACAACCAATTTTTTGAATTTGCCCTAGGTTTCTCTGGGTCTCAGTAACTTTAGGCTCCATAAAATTTTAAAGCTATGAATATGGCTCTTTTGTCCAAAATTTGACATTTTTGTGTTTTAAAGTAAAGAAAGTGTGCTTAAAATGCATCTTACAATAAAATCCAAGGAATTTCTATGCACTGTGTCTCTATGAACATGTGTAGCAAGTTTCATCAGTCTAACACTAAAACTGAGATGCAAGGAGCATTTTAAATGATGAAAAATGCTGAAATTTTCAATAGCGAGTAAACAAGGATAAAGAATTAGAATTCATATCTAACACTAGCATTCACGTACCTATCAAACTAGATTAGAGCATTTAAAAATGGCTTGCGGATGCTATCTTAGCATTCTTTGGATTCAGAAAGGCTTACACTACTTTATAGACTGAAAAGAGGAAACAGTTATTTTTTGGAAATGCTTATGAAATATCAGTCATACATATCCTTAAAGCTTCAAGTCAATCTAAACAAAATTGTAGATTAATGTGGGTATTCCTAAGTTTGCTTAATCTGGGTCAGGTTGCATCTTCCTGCAGTCTTCCTGCCTTACCGCTTTGGGATAATGCGCTGCATTAATTTTATTAAATCATAAGCAGAATTCTTTTCCATTCTGATATTCGATCAGAATTCTCCAGAAGGTATGGTCAAGGCAAGCTACTCATGGCAATTAAAAAAAAAAGAAGAAGAAGAAGAAGAAGAAGAAGAAGAAGAAGAAGAAGAAGAAGAAGAAGAAGAAGAAGAAGAAGAAGAAGAAGAAGAAGAAGAAGAAAGAAAAAAAAAAAAGAAAACGGAATTTCGTTAACGCTGTATGTACTAACCTTCATCTCTATTCACTGCACTTCATTTGAATTGTATTTTTAAATTTACAATTCTAACGCTGGTCTACATTCCGAATCGATATGTAATCATATTCTTGTGTGAATTTCTTTATAAACTTCCGGTTTCATTACTGATGCAGGTGATCAAACACATGGGAGAGGGGCGAGACTAGCTCAGCCAGGATGCTACCTGTGCCTCAAATCTCCACCTATTTATGATAATGTAGATTCCTCCTACACTGTTGCATTTTAACCTTGTAGAATTGGAGCAGTAGAAATGAAGAATGCACCGTCTGTTTCAAAATAAACGTTACGGTAACATTTAAGATTTTTGTTTGTTAATGAAGCTGTCAATTGCCGGATTGGCACCGCCGGTGTATCGGAATATCGACATGGCCAATAGATTTATTCACATGGTTCTGTGGTTTTGAAACACATTTAAAAACCATCGGTCTGAGGCAGATTTGAACCCGTGACCTAAGGATCAGTGTGCCGGTATTTAACCAACTGAGCTAACCAGACCGACAATACAGTTATCATGAAGTGTTATCAAGTTATCATGAAGTGTATGTGGTTAAGTGTGTCATCAAGTTATCATGAAGTGTATTACGTGTTTCAAATGGGAAGGCGTTTGTCCTTGAGCGCTACTAGGTGAGCAACCAATCGGAGTGCTGCGGTGTTGGCGTATTGAATTCTCCCTATGCGGTGTATGATGAGTGCCAACCTAATCAATCTCTAATATGTGTAGTGTTTAACGCCCGCTTTTACTACATACGGCACCGCAGGCGATGACACTCATGATACATGAGATGGAGCACCGGTGGAATGAGGTGGCAGGGGAAACCGGAGATCCCGGAGAGAACCCGACCCAGTGCCGTGTTGTCCACCACAAATCTCACTTTGCGGTCGCCTGGGATCAAACCCGGGCCGCCTTGGTGAGAGCCAAGCGGTCTAACCACTGAGCCACGGCGCGGCCAATCAATCTCTAATAAATACTATTCGCGCTAAGACAAAAATTCAAATTTTGTCAAAACTGATCCATGTGGAAGAAGAGAGTAATGTATCTAACATAATCGCAAAACCTCATATATTTAGCTTAAATAGTTTTCCTAAAACAAATAAATTAGAAACCATTATATCATAACAATGCATTGCACTGTAATGAATATCATTATTGGTTGGCATGTATGCGTGAACGTATATTTGAAATTACTCAGAACTGAAACGTAAACATTTGACATGACGTGATAAAAGGAATATGCACTTTGAATAAGCCAAGGTGTTTGTTAAATTCGATGAGAGGAAAAATACACTTCCGGCTGGTCTGGCAGAACGTGTCTGATCACATATCTTTGTTTATGAATGGTTCGTAATCTCTATTTACTCTATGTTCTAGAAAGTTCAAAGCAGTATTATTTAATTACTCTTCCATGAAAAAGTGTATCAGCTGGATCAATGAGCTACGATCCACCTTACGCTTCACTGCTGCCAGAACAATCCAACTGAGTTAATCTGGGCTCAAGTTATGTTGGAAACAGAAATAATATTTTTAAACTGATTGATGTTGAAAAACTTATCCACGAAAAAAATTGACAAGGAACACAACCAGACTGGGAAAACTGCGTGAGACATCAGATACACTAGATGACGAACATAGGAAAGAAATAGCACGTAACGAGATTTTGGAATCTATCATTATAAATTTGCAGTACTTAGACGATGAAGACAATGACAACGACGAATTATCTCTTAACGTAACATTCACAGCTATACGGATGCACCACTGGTATTTTCGTTGATTAGAAAAATAAGTAAAACTATAACTAACTTTAGACTAAATATTTAAAACATTTGCGTAATATACCAATATTCATGTTGCAATTGTGATTTCAACAACTGCATTATTATAAAACTTTGGAAAATTCAGTTTGCATTCCCTTACGTCTAGCGCCAAGAAGACTCGCAACTGTGCGAGAGAGAGAGAGAGAGAGAGAGAGAGAGAGAGAGAGAGAGAGAGAGAGAGAGAGAGAGAGGAAAATATAAAAAGAGTGGGGATAACGAGGTGGCAACGCTGAATGTGCTAACGCATCTGATTCGATACAGGCGAGAACTCTTCCCATTTGAAACACATAATAATCTCCATGTAATATTTACAGCGTAAAAATGTATGGATTACAAACGAGGAGAGGTTACCTGAAATGAGTTAATTCGTTGCCTGATCATAAGAAAGAACTGGATGTGTCTCGAAACTACAAAACTACGCACATCCAACCAGTCGATAGTATAGTATCCTCTTTTGGTGCCGTTTTCAAATAGCTTGTGTAAGAAATTTAATTCATAGTGAAGTATGTAGAAAATAAGTTCGGATTAGGATTACTACGGAGGGGATTCGACATCGAAACTTGTGGTTTAGTTTACCTACGCTCCAAGTGGGGCATCCCCGGGAGGAAGGATGAGGCGAGAGGAGACAGAGGGCGGCTGACCCAAGGAGTCACGACAGTGACGAGACACCCTCCGACACTTCTACTCTGAAAGAGATCACCAGATGATATGAAATGATAATGAAGATGCAATGGAGAGACAGGAAATTCGGGGGATTTAATTAACCTACCCAGCATTCGCCTGGTGACCGGGAAAATACCCGAGAAAAAAGCCAGGGTCAGGTAGCTCGGCCACGGGAATCGAATGCGGGCCACGACCGCCAGAGCTATCCAGCTCGATAGAAAATCAGTTAGTAAAATAACTTTGTGACTTAAGATAGAAGAAAGAAAGACAGCAAATTAAGATGATAAATATTTGGAAACAAGTGACGGCAAATTCTCCTTTAAATATCATGATTTGATCATTCTAGCCAACTAGGTTACAAGCAGGTGAACTTACGCTTCCAGAAATTTGCGATTAATCCACAAAGTTCACAAACTTTTAATTTGCTTTTAAGCTTCCAAGATGTTTTCTATTAACTCACAGCGTTATTACACATTTGTGATTGACTCACCAGGTTCTTAAATATCCGCAATCAAATCACAGTGTTCTTAGACAGAACTATCAACGCATAAACCTCACAGATATCTGCGATTAATCCACAACTTTGCTACTCTTCTGTTATTAGTACCAAGCTTCTAATATTTGCGGTTAACCCACTGGTTTATAAGGTATTTGTAATTTGCACACAGAGCTCTCTAAGCAAGTGACATTAGTGATTTCATATCAAACGTACAGTATAATTAAAATAAAGACAATTCGTCAAAACGATATGTAATTGAAATATTCGTGAATTGGATATATTTCTAAACTTAAAAAAAAAATGAATATTCTCAGAAAAGCTTTGTAAGTAACGCTGTAAAGTAACGCTTACATTTATTTCTTAATTGCTACTCGATTTGGGACCTCTGGACATCTGTTATAATGAAGCGTTATAAAGAATTATTTTAACTAAATTTACGAGATTGATAGCAGATATAACTGAATGGAAGATTAGTACACAGCTCTTTTAAAAATAGGTTAATATCTGAACTTTAATTGGATATCTGGATGCACATTTAAGTCTAATATATATTTTTTTTCTGTTTTGAAGAGCGAGAAGTGCTGGAATTTTTACTATAGAAAAAGTCAAAATTATAACTTAATTATTTGAACAGTTAAAGCATACTGGTTTTTAAGAACCGATATTTGATAACCACTTTATAAAATTGTCAATGCGATAGCTTGTGAACTGAATTATGTTATTAGTAGTTCTCTAGGTATAAAGGCATATAATGGGTTTTTTTTTTCGCTCATTTTCAGATGGCATGGTGTCAATGTTCTCACGGCATCGGAAACTCGTACCTATACGCTTTTTCAATAGAGGATCTGTAAATTTCATTCGATGTTAAAATGTACCAAGTTTGTTTTTTAAACTTCTTATACCTAGAGACCCAAAAACATCCGAACCGACTACGTGGTGTTTTGCCTGTCCGTGCTCTCGGCACTCGTTGCCATTGTCGTCATAGAAAGTCGCAGGTGAAACCATTCGTTTTTAAAACTACTTTTAATAACTTCCTTTACTCTCGCCACCGCCATTGTCCACACATTGTCTGGCACCTCTTTGGGCAACTATTCATCACTCGCCGTAGTTCACGTTTGAGAAATGCTGACAATATCCTCGCGGATATTTTAATTCTTCCAGGGTGTGTAAGTTTGTACACTTTTATACTTTAAGTTACCCCAAAGATATAAATCGCAGGGCTTAGGTCGGGGAACCGTAGGGGCCACAAATGTCTATTAATCATTCTGTTCTAAAACACATTTTCAATTGTTCTCAACGAAATAGGTTGTATGAGTTGTTGCAGTGTGTTGTTGAAAAAAAGATACAATCACGCTCTTTATCTGTTAATTCTCTAAAAAAGCGGGGGGGGGGGCAAAATTGTATTCACGTATATACGTGCGTCAACTGTTGAAAAAAATGAACCTATAACTTTCTCCGCTAATGGAGAAATGCCAGCATTTCTGAACGTGAACTACGGCGAGTGATGTATAGTTTGCCACGCGTTAAGAAAACGGTGGTGGCCAGTTTCAGAACTCCTTTGCACATGGGTAAGTAAAGCCTTTAAAAGTAATTTTAAAGATGGTTTGAATGATTGCATCCGCGCCTTTCTCATACCGAAATGGCAACGAGCGCTGAGAGCGCGGACAGGCAGCCGGTTCGGGTGTTTTTGGGTTTCTCGGTATTATACGACTTGCCACCGCTTATTTTACCCTCCTGTTACTTTTAGCGTTTACTTCAAAACAGTTCCACATTTCAGGCATGTTTTATTCAATATCACTGCTGTGGATTGGTAAAATAAAATATTTATGGAAATTAATTCGCATGGTATAACTGCAAGATACGGTCGTGGCCTAATACTGACTTGCGAAATAGTAACAGATATGAGGAAAAATCAACTGTTACCCTGCGCTGTATTATCCCATGCTTTAATATATTTGTTTCTGCTGGATTCACACATCTTTGTCACCGCAGTAGGTCAATGTAAAGCCGAGAGTGAGTCACCGAGCCGGGCTATTGCAGAAACGTGATTTAGTGCGAGACCTAAATCAGTTACATTTACAACTCAGTTAACGCTGCACGTTACACGAATAACTAACTGTACTCCATTTCGCATTGTTTTACATTTTTCCATTTAGACGCAAGTATCTGTGGAATGTTGCATTCATTTACTCACAAGCTCTATCAACAACTTTAGTCCAGTGACGCTTTGTTGACGTGCGAGGCAACAACGTGAAGTCCCGACTCTCTCCATTCATAAACTTGAACTCAATAACCTTCACTGATACAAATACTTAAAATTTGGAAGTATCGGATGTTTATCTTAAAGCATTAGACATATTTGTCCTGCGCCATGGCGTAGTGGGTTAGATGTGATGTGTGTAGTGTTTAACGCCCGCTTTTACTACATACGGCACCGCAGGCGGTGACACTGATGATACATGAGATGAAGATGGAGCACCGGTGGAATGAGATGGCGGGGGAAACCGGAGGTCCTGGAGAAAACCCGCCCCAATGCCGTGTTGTCCACTACAAATCACACTTTGCAGTCGCCTGGGATCGAACCCGGGCCGCCTTGGTGAGCGCCAAGCTGTCTAACCACTGAGCCAAGGCGTGGCCACATAGTAGTGGGTTAGAGCGCGTGCCTTGGTTACCTTCGCCCGGAATGTGCCCTTGGAGGTGCGGATTTTAAATCCCTGGTATAGGACCGGTGCCCACTCAGCATCATTAGAAAATTGGGGAGCTACGCTATGTAGCGAACCCTGGTCTAGAAAGCCAACTTTCCGTCTGGGATCCTGAGATGCTGTACACATCTCCCCGTATCGGTTGGATGATCGCACACCTCTGCTTTGCGTGTGTGACCGTCAGGCCAGCAGTCAGGCCCACTTTGGACTATTATGCCATGGGTTACGTTATTAAGACATGTTTCGATACCACCGAGTATCGATGGTATGGACGTCCATCCCTATTTATTACGTTGTTAGCTTTACCCACAAATTCCATGGACACGCAAAAAACACCAAAACTTACATTTCAAACAGAATTATACCCCAGGCTCAGAAAAACCATGTGCATAATGGACCACTGAAACTTAATTACTGTTAATTCCTAGTAGGTATGTGTAAACATACCTGCATATTAATAAAAACGAAAAAACAGATCATGTTTTATTATTATTATTAGGCTGATTTTAAAATCGATACTCTGTAATACATTTCAGCACAGGAGCAGAATGAAATTCTTGTATTTTAAGTAACTGTTCATCATATTTTGTACACACAGGGTGAACCGGTTACGGCTGTTAATGATATTTTTATATGTTGCTGCTTCTATTTATACATGCCGATTCATTACCGTTAAAGCTGTTAATGAAATTCTTGTACTTTAACCTCCTGTATTTCATTTTCTATATTTCTGTACACAGGTTCACTCTAGTTACAGTTTTAACTCAATGAAAAACTTGTATTTTAAATAGCTTCGACATCGTTTGCTGTATTTACACAAACAGATTCTTTGTTTGAATGCATGCCGCCATATTACGAAAATTACTTGTTCTGTATAGCACTATTTCTACTGGTTGTTGCCCCTCCACTTTCCGTCCTTGGTGTCTCCTAATCAGTTGATACGAAGTCTTTGTACAAAGGTGGATACGTTATGAGACCACGTGTTTCACGGTTATACTGTGTTGGCACTCTTATCCCAAAAAGTCCGTGTACTTCTCGTCAAAATGATAAGCCGCCGCAAGAAGTTCCCAATACACAGCTTTGCGCATGCTCGTCGTGGCACAAGTGATAATAATGAAACTAAACGTTAGATATTTTACACTTTGTTTAGGTCTTAAAATGTGTTCTATTAATGTATGTAGGGTTGTTTCCAACAACATTCAAATTCTCTAAGAGCTGACATAGTAAAGTTCATTTATGGCAGGTGCAAGCACGATGATTACATGCACTCTTTGACAACAAAAATGAGGCATACTCTTAAAGCGTATATATATTTCTCGCTTCCACGGCCGTTTTACAATGGTGTCACGGAACGCGTCTCTTTAGCTTCCTCCTACTGAATCCTCTCATAATTATTATAATAATGAAAATGTTCACACATTGTGTGTTGTGTCATATGCTTCGTGCATATTCACACAGGGAATCCTTCCCTGTTTCACACACTGTAATATGTGCAAATCAGTTACTAAACGTGCGCCCGCCTCAGTAGCGTAGATGGTAGCGTGTCTGCCTCACGTTCAAGAGGTCCTGAGTTCGAAATGAAATGTGTAGTGTTTAACGCCCGCTTTTACTACATACGGCACCGCAGGCCGTGATATTAATGATGCATGAGATGAAGATGGAGCACCAGTGGAATGAGATGGCGGGGGAAACAGGAGGTCCCGGAGAAAACCCGCCTCAACGCCGTGTTGTCCATCACAAATCTCACTTTGCGGTTGCCTGGGATCGAACCCGGGCCGCCTTGGTGAGAGCCAAGCGGTCTAACCACTAAGCCACGGCGTGGCCTCCTAAGTTCGAATCTCGGTTACGGTGAGTTACCTTGATAAGGTTTTTTCCGGGGTTTTCCCTTATCCTGACAGACGAATGTCGGGTAACTCTATGCTCCATGGACCCTGCACACATTTGAGCATCATTTCACCCATTTTATTCATCGTCCGATATGACTTAACGTTGGAGGACGTAAATTGGGGGGGGGGGGGGAGTTACTAAACGTGCACGGATTGCCGAGCGGTTATAGACAAGTATGTCGGAGTTAGACCTACAAAGTTTTGAATCCCAGACATCATTTTTTATTTTCTATAATAGAAATACGAAATGTGTATTACGCACATTGTAATATAACACATAAAACACATAAAAATTAAAACACTCTCATCTGTTTTTAGATTAAATGACAAGTGTTTTATGCCTGTATGTAAAATGAAATGAAAATGAAAATTTACTTAGCACCGGGTGTGAACCCTCTATTCCTATTACTGCCATCATTCTGCGGGGCATCGATGAGACCAAATGCGTAGTGAAATTTTCACGAGAAGATACTTCGCATTATACGCCAGCAACAATCATAACAAATGAATGAACGCGGGTGTTTACACAACCAATATCAAGGCAATTTTCTAATAACACTGCATTTATTTAGAAAGCGACAAGAATGTTATTTGCGTTTTTATAAATGGATGTGTTTATAATACTATTATTTAACATAAGGCATTGCTATTAGGTAACAATATTACAAAATATGCACATCAAGGACTCGAACTCATGTTGATCCAGTTACGAGACATGCGTTTTACCGCTCTGCTATCATGCATACGGCCAAGCCGCAAGGCAACTCCCTATATATCGCATATTTTTGAAATGAAGCCAGAGTGGTATCCAAGTGTATATTGGAAACATTAATTGTTCTTTCACACTGGCCGTGTGTAGGCCAAAGTATAGAAAGATAGAGTAAGACTGAAAACTTCAATGTCATAGTCAGGATTCAAATCATTGAACTTTTCAGTTTGATCCTACCTTTCCAAAGCGTATGTTGTGAACGAATGCTTCCGATGTTTTCCGAATGGAACTTTGTTTCTGCTCTTCCCGCTCCATGTAGGTGGTGCAATGCGAAGAACGAAAATGCGTAGATAATTAACACATGTCTGCGAAGTGGGTTAAAGAAAGGTTCGAATCCCGTAACAGCATAAGTGTATTGGTTCTCGTACCGTGTGCAGTCAAGGCTTAAAACAAGCACCGTCATTTAGATGCGTTCTATTTATTTCACACTTTCAAGAATAATAACGTTCATTTTTTGTGTTTATTTGCATCCATTAAGGCTTAGATCTTTAATGGCCCAGAAGCGGTGGGTAATAATGCTTTTTTCACAATGTTGTTAGCATAATAAGTTTTATTCTTAAATGTTACGTTACAAGTCTTATAAACAGAAATATATAGAAGTGACGAACATTTACAGTGTGATCTAGAGTTTCAAACTAACAGCGCATCCGAAGACGAGGCCATTACCCTTAAGCCGCTTACTCTAGAGTTGTACTAGCAACGGATAGACGATAAATGTAGTGGGGACGGCCTGCCTTCGATCGATGCAGCTAGTAACCACGGCGTCTTTCTGCCTCTCGCTTATTGTTTACCGTGCTTCAGCCAGCTCATTACTTTTTAATCCAAATGTTCTGCTTCTGAACAACAATAAACTCTAATAGAGAGGTAAGACAGCGATTTATAGAATTTCGATGCTGTTGGGACCCTTAACATGGAAACGGTTCGTCGTAATCTTATGAATACAAATTTAATGAAATCGCATCTATCCCTAATATGTAGGGCTAGGATTTTAATGACTGCATTTTTTTTGAGTAAGCCTAAATTAAAAGTGGGTTACATATAAATGTGCTTCATAGTAAACTGCGTCAATTTAATCATACTTGTTAGGGCATTTTTTGTGAATGTTTGTGGGATAGGGCATTGTTTAGTTTTTTTTATTGCATTTTGGGCATTTTTAATACTATTGGGTAACTTTTGTTATAATTAAGCATGTAAAATATACCTTAGATACAATTTACTTTTTAATGTTTTCAAGAGCGAAGTTTTACATTTAATTATTTAGCAAACTGTTTTACTTTGCCCCAAATAGTACTAGAGGTAAAATTACGTTGGGTTCCAGGAAACGGGACAAAGACTACATTCCTCCCCTTCTAAGGACTGCTAATGAACTTGCGCAATACAAACTGTTTCACTTACTTCACAAGTAGCAGGTAGCTGCATTCCTAAGCACAAGTAGCAGGTAGCTGCATTCCTAAGCACAGGTATCATGTGGCTGCATTCCTAAGCAGAAGGGTCAAAGCTCATTATGTCCGCAAATCTTTTCTAAATAGCAGTGTTGAGAGGTGTCTTTTAAACAGTGTAAAGAACTGTGGTGTGAAGTTGACAAATCATCATGCCTAAACTAAAGCAAAACATTGCAAGTAAATTAAATAATTTTGTTACACTTTGTGGTGAAAAAGTTTTCTCCAGAGATAGGAATATACTTTTCTGCAAGTTATGTGAAGTACGAGTGGCAGCTGAAAAGTTTACTATAGACCAACATGTGAAGAGAGAAAAACACATTCGAGGACTACGGCTGCTTGAAGCTAAAAGAACAACACACCAAATGTTACTTGGTGAAGCTTGCTCTTCTTCAGGGTCACCTTTCTTTGAAGAACTCTGTGAAGCATTCATTTGTGCTGATATTCCTTTGAACAAACTGAGTAATCCAAAGCTACGCGCTTTTCTAGAAAAGCATACTCGAAAGCCTATACCAGACTCTTCAACATTAAGGAAGAATTACGTGAGTAAATGCTACCAGAAAACAATACAGGAAATCAGACAAAAAGTGTCAGGGAAAAAAAATTGGGTAAGCATAGATGAATGTACAGACTCGCTAGGACGTTAAGTGGCAAATGTGGCGGGCAAAAGGGCAGAGGATTGTCCAGAACAATTCCTAATAAATTGTGAACAGTTGGAAAAAGTTAATTTTTCAACAATTACCAAAGTGTTTGACAGGTCTTTGGGTTTAATATACCCCAATGGCATTCAACATGACAGCGTACGTTGTTGACGGATGCTGCATAGGTGCTGCTAATTCTCTTCAAACTCTTTACTCGAAAATGGTGCATGTAACATGCCTAGCACATGTCTTACACCGAGTTACGGAGGAATTGGGGAGTCAGTTTCCTGAAGTTGATCGTCTAATAGGATGCATGAAGAAGGTCTTCTTAAAGGCACCTTCACGAGTTGCAACATTCAAGTCCGAGGCTTCTGAAGTTCCTTTGCCTCCTTCACCAGTTGTGACCAGATGGGAACCTGGATAGAAGCATGCAACTACTACTGCGAGAACATCGAAGTAGTGAAAAGAATCATTGACATGTTTGATAGCAGTGATGCGACCTCCATCAAACTCGTGCAGGAACTTCTTTCAGACAGTGAACTTGCAGGAAAACTTTTGTATATAAAGTAAAATTTTGGATTCCTACCTGGTGCTATTACGTGCTTAGAGAAGTCCGGAGTTAAGTTAGTGGAACAAAGAAACTTGGTAAAAAAAAAAAAAAAAAAAAAAAAAAAAAAAAAAAAAAAAAAAAAAGTGGCAAGTGACTTAGAAAATGTGATCGGGAAAGTGGGGAAGGATGTAGCGAAAAAATTAATGAACAAAAATAAAGGGTTTGCTACATTGTCTTCTATTGCAGATATTCTGTCGGGTGAGAAATTTTCTCTGGAAGATTTACCAGGAGACTTAGAAGCAAGTGACTTAATTTACTTTAAGTATGCTCCTCTCGTCTCAGTGCAAATGGAAAGGCGCTTCTCAATGTACAAAGCATTGTTAGCAGAAGATCGGCAGTCATTTTGCTTTGAAAATCTACAGATGATATTTATTGTGCATTGTAATTCAGGACTCATGAAATGACCGCTAACATATGTGTTAATAAAATAAAATAGAAAACCGGAAACAGTTGTGTACCTGTATAAATGTTTAAAATAAACTTGTTCTTTGATATTTTATATTATTTTCTTTTGGGTTTATCTCCCAAAAAACATAAATATTTTCAATTTAAAGGGCATTTTTTTTTACATTTTATATTGCATTTTCTTGAGATTTTTAGGGCATTATTGCATTTTTTAAAGTGAATTTTTAAGTATTTTTGGGGGCGTTAAAATCCTAGCCCTACTAATAAGAAACCGTTAATGGCCGCGTTCTTACAGAAGAAAAGACAAGTTTTGAATTTAAAACTACAACCATGGGATACTGAAAGTAGAGTTAATTTCTGTATTGTGTGTTGGCTAGAGTTAATGATCGCTGTAATGATCCGCGTTTTATTTATTTTTTTTTTTACGACCGAAGCATGGTTTTATTTTTATGACCATAACGAATTAACTTTATTATCAATGTGCTTAAAAGCTTGAGGAATGTGCAGCAGTACAAGCGCAATATTGCTAACGTCTTCTATGACTGAAGTATGGGGTTACCGAAGTTTTAATTTTCATGAGAACCCCATACGGTTATGCTTCTGGGGCTATGAAGAATGGTTCTTTGCATGGTTCATGGTGCCAAGAAAACTCCTATTAGGCGGCCACGCATCCCAACGAAGGCTCAGTGCCCGCCTAGGTAGCGTGTCTGCCTCACGTTTAACAGGTCCCGAGTTCGAATCTCGGCCAGGGTGAGTTGCCTGGATAAGGTTTTTCCGGGGTTTTCCCTTATCCTGAGAGACGAGAGTCGGGTAACTCTAAGCTCCATGGATCCCGGACTCATCTGAGCATCATTTCACCCATTTCATCCACCATCCGATATGACTCAACGTTGGAGGACGTAAATGGCAAAAAGGCCCAGTTATAGTGTTAGTGAATGGAATTCTGATATTTTAACTATCCGACATGATTTGCTAAATTTATACACACAGATTAACGAAGTTCAATGACTCATCATCGTTTGCTTTTTTATATACACAGATTTCTATTAGTTTTAAGTTAGTGAAATTATGGTTTTTTCATATTCAGATTTATTCTGCCATTTGCAACATTTTTTACAAAGCATCGTCAAAAAATAACACTACAATTACATTTTTACAGTTCAATAATAAAAACAAATAAATCTATTTACAGATTATTAGCAGTTCTAGATACACAAAATTAATAAATAACAAAATTTAATGAACTAAGTCACTCTTCCATTTTTGTATTCGTCAATTGAGTAAAAAGCGTTTTTCACTAGGTAAGTCTTTATTGCGGAAATTTTCTTCACTTCTTCATTTATTGCCTTGATAGAGTGAGGTAAATGATTGTATAAATTTTTTGCAGTACTTTCAATACATTTGCAGCTAATATTCTCCATCTATTTCTAAAGTAGTTCTGTTTTGTTCTTGTATTATATTCGTGAATGTTTCTATTTTTTCCTTCTAAGTGGTTTCTTATTACATGTTTGATACATTCAAATATATATAAACAGGGTAATGTGAGTATTTTAAGTGTTTTAAAGCTAATTTTACATGATTGTCTCCTAGGGATTTTTTCCATCATTCTTATTGCTCTTTTTCGTTGCCTAAATATATTTAACATATTTTTCTTACCTGCTGCTCCCCATAAAATGACCCCATAGCTTAGGTGTGCATGTATAAATGCACAATAAACCTTTAGAACACTGATTTCATCCATAATTTGTGGTATTCTAATTAACTGCGCCATCTGAATCAGGTATTTTGACAGGATCAGCTGGTTATCAGCAAAGCACCAGAAGAATGATAGCATGCGTTCCTCAATTTTGTTGCACCTCACCCTTGGATTCTGCTCAAATTTTCACAAGCACACAGATTACAAACCACTAGCAAGTTACAAAAATGGATTAAACTCAAAGTCGCATTTCTAGATATTAATAAATTAAGCGTGGCACTTGCAGATCTATAAGTAAGAGATGATTCGGTGTTTTCTAGTAAATCTTTAGGTTAGATCATCATTTGTGTGCATGGAGGGGTTTTTGACAGAAGAGATCAGAACTAGGGCAGGGAAACTTTAAAACCAGGGCACTCCAATGTTGACAAGAACCGAGCAAATTCAAATGTATACACACTTTGAACCGTCATATAAACTGTATTTCCCGGGCTACGAGGCGGTGGCGACTCGTGCCGAAAAATAAAAGCGTGCTGCGGGGGAAAGTTTTGAAAAATGAAGTCCATGCAAAGTTGTTTCTACATGGTGTAAACAGAATTTCTACTTCCTTTCGCTTTTTGCTCCAATTTTAGATAGGGTATTGGTCGCCCTAACATTTTGAAACTAACCCTTTCTTCTAATGCTTGCCTTGAAAATGCGGTTTTCAGAAGTAGGGGTGGTGATTTTTCGCAAATGCGATATAGCGCGATAAATTGCAATATTGGCTCAAAATGCGAAATCGAACATTTTCCAAAGTAATTATTTTTTCCCAGTGCTTTTTCTTCTGAAAACTTTAACTGAAGAGTCTGTAGAACCTTTAAATGTTTAGAAAGTTATAAAGTAAGTGAGCAATCTTCTGGAATGTGGAAGGCAACCCTTCCCGCTAAATTAGCGTATTGTTCTACCATTGTCCATATGAGGTATGTTTAGTACTGAAGCGAGTTCAGTTGTTTTACAAAAGAAATTCCTGTTACCACGCCTAATGACTGTCATAAATCTATCTTAACAACCCAGTTAACGGAAAATTTTAATCCTTGTCTCTGAAATCCAATAGCAATCCAATTTTAAGGAAGTGATTAACACATGTTAGTTGCAGTTGGAGTTCTCAGTTGCCAAAGTTCCGATTTTCATTGTTCTGTTCGGTTTTACGCGCAATTTTCATTCACTCTATGCGTAGGTCACGTCAATAATTGTGAGGCTAATTTTGTGAATTTTCTTTTTATTGTGCTAGTTTTACATCAGTATGCATTTATCCTTTTTTGTGTTATGCAGTATTGTTTAGTCTGTATCAACTTTTTCTATATTTCTGTGTATTGCTTTAACCTATATTAATGTAAAATAAATTGACACTTTATGCGCTTTTAACTCACTGTCATTAGTAACACTCCATAAATATGTTTTAGATCTCATATAAATAATGCTAATATTCATCATTTAAAAAATGTTAACGCAAATTAAACTTTTTAAAATGTTATAAAATGCTAAATTTATGATTTCAAAATGCTAAATATCACTACCCCTATTGGTTAAAGTATTCGTAATATTAAATTACTCATACACTAAAGAAAATGGTTTCACACTCGCACACAAAATAAAGAAACTGATATCAGCCACTAAATAACGTTTCACAAAGGAATACTTGGATACAATGCGAGCTCGCGAACCACATTCCCGTTATGGTCGCGGGAATAGAGTATCGTGCCAACATGACAAGTGCATCACAAACAATCTGCCCTGCGATTTAATAACAATTAGGTATTGGATCTGTTTACGAAAGAGGGGTGAAATTAGTTTCTAGAACTAAAATATAAAGCAATGATAGATTGTTAAATGATTTGCAATGCATATTCAAGTTCTATAGCTATAACTATGAGTGTTGGTGGCCCTACTTTACCGCGCAGCGAATGATCACCGCGCAACACCCAGCTGCAGAACTCATTTGTAATGTTATCTACTTGCGCAGAAACCTTTATGCCTGTTGCCGCGACAATACGTAATTTTAATAAGTTAGAATAAGACAAGCATGGTTTCTCACCTGCAAAAGATGTATTTAGTTACAAAAACAGCAGAAAATGTTACTGTAGTCTAGAGACACTTCAATCCCTGCTGCATCGGAGTTGAAAATAAGCTTTTAGATGCAGCTGAATAAAGTAATGCAACAACTATTGGCAAATAATCAGCTTTCGCAAATCTAACGGGTCAAGTCATTACCTATTGTTGTTCCTATTCAACACAAAAGAGTACAATTTAGTCATGAAATCATTCAAAGATGATAAAGTAAATATTTATAGAGGCCAATTTTTCTAATCACTGTTTGCATTATACAATGAAAGCTGGAAAAAAAAAAGTTGCCCTAAAGAACTGTACCATCATTTCTCCATGAAGTGCATAGATATCTCCCTATGCGATTGCTATCGTTAACATAGTTAAAAACTGGAATCCGTTATACGTTTGTTTCAGAAGTATCAGTTACTATCAGCACTGAGAGCATATTGTGTCGGTAATGTGATTTTAGACTGAGATTTTTTTAAAAAAAAAAAACTTATTAATAGTCTTAAGCCAGAGCTTTAGTTTAAGCAATTTAAGCATTTTATAACGTGTTTAAATATAAAGACATGGTGCATGAGGAGTCTTGTAACTATAAATATACATAGTGTCAGATGTCATATCTCAGGAAGGAACGCATCAGAAAAAGAAATAGGTCAAGGTTGACTGTGCACTGAAGAAACGAAGCGCGTTTGTTTGGAAATCATTGTACAAGGATAAATAATTGTAAATGGATTTGCACTTAGTATGCCAGAACCAAGTGCGGCCACAGAGACTATTCGCTTTCTAATCGCTAAGATACCTTGCAGAAGCAATGTAGATCTCAAAAAAGCATAGTTTCGTTGACTGTAAAATTATATCTATTGAAGAAAAGAGTTTTTACTCCTAAAAACGGATAAAACGAACCAGAACAGGTAGGTTCTGTTGATAAGTAGTGTCCAAATGATGTAAAGATAGGAGAACATATCCCATACGTGATTAATAAACGTTTGGAGAAACAATGTCAATTCACAGAATGCGTTAGATCACATATCCTCCATACCCGTATCCTAATATCCGAATGTAGGCAACCTACAACCAACAAAAATAGCTAAAATAATTTAACTTATAATTAAGACCTTTTCCCAGTATTACTAGCAATGTATAATTCTGACCGAAAGTTAATGTTTGGGACAAAGTACACTGAGACACTATCATTTTCTATACCCAGAGGCAAGAATTTGTGTTTTTAGCGATAATTTCGCGAATTTTCGCGAATTTTTCCTTTTTTCGAGAATATTTTTTCAGCGGTAAATGAGAAAATTTCTATTATTTTTAGTCTACACAAAAATTTACATTACAAATTACATAAATATAACATTAATGACTTCATAGCACGGAGCTAGAAGTCGTGAAAAAAATGTTTACAAATTTAACGAAAGCAAGAAAAAAATTTAACACATAACAAAGCCAATATAGTGACATCATGCGCACTGAAATAATAAACTGACACCACAGCACCTGACTGCTCCGTGATGCTGAGAACTATTTGTCGTGTGCTAACTGGAAATGTTATTTATTATTATGTATTTCAAATGGGAAGAGTTCTGGATTCCAGCTAATCAGATGCTGTATTACACTCAGCGTTGCCAGCTTGTTACCCGACTCCTTTTATATTTCCCTCTCTCTCGCACACTCATACAACATGCAGGTCTGCTTGGCGCAGACGTAAGTAAGGGTTAGCAAATTATATTTTACAAACTTTTGCAATGATGCAGTTGCCAAAATAAAAATTGGAAAAATAATTTTCGCAAATTATGTATATTTTTAAATACTATAACTACAATTATAGTTTTCTATTCCAATGGAACTGCCAGTGGCTCATCCATATCGCTGTCAATGTCACTTCCGTTAAGAGACAATTCGTCATGGTCACTGCCTTCATCGTCTGAGTCTTGCAAGTTTATGATTATAGGTTCCAAAATCTCGTCACGTGCTATTGCTTTCTTAAAATTGTCTTCTTGAAGATTTTCCGCATGCCTCACGCAGTTTTCCCAGTCCTGTTGTGTTACCTTGTCAATTTCGTAAACAAGTCGTTTAACGTCCGTCAGTTTAAAAGTATTATTTCTGTTTCCAATCCCCCTTTTTATTTGAGCCCACACCAACTCAACTGGATTATATTGGCAGTGGTAAGGTGGGAGGCGTATTACCTTGTGCCCCATTTCAATTGCAAGTTGATCCAACTGATAGTTTTTCCGTGTTTTTAAACGGAAGTACTCTTTGCAATAACTCATTTTTAGTTTCTGTTTCCGAAAATTTTTTGAAGCACGTGTACACCTTAAAAATAATACTACGAACCTGACTTCGCTATACCTGCCTTTTTGACTCGCCACCAAATTCACGACAAGAAGCCATTGCACTATTTAACTCTTACTCTACTGTTGTCTAAAGAAAAACTGAATGATATTGATCTGAACTCTCCAGAGTAAATACACACTTCTTATCCAGCATTTATTCATAAACATAAGCATACAACATTCCACAGGGTAACAGGAAATGAAGTGTTTGATCTTTCTCGAATTTAACACCTTGACTTATTTACAGTAATTCTTTTATCACGTCATGTCAATAGTTTAAATTTCAGTTCTGAGTAATTAAAAGAATATGAATAGTCCCGCTGCTTGAACGGTTACCATGGATTTATCTTTGGTAATAGATACCTCTTAGATAACGCACTGATTACTCCACGTGGAGTGAACATATATCAGTCATTTGTGATTCCTGCGAACTCCATTGGCTGAAGTGATGCGTTCATTGGTGCTTAGCACACGAACGGGAGGCGCGTCAGTACCTGTCTCATTTTTACAAGAATAATCAGTGCGTTATCTGAGAGGTTTCTGTTGTCAAAGATAAATACACGGTAACCGTTCCAGCAGCACGACTATACATACATACACACCAACCACTTTGAACTCTCTAGAGTAAATAGAGATTACGAACCATTCATAAACAAAGATATAATGTGACCAGACACGTTCTGCCAGGGCAGCACAAAATTTATTGTTTCCTCTCGCTCGAATTGACTTATTAAAAGTAATTCTTTTATCACGTCATGTCAAGCATTTACGTTTCAGTTCTGAGTAATTACAAATATACGTACACGCATACATTCCAACCAATAATGATATTCCTACAGTGCTTACGTCACGATTTATTGTTATAATACAGGTAATAGTGGATTATTTATTCGTATTAGGAAAACTATATGAGCTAAAAATATGGGGTTTTCATGGTTATGTTAGATACATTACTCTCTCCTTCCACATGGATCAGTGGTGGCAAAATCTGAAATTTTGTCTTAGCACGAATAGTATTTATTAGAGATTGATTAGTTTGCCGCTCGTCACACACCACATAGGGGGAATGCAATACGACAACACCGCAGTACTCCGATTGGTGGTTCACCTAGAGCGCTCAAGGGCAAACACCTTCCCATTTGAAAGACATAATAGATAGCACACCGTGCACAGCAAAAGTTCCTATTATGCTGACCAAAGGTACTGAGAAGATAAAGCTGCTTGGAAGCCATTACCTTAAAATGAAAATATTGTCCTTGGTCTCACTGATTCATCGGCGCGGGCGTGTATTACGGGCTGAACAGATTAAAAATGGGGAGGCAAGGTGAAATTAGTGCGAGCTTGACGAATATCGAGAACAAGGATTTTGTGTAGGTGCTAATGATGTTGTGATGTGTAAATTCTGTAACACAAGAGCTGAATGGAAGAGGCGTGAAACCTGTGAAAAGCATATAAAAGCCAAGGCTCATCTAAAGTGCAGTTAAAGTGCAGTTAAAACAAGTAACGCACCTAAAAGGCAACTCAGTGTCAGTGATTCACTTCAAGCCCAATGAAACGTAAAAAGCGACAAAGTGGAGTTCACTATGGACACAACGAAAATGTTTATGAAGGCAAGGCTGTTGCTATTATTAATATCACAATTACATTATTATTATTATTATTATTATTATTATTATTATTATTATTATTATTATTATTATTATTATTATTATTATTATTATTATTATTATTATTATTATTATTATTATTATTATTATTATTATTATTATTATTATTATTATTATTATTATTATTATTATTATTATTATTATTATTATTATTATTATTATTATTATTATTATTATTATTATTATTATTATTATTATTATTATTATTATTATTATTATTATTATTATTATTATTATTATTATTATTATTATTATTATTATTATTATTATATTTCACTGCATAATAAAGCAGAAAAACATGGAATGAAAAAGGAATATCAAAGACGCCGATCAAGTGTGAAAACAAAAGGAAACGTTTCTCTAAAGTAGATAATTTCACATGCGATTTAATTCGTCGAGAAATTTATAGATTCTATGCAAAAGGGAGAGCGCCCAACTTAGACGAATTGGTTGCACATTTGCAAGAAATTTGTGATTTTCCTTATGGGCACTGCACTTTGCGCGGTCTCCTAAAGGAGCAGGGTTTCAAATACTGCACATTGAATAATTTAAGGGTTATTATGGAATCCAGCAGAATTGTAGCTTGGTGATACATACGTCAAAACTAAGAAAGTTTTGTAGAAATGGACATATGATAATTTATTTAGACGAAACCTCGTACGATACCCATGACGTATCGAGAAAGGTGGCAACCTTGCAGAAAGGTCTGGGAGAAGGAGGGTCTGTCTTGTAAAACGATTATAAGGGTTCGTCAAAGGCAGCGGCCGACTGCACATGAGTTAACTAAGCAGACTATACCTGTTACTTTTCATTTAAACCCTGTCATTGCTCATTAATTCTTCTCGAAAATTTGCGCGAAATTAACGCGGATTTATGGTAAAAAAACACACACAAAAGACCACCGATTAAAATTATTAACGCAAATTGTATAAATAATTCTCACCACAAAACCTTGCCTCTGCAGGCTATACCTCATAGTAAACCCGATAGGTAAAATACTCCATTCCTCACACCTCTCTGTCCAACACACAACGAAAAGTTCTCCATTCTCACCACCTCTTAGCCCACCCATTCCCCACGCCTCTCACAACCTGCTACTGTAATGTGTCTGTGGATAGACAGACAACTGCGAGTTTATTAAAGCAAAGGGTTACTGTAATAGGTCTGTGGCTGGGCAAAGCGATAAAGCAACATGATAATGTAATATGTCTGTGGATAGACAATAGCGTCATTTGAGTGAACATGGTACTGTAATGTGTTTGTAGATTGACACCAATTACAGCATCAAGTTATTGTAATATATAAACAATTGCGTAAATTAAATTAATATTCAAGCATATTATGCCTATGGGGGTGTACGGCGTTAATTCAGGCAATATATTACGGTAATGTGTCTCAGGATGGAGATAAACCTTAATTAAAGCATTTTTTGTTGTAATTTACGTCCTCCAACGTTAAGTCATATCGGACGATGAATGGAATGAATGAAATGATGCTCAAATGAGTCCGGGGTCCATGGAGCTTAGAGTTACCCGACATTTGTCTTACAGGATGAGGGAAAACCCCGGAATAAACCTTATCCAGGTAACTCACCTTGACGCAATTAAAGCAATGGATAGACAATAACGTTATTTTAAAGCAACACGTTACTTACTGTGATGTGTCTTTGGCTGAACAACAGCATTAATTAAAACAATATGCAACTGCATCTTGTTGTGAATGTAGATAATTAAATCAACATGTTTATGTAATGTGTCTTTAGATGGAACAAAGCATTAATCAAAGCAACTATACTGTGTCTGTGGATAAACAACAAATCTAATCATAGCAATATAAAAGTTCAATGCCTCTGTGAATAGAGAAAAGCGATAAATATAGTTTGTTTGGTTTGCGTTCTCCCGTGTCTTTTAGACAGAGAAGAGAATACTCTACGTGTGTCTCCATGGCAACCGAGGCTGATCATACACCCCATCATCCAGCTCGCGTTGCATCAGTGGCGGATTTGCGGATTTGTCTTTTCTAAATGTTCATCGGAATCACTTCAAGTGGATCTTCATTCTGAACTTTTTATCGGGTTTGTAGCAAATTAATCTCCATGACGGGTTTCTTTTTGGCTAGTTTTTCAACCGTTCGCATGTTTTTCTGCTTTATTATGCAGTGAAATATAATAATAATAATAATAATAATAATAATAATAATAATAATAATAATAATAATAATAATAATAATAATAATAATAATAATAATAATAATAATAATAATAATAATAATAATAATAATAATAATAATAATAATAATAATAATAATAATAATAATAATAATAATAATAATAATAATAATAATAATAATAATAATAATAATAATAATAATAATAATAATAATAATAATAATAAAACACTTTCACCCCAATACGAGACATGTTTGGTATTACGTTCTTTACCGGCTCCTATTTTTTGTAGCGTTTAACGCCCGCTTTTACTACATGATGCACCGCAGGCAGTGACAATGGTGATACATGAAATGAAGATGGAGCATCGGTTGAATGAGATGGCGGGGAATACCAAAGCACTCTGAGGAAACCCGCCCCGACGCCGTTTTGTCCACCAGAAATTTCACATGCGGTCGCCTGGGATCGAACCCGGGCCGCTTTGGTGAGAGTCGAGTGGTCTAAACACTCAACCACGGCGCCGCCGACCTGCTCCTATTTTAATGCAAAAGTGCCCGTTATAGGGTGGCTAATCCTTGTACACTTCTGTACTGACTATCCTGATGCTTATACTTCATGAAATATTTTATCGTCAATAGGATCAATAATTTCATTTATTGCTGTTATTATATTTATTTTCAACTTATGTATTTGTTAATCCATTTAATAATAAGTGTATGCAACATTGTTTTTGCTGTAGTGCAACTCTACTTATTCCCAAGTCATTAGTGCACTATATACAGTAGGCAGAAAGCCTGTCCGATGCTTTTGTATTGTAACAGCAGTAGTGAAGGAATCAGTTTTGGTTGTTCTAGTTTTCCCGATTGGTTGCGTCTTACCCTCCCACACATGCATAATGAACACAAGTATAAAAATATCGCCGGAAGGTACTACAAGTGTACCTTGGTAAGCACATCACTCTCAAACTCCGGGCCCTCCTCCGTAGCGTAAGGATAGCGTGTTTGCCTCGTATACAAGAGCTCCCAAATTCGAATCTCGGTCAGGGCGAGTTATCTGGAGTTTTTTTCCCCCAAGGATTTTCCTTGTCCTTAAAGATAAATGTCAGGTAACTAACTCTCACCAAGGCGACCCGGGTTTGATCCCAGGCGACAGCAGTCTGTGATGGACAACACGGCGCTGGGCGGGTTTTCTCCGGTGTGTGTGTGTAGTGTTTAACGCCCGCTTATACTACGTACGGCACCGCAGGCGGTGACACTGATGATACATGAAATGAAGATGGAGCACCGGTGGAATGAGATGACAGGGGAAACCGGAGGACCCGGAGAAAACCCGCCCCAGCGCCATGTTGTCCACCACAAATCTCACTTTGCGGTCACCTGGGATTGAACCCGGGCCGCCTTGATGAGAGCCAAGCGGTCTAACCACTGAGCCATGGCGCGGCCGGGGTTTTTTCCGGGTCCTCCGGTTTCCTCCGTCATCTCATTCCACCTGGGCTCCATCTTCATCCGACCTATCATCAGTGTCACTGCCTGCGGTGCCGTATGTAGTAAACGCGGGCGTTAGACACTACATATTTCATTTCAGGTAACTAAACTCTATGGACCTTGGGCTCATTTGATCACCATTTCACCCCTGTCATTCATCGACCCTATATAACAACGCTGGAGGACGTTAATTAAAAACGCATCTCAAACTATGGAGACTAAGATTAACTTGTCCGCCACTGATGTCTTTACATAATGGATAGGAGTATTGATGGTATTAACGGGCCGCCATTATACAACTTCCAGGTAATGGGAGAATGCACAGATGCCCTGTACAGTAAACAAATAACGAGTCATGTTACTAGTGTTTAACGTCCATTCTTACCGCAGGCATTGAACCCTGGCTATACGTGCAATTCAATTATACAGTGGTGGAAATCAATATAAAGGCACTGCGTTTCCTACTGAGAGCAAAACGTACCATGTCTGAAGCAGACATGTATCTAATTCCCTATGAAAGTAGTAGATATAAAACATACAAAAATCATTGCAGAATTAGTTTCTTACATTGCACGCGTAACAAAATAAGGCATTTGCATTTCCTGAATGCATACTGCTATAAAGGCACTCAATATCCTGTTGTGTCATTGAATTGTTAGTACTTTGTCGAACCTCCATTCTTCCTAATTACCTCAAAAAGTCTCTTCCGCAATGGTTTTGTGGGGGTTTATAGTTCTTGTTTGTGGTTCTAGAAATTGTGGCCCACTCTTTTCAGCTCACATGTGGCATCGAATTGTCTTCCATTCGACAAACAAAGGCCGCGCCGTGGCTCAGTGGTTAGACCGCTTGGCTCTCACCAAGGCGGGCGGGTTCGATACCAGGCGACCGCAAAGTGAGATTGGTGGTGGACAACACGGCGCTGGGGCGGGTTTGCAGGTGTTCTCCAAAGGTCTTCGGTGGGATTCAAATCCGGGCTATGTGCAGGCCCGGGCAAGACATCGATATTTTTCTCTTCAAACTACTCTGGTTGTAGCACAAACATGTACAGATGCATTGAAGAATTAGACTCGTCCCCTAGGTTCTCATACATTCTAATCTACTCTGTCTCTAGCAGCTCAGTGTAAGTACATGTTAGAGTTCATTCTAGTGTTCAGCCAAGCAATGCGTGGTGTATCTCATTTTTAG
The DNA here is from genome assembly GCA_030765055.1 of Mantis religiosa. NCBI lineage: Eukaryota > Metazoa > Arthropoda > Insecta > Mantodea > Mantidae > Mantis > Mantis religiosa. The sequence continues at coordinate 57,063,143 of CM060950.1, forward strand.
ATGTATATTTTTTTCTTCTTCGTTTGATTACTGTTTGTTTTCTGTACTTTCTACACTCCCGCAGGGGAGGGGATCCGTCCCCTTCAGCTGCCGTGGTGCGGGCGCTGCGGACCCCTAGCACTCGTGGTAACTCTGACGTTACTAGAGGAACCTCGGGCCGAACATTCGAGCCCCAATAGTAAGGGCCCTCGGCGAGCAGAACCGGAAGTCGGGGTCAAGCAATTTGACCTCGTCGCGAGGTACTTCGGCGAGCAATGTTAAAGCGTGGTCCTTCGGCGAGCAATAGTGGAAGGTACCACGGCGAGCAAAAATCTAAACGAAGTTACCTCGAGACATTCCGATGTTCCGATTCTCTTCGCAGAGGGTTACCAACTTTATTGGAAAAAAAAAAAAATCCAGTTACATTATACAGAGGTGTTAAAAAACGGGCAATTTTCAACAAGAGGAGGTGGTCCATCTATGTGTGTGCGGTGCTCCGGACGATTCCAATGTTTGTCGCAGGTAAGGAACGGTCGGAACGCTGCCTGGCACATTGAATCCATGCACGCCAATATAATATTAACGTCCGAAGGCGGGTACATTTTTGAAAAAGCAGGATCAAGCATTGCAATGACACGGCGTTCCTCAGGGGTAAGGTTGCTGAGGTGTCCGTAACTTTGTAGATACTTGACCAATTCAGACATGGCTGAAAAAAGAAAGGAAGAGGTTAGAGGAAAAAACGAAAGGCAGAGAAAAACAAATAAGGAAAGACAAGGTACCTACCTACCTTGATCTAGACGGGGCGAGAGTTAGAAGACGAGTGACGAAAATAGGGGAGGGACACGGGATATAAAAGGGGCGGAAAAACAAGTAAAAACCAAAAATGAAGGTGCCGTTGATGCTGGTGGTAGCAGGAGTTACAGTGGGAGCCGAAGAAGTTTGCGTGAGGTTTGGAAGGTGCGGGTTTAATGTGGACGATGCAACAGGAATGTTGAAGAACACCACGATGGTTAAAAAGGACATGATTAAAGGATATGATTAAAATAGCATATATTTAACATATTTTACCGAGCGGGATGGCTCAGGCGGTTTCGTCTGTGGTCCGCATTCGGGAGACCGAGGTTCGATTCGCGTGGCCGACCTACCTGACCCATGGGTTTCTTTAGGGAGTTTTCCCGGGTCGCAAGGCGAATGCTGGGTAGGTTAATTACATCCCTTGAATTTCTTGTACCACCATTTCATCTCCTTATCATTTCACATCATATCTCAACTGGTGGTCTCTTTCAGGATAGAAGTGTCGGCGGGTATCTCAGCGCTGTCATGACTCCTTGGATCGGCCGCCCTCTGTCTACTCTCACCTCATCCTTCCTTCCGTGGATGCCCCACTTGTGGCTTAGGTACAATAAACCACAGGTTTCGGTGCTGAATCCGCTCCGTAGAATCCTAATCCTAACTTACTTTATGCCAAATAAAGTTCATATATTGTATTTTCCAGGAACGTCGTCAACAGACCTATTCATTCTGAATGGCTTTTGTGTAACTGGCAAGATATAAATAAAACCTAAATATGTAAAAATCGTTAAAGCACATAATTAATCTTAAATACATTAATACCTAATAATTTCTCAAATAAATATATAAATAAATAAATATATAAATAAATAAATAAATAGTAGTTTTGAATGAACCATTTCCGAGATATGTACTATAGGACAGTATAGAATAGTACGGAAGAGATTCGGCACTTCGACTTGTCTTGATCAATTGTAGCTATGCCCAAGTGGGGCACCTCCGGGAGGAAGGATGAGGCGAGAGGAGACAGAGGACGGCCGACCCAAGGAGTCACGACAGTGCAGAGGGAAGGGTCCATACAAACCATTTCCTATATATTCTTTGTTATTTGTTTGAATTTTCCTAACATTCGCTTTTCTCTAATGAAGTTGTTACTCTTGGCCATGCAAAGAGGTAAAAGATACGTACAAGATAAAGTACAGTAAAAAGTCTACAAGGAAGGATGTAACAAAACTATTTCTACAAACGCTTATTGCCACTGACGTGAAGTAGATGGAGAAGAATGCGTTTGTAGGAACAGTTTAGACAAAATTAGAAAAAGTCATGCAAGTGCAACACATCAGATTTGTATGCATGCAAGGCCACATCATGTGCAGCATCTGGTCGTGTCATACAGTTTTTAAAGCCCATTTTTCATAGGAATGTACAATGTCGTAATATTTTCAAGTACTAAGCTACCTACCTTTCACTTCCAGGCCTTACTGCTGGTGTTTCGTTTCAGGCGCGGCTCTGGGCCAATTGATTAGGTGACTCGGAAAATTGGTTAACCTAAATTCGCAAAATCAGCATCGCAAAAACGGATGTTAAACTGGAATAGGGTTTTGAATTCCGATGGGGCTTCCCTCTGTATATAAATCCAAAACTTCCTTAAAATTACCTTTATTTAAAGTCCTCGCTTTCATTATGTCCACTAAATGCCATTTCTTATCTACTTCCCTAATGTTTTCATTGTACTTTACAATACGTAGACGTCAGCTTTCCTGAAGAGCGTCTGCAATTTTGTTAATGTTCCCCCCCCCCCCCCAGCTCCTTCATTTCGCTATAATTATGTTCCTCATATCAACGGGTCTTACATGTCCTGGTATGTTTTGAAGATGCTCCGCCGTAAATTTTTTCTAAACATAGCACTGGTGTTGGCCTACCGACATTTACCATGTCACGTTTGTCATCATCTTTCCATAAAGAAAAGTTGTTTGGAGAATGGAACACACCAAATCGTGTGTTGGATTCATTGTACATTCCATAAATATGGAAAATTAAACACTTCGCATATCAGATAATAATCACTGATCACGTAAAAAATTACGTTTTTACACAGAATGCAAACTGATAATAAACATTAGCACATGACACGCGGTGCTCGCTTCAAGCGGGTTACCACTTCTACCAACAAAACTCTTTTCAAATAAACGAAAAAGTAGGAAGAAAGTCCAGTATTGTGTTGGCAAAGCGAGTTGGTGCGGAATCTACGGCTTCTATGAATCGAATCCCTAAACATGGTAACCAGTAATGCATTCTGTCCCTCCAATCTCTCCTCGCCCGACGCATGTATGGTCAGCTTGGCCTTTTAATAACGAACCACTAGTCGGGAAGTAAGCTAGCTGCATTATCGACACGCGAGCGCCAAGAGGGCGGTTCCATTACAAAATATAATTTGGAGAACTTTTATAACCCAAAATTAAATGCTGGAACATAAAACATAACCATGTAAGTTATTCAAACACAAGTAGGTGTCTCGGGATTCAAACGCATCAAGGAAGAACCGCCCCTGTTTCATTTACTTTATAAAAGTTGAAAACCGAACATTAACAAACAAACCAAGTAAGATGTTTGCTAATATTAAACGCACATATCCCAATGGTATAAGTTGTAAATTAAGTTCTAACACATTCATGTACTTGTCAAATTACTTGAGCATGACAGTGGTTATAAAATCTGTTTTATGATCATCCGGTGTAAGAACATCCTACATATTCAGTTCTTAAATTAAATGCTGATTATTCAAAGTTTATTTAGCCTCAGTTTCCTACAAAATCTAATTGCGTGGACCTGTTCGGAGTTAAAATTCACCTCGATCATCTCTGAGCTCAGGTTACACAACAAATGTCTTTTCGGTATAAGGGAAACTCCAAAAAAAAAACTTTAAAGAAATGAAAATTTGAACTCATGATATACAGATTACTGGATATGCACCTGAGTGACATCATATTTTGAAACAGATGCGTCTCAAAATAACGAATGATTTAAAACTCGACACATGTCATTACGCTAGACAGTTAATAAAACATGGAAATGATTCCTGGGAGATCACTTTTCACTCGATGAGGCCCAGAATTAATCTTTTTATCTATAGTTGGTGGTTAAATCCAAAATGGAATGTTTCTTGACCCATCCTTAACGAGCAAAACGGAACTACAGATACTCTTCCTGCTACGCTAGGAGTCTGAAGCCCTGACCATGGAGAAAGCTCTTGATGTTTCAAACGACCTACATAAAGCTGGGTTGTCGATACGGTACCGCTTCTGCTTGTGTCTAATAGAAAGAGCGTTCTTTGCAAGGTATGCACGCCATCACTTTATGATATTCAATTTTATCCCTACAATGAGCTGGGGATTTGTTTCACTGACATAAACAAAGGTTGGCTTTTCCGTGTTATAATTTAATAATGAATAGCCTATTTTTGTGAGAAACTATACAATTTTTCTGAAGATATTTAAGCCTCATAATCTTAAATAACTTTTAATAAGTTTTCAACATCAAGTCTGCAAGAACTATAACCGTGCAGCTAAAGAATAAATCCCCAAAACTAAAATATCGCATAATACCATCTTACTGGTCTATTTTCAGATTCTTGTTTCCAAAATTCGGAAGCACACAATGACGGTTTGCGCAGCAGCATTTACCTAAGACAAGTGACCTAACAGTCCTGCTCCGTGGAGTAGTGGGCCAAGGCGTCCCTGCTAAGGAAGGCGCCGGGGATCGATCTCACCCCTGGAAAGAAAAAGTCCCGGGTATACGACCGGTTCACACTCATCAACATGAGGGGATTGAGGGGCAACACTGTGTAACGAGCCCTGGTCTAGAAAGCCAACTTTCCGGCTGGGGGAGCCGAGATGTTGACCACATCTCTTCCCCGTACCGGTTGGGTGAATCGCCCACCTCTACTTTGCGTATGTGTGCGTGAGGCCGGCAGTCGGGTTGGCAGGCCTTGGCCCAGAAGGGGCTACCGCACCAAGGGTTAATAAATGATTATAAAGTGATCTAACAGTGCATAGGAGAACGCCAGGCACTCTCTTGTCTCTCCTCTGCGTAGTGGCTTCCTCCGTACTACTGACTGCCCAGCACAAGGCAAGGTAGAAGAATGTGTAACGGAATCATTTTTAACGTCCACACGGTGTTGATGCTTGCCTTCCGAGTATGACAAGGATGCTAGGTACGTTTAAAATGCACAAGAGTTGTCACAGAACTCGCCCATACATAACACCTATCACTGTAGTTACTGCAAAGAGCTTTAGATCTGGCAACATGGGTGACTTATAATCACTCTCACACACTCTTTTCCTAGTAAACAGATCCACTAACAGAGCAGATAAATAGTGCAAACCCCTCTTTCCTTCATTCCTCTCTTGCCTTCTTGTGGTGGGCAAACAGTACAGGTTCTTCATTTAAAACCTAATGGGCCCATGGCATTTCGCTGTGCGCGAATGGGTAAGCCACAGCTGGCTTTGCTCCTAGATAAACTATGCGTGTAAAGCATGCATAACACTCTTACCTTAGAAAAGATGCTGGAAATGTCTAGCCTCAACAAAACAAGCATTACATCGGGAGAACGCATTCTGCTTCACACGATTAAGTTGGGCCACTGTATTGTTTCCGATTTCATTTCTAATATTCTTCTTTAGTTTTTCCAATGTATGAGGATTTGTCTCTTACACTTTGTCTTTCAGGTTACTCCACAAGTAAAGATCACGCACTACGAGGTCGGGGAAGCAAGAGGGTCGTACACCAGCATTTATCACTGTATCGTCAAACACTTCCCAACTGTTATTCATGGACTCTTGTGCTGTATAGGCAGTAGCAAAATCTTGTTGAAATCACCACATAACGTTCTTCTGTCAGTCCATGATAAAACGGGGTCAAAATGTCATTTCGTTACCCCTCTGCGTTTACATTCTGCTCGTAGAATATGGGACCGATTATGCATCTGACGCTAACACATCAAACTCCAAGTTTCCGATCATAATGAGGGATTTCTTGGGAACCATTCCTCATCGGAAAATAACAGAAGCTGTGGATCAATTAATGAAAGAAGTCATTCCCAATAATGCGTTCGTGATACTTGGTCACCTTGTTTTAAACCATGGACCCTTTTACACCAATACGGTTTTATTTTTAATATCTTAGCTGTTCTATGTGCAGAAGACTGAAATTCCCACCTGCTGTGCTAAATTTGGGACGTATTTAGTTTGTGAACGTTCAAAACATAGGCCTAAGTCGTCTAACTTTTCCTCTGTTAACACTGTACGTTTATGCTTTCGTTTTTTGTTTACCTCAGAACCAGTGGCTTGGAATTGCTTCACAATCTCGTGAATTGTAAGTCTGAAAGGAAGCATTTCACCACGAAGCATCTAAATATACTCCGTGCGAACACGGCTTGGTGATTTCCATTTATAACAACTTTTACACACGACAATGCATTGCTCTAGAGACAAGCGCCTGTTCATGTTGGTAGCTGGTACAATACTGCCGAGTAGAGTGCACACCGCTAGCCCCCGCGCACAACGCCGGCCAGCTTGGCGGAGATCCTCACGGATGACGAAACGGCGGTGGGCAAAGTTTTAGCGTTTGTTTCAGCTGTGGATTTTAGAATGTAATCTCAAGTATCTTTTTTTTTTTTTTTTTTTTTTTTTTAGCCATTTTATCCCTATTCTGGTTTTACGATTAACTTCTATTTTAAACGAGGCCTCCTCGTTATGGCGGTGTTTTTACCTTGGTTTTATTTGATTGTGTAGATTTCTAGTGTTTTAGACTTTGATTTAGCTTTTAGCCCACTTGTTTTTAAGGGCGCTGATGACCCAGATGTTGAGCGCCCTAAAACGCAATCATCTATCTATCCCGCGCACAACGGCAGCCGGTAATCGAACAATCCAGGAAGATCGCAGGAGAGCCGAAACGCCGTGTGCTCCGTTAGGTTTTAGATGAAGAATCCTGTAGTACCGTACATCCTGTCCATTATCAAACTGTTGACCAACAGGATCATCTGCCCGCTCAATTATTATTTATCATCTTGTCTATGCATCGGCTCCAATGTCTAGTGTCATGTATCCGAACGTCCAGTAGTACCATGCATCTAACCCATTTTCCGACTGTTATTCATTAGTACCTTGTGGGTTAGTATCACGAATCCGCTCCATTATCCTAATCATGTCTAGTAGTATGTACTGTGTATCCGCTCCAATACTATATTATAGTCTAATACCATATATCCGCTCGGTTGTCGTACTCTTGTCCTGTGTCATGCATTACAAAAACACAACGCGCACGCAGCTTTCAAATGCTCTATTTGTGTTTCGTTACTTAATGTACGCCAGCATATTAATATTTCGCCCTTCTACTAAACAAGATAACGAGCGAATGCAGCGCTGTTAGTGAAGGTCTCTACACCTCGACGCTTTTCCATGCTGCACATACTTAAGTTCTTAACACAGTACAACGTTCTCGAAGATGCAGTGACGGCATTACTGGAAGCGAATGTACAACAAGGTAGCAATGCGCACAGGAAAGTACACCAATACTAATAATCTTAATGTTATGGTGAATTTATCCTTAAATGGTGTTATATTCTACACAAGCACTCAAAAGTGAAACTCGATTCGTATCGTTACACAAGTGTCTGTCATTAGGTCTTTTTTTTTTTTTTTTAATTTACGTCGTCCAACGTTATGTCATATCGGACGATGAATGGAATGAGTGATTTTTTTCTTTTATGTGTGTGTGTGTAATTTACGTCCTCCAACGTTAAGTCATATCGGACGATGAATGGAATGGTTGAAATGATGCTCAAATGAGTGCAGGGTCCATGGAGCTTAGAGTTACCCGACATTCGTCTTTCAGGATAAGGAAAAACCCCGGAAAAACCTTATCCAGGTAACTCACCCTGACCGAGATTCGAACTCATGACCTCTTGAACGTGAGGCAGACATGCTGCCATCGACGCTAGCAAGGCGGGCAATGAGTGAAATGATGCTCAAATGAGCCCAGGTTCCACGGAGCTTAGAGTTACCCGACATTCGTCTTTTAGGATAAGGGAAACCCCTGACAAAACCTTATCCAGGTAACACACCCTGACCGAGATTCTAACTCGGGACCTCTTGAACGTGAGGCAGACATGCTAACATCTACGCTACCGAGGCGGGCTGTATGTCATTGTATCAGTCACCTGATATCCGGGTATCCACAGAATATTGTTTACCGCCAGAAACTACCTGTTCAGTATCCTGGAGGCCGCGCCGTGGCTCAGTGGTTAGACCGCTTGGCTCTCACCAAGGCGGCCCGAGTTCGATCCCAGACGACCGCAAAGTGAGATTTGTGGTAGACAACACGGCGCTGGGGCGGGTTTTCTCCGGGACCTACGGTTTCCCCCGCCATCTCATTCCACCGGTGCTCCATCTTCATCTCATGTATAATCAGTGTCACCGCCTGCGGTGCCGTATGTAGTAAAAGCGGGCGTTAAACACTGCACATTTCATTTCATTTCCGTATCCTGGAGAACGGTCAAGTGAATTTGGTTTTCATTTTTTCCGACTTAAATAAAGGATAAGCTTGTCAAGTCATTTAATGGTGATGGAGAAATAACACTTTAAATGTTTCTTATAATTTATGCGAGAAATAACCAGCATTTGCTGTGAAAGAAACTGAGTTCACCTCTATTTCGAGTACAAATACGAAGAGTGCTCGAACAGAAAAATCCGAAATGGGGAAAATGATTACACCCGGGGCAAGAAAAGTGGAAACACGCGTACGCCTCCGTTACGCAGTGGTATGTCATCTGCCTCTGGCAGATACGATCCCTGTACTGGCATGGAATTTTCCCCGCTAGGAAGTCTTGTCCGGGGAGCACTCTGCCTCGTTATGCCAAATGTGTAGCTATCCTAATGGAAATGCAGCATTTCTAAAAGGCCAAGTAGTCGCCTTACCCCTGCTTATCCCTAACCTCCATGGTGTGCGACTAGATGACGCAGCGGCCAGGCGAAAATGTAGGGATTTAGTTTTGAAATACGCGATGCAACGTTGTGACGATTTTGTGTAACAATGCAATTCAGGTAAAGGTGCAGGATTTCTTTTACAATGTAGCGCTAAAAGTTGATACTCTCCTACAGCAACATGATGCGCTGAGTGGGAATTGGATAATATCCTTACACTGTTTACTGGTTAGCAACTTCAGGTGGAAAGTAGCAGCCGCAGCACACAGGACGATAAATATAAGTTATCGTATACCTGGTAATTTTCGCTCGTTTCTTTTAGAACGAATTTACAAATGTGTACCATCAACGGTAATCTTGTAACTATATCACTTGTAACCCCAAAGAATATGGCAGTCACCGTTTAAGCTGTAGAATAAGGACTATTCCTTCGTATTACGTGGACAAAATCGTGATCATGAAAGTATGATAGTACTTATGGCTAAAAGATACAAGCACTCTCACCTAGATGTTTTCTTAAGAGTGAATACAGAGTAGACAAAACATGTCAAAGCAAATGTGCAACATCATGGCTGGTGGAAATTAATTGTTCTTTCATACTAGCCGTGTGTAGGACGCACTATGAAACGGTAGAGCCAGACTGAAAAATTCAATGCCATAACCGGGATTTGAACCACGGATCTACTGGTTGTCCTGCCGCTCTAACCCTTGAGCTACTATGGCCAACGTGCCGACATGACATTAAATTCTCCAACTGACTCGTATTTTTCCCGGTAAACCACTAGGAGTTCTCATAAACATGAGACAACTACCTTAATGGTGACTTACTATGCTGTAAGTACTTTAAGGCCCGGGCTTTATAGCTCGGACCACTATTAGGTACAATTAATGAAAATTAATTATTCTTTCACACTAGCCGTGTGTAGGACGCACTATGAAACGGTAGAACCAGATAGCTCAAGGGTTAGAGCGGCTGGACGGCAACCAGTAGATCCGTGGTTTAAATCCCGGCTATGGCATTGAATTTTTCAGTCTGGCTCTACCGTTTCATAGTGCGTCCTACACACGGCTAGTGTGAAGGAACAATTAATTTCCATTAATTGTACCTTATAGTGGTCCGAACTATAAAGCCCGGGCCTTAAAGTACTTACAGCATAGTAAGTCGCCATTAAGGTAGTTGTCTCATGTGTTTATGAGAACTCCTAGTGGTTTACGGGAAAAATACGAGTCAGTTGGAGAATTTAATGTCATGTCGCCACGTTGGCCATAGTAGCTCAAGGGTTAGAGCGGCTGGGCGGCAACCAGTAGATCCGTGGTTCAAATCCTGACTATGGCATTGAATTTTTCAGTCTGGCTCTACCGTTTCATCATGGCTGGTGCTGGGGAAAAGGGTTTCTTTTCCTAAAATATCGCATTACACAGTAAAATCAGCCTATATATCGGAAACCTGGACAAATGGAAAACAAATCTCGGAACGTTGCATATTCCTATGTTAAACTGGAAAACTGCCTAAAACCGTTAATAACCGATGGCGGGTTACTGTATACGTAATATATAGCTGTGTGCTAAACTTTTATAGTGACACACATTAATTTGTGCACCGAAAGTGTATACAACTTCAGGATCCAAAGGATATCACAGAATGTTATGTTGTGCAGAAGTCTGCAGTTTAAATGAGAACAGAAAAACCTCAATTATTATATGTATCATAATATGTACTACCTGACAGAGCGTTGAGGTGTACTGACCTTCAGAGACCAGCGCTGCGTCAGTTATTTTATCTGCATATAACAAATAATCCATGGCATGACAGCCCATAGAGGGCCAAGGCCTGCCAATTCGACTGCCGGCCTCACGCCCACACGCACGGTAGAGGTGGGCAATCATCGAACCAATACAGGGAGGAGATGTGGTCAGCATCTGGGCACCCCCAGCTTTCTTGACCAGGGCCGCTTACCTATCATAAGCTCCTCAATTTCCTCACGATGCTGAGTGGGCACCGGTCCTATACACAGGTCTTAAAATCTGCACCCACCAGGGGTGGGATCGAACCCGGGCCGCATTCCGTTGAGGGAACCAAGGCGTGACCTTAGCCCACTACGCCACGGCGCAGGGCTATTTGCATGTAAGAGTGAAATATTAGTAATATTGGCATACATTAACGGACGAAACACAAAGGGAGCACTTGCGAGCTGCGTGTCTGACATGTAAGGTTAGCCAACACAGTTGCATAAACACGAAAAATAGCCTTAATGATTATAAATACATTACATATGTACCCACGTAATTATGTACTATTTTTCAAATAATAAAAATGAGGCTGGGCAGTTCTATCTTCTGCAATTTTCATAACGGTAAAAGAGAAATAACCAACTCAGTTAATATACTTTTGTTATTAAATATCTATTGCAACTACAGGAAGTGACGGTAATATAACAATTTTATAGTGTGCTCAATCTATACAACGGGAATAATTTCTTAAAATGTGATTTACTCAACTGGCAAAGGCGTAATGCCAACATATCATCAGCAATGTTCCTTACTGGAAGATGTATTACTGCCATTGTCGCTATTATCGTATACAAATCAAAACCTCGAGGTTCTTGTTTCAGTATTCCATTCCTTTTTGTTAAAAAAAAAGAAAAAGAAAAGAAAAGAAACCTATGGCATTAAGGGAAAGCTTTTCGTATTAAATAATTTCTATCATTATAGGTAGTGTGTGGTAATACAGCTTATTTTCTGAAGCGTAATCAGTCTGTACAAATAGGCCATTGCTGCAACATAAGTCATATGATTTAAATGCATTAAAATGTTAACCTATACAAAATTGTGTCAGCTATTTTAGATATAATTATTGCAATTATTAATGAAACACCATCTCATGTTAGTTTAATAAAGACGTATCTGAATGAAAAAATAAATAAAAATAACGACATATTCATAGTTTTGGTTTACATCACGTTATATAAAATACCACCAGTTGTGCAAAACATATCCGGAAATGTGAGATAAAACCAGTTCTACTGACTCTGATTCAATGTACCTGGAGGATGAAGTGGTATAGGTACAATCCCAGACAGTTCATCAGCAGTATCTACTGCGGAATCACAAAGGGATATAGTTTCACCGGGTTCGATCCCAGGCGACCGCAAAGTGAGATTTGTGGTGGACAACACGGCGCTGGGGCGGGTTTTCTCCGGGATCTCCGTATTCCCCCGCCATCTCATTCCACCGGTGCTCCATCTTTATCTCATGTATCATCAGTGCCATCGCCTGCGGTGCCATATGTAGTAAAAGCAGGCGTTAAACACTACACATTTCATTTAATTTCAATCACGTTAGGTATATATGATTTCTCGAGCCCGCCGATGTATGACACATTGCAGTCCAGAAGACAGGATTGCATCTAAAGAGAGTGTACTACATGGCAAAGGGAAAAAGCGTATCGGGAAAAGTTTAACTCAGCTTATCGCACATACACGGCGAGTCCAATGTAAGTATATATAGTCTGTTCAGATATAATCGTATCTTCTGGACAGCAATGTGTCCTACATCGCAGTCGCGAGAAAACATATCATACAGACACACGCACCTTCCAATCGTAACTTACTGTACATCAACTTACTAATATTTCACTCTTCTAATCGACCAGATAAGATCCAATCACAGCGCTGGTCACCTGAAGGTCGATACGCCTCAACGCTCGGTCGAGCAATACATACACTGACCGAGCGGGATGGGTCAGGCAGTTTCATCTGTGACCCGCATTCGGGAGGTCCGGGTTCGATTCCCGTGGCCGACCTACCTGACACATGGGTTTTTTGGGGGTTTTCCCGGGTCGCTAGGCGAATGCTGGGTAGGTTAATTGCATCCCCCGAATTTCCTGTCCCTCCATTTGATCTCCATTATCATTTCATATCATCTCTCATCTGGTGGTCTCTTTCAGGGTAGAAGTGTCAGCGGGTGTCTCCGCGGTGCATGGCAGGATGATAATATCTGAGAGAAACTACTTCCTCCTCCGGTAGGTCGGTTGCTGGTCTCAGCTCTTCTGCTGGGACCATTTCGGGACCGCCCAGCCAGGGACCTCTAGGGCTCGGATCGCCTGCCTGGGACCATTAGGGCTCGGCTGCTGGGCTCGTTGCCGTCCCGCTACAGGGGAGTGGGTTCGTTGTCCTGGCCTGTCGCGGGAGGTCTCTATCCAAGTAAACTGTAGGGAACCTATACTGTCGTGGCTCTTTGGGTCGGCTGCCCTCTTTCTCCTTCGCCTCATCCCTCCTCTCGGGGGTGTCCCCACTTGGGGGCATAGGAACAAAGGGCCCAGCATGGTGGCCTACGTACCGAATCCCCTCCGTAACGAAATCCCAATCCCAATACATACACTGCGATAATTTTACGTAAATATCTCAGTGTTTGTAATTTTTAACTGGTACGCTTCCTCGCTTTGCCATCCCCTCTCCTCTCCCCTTCACGACGCTATCAACTGCCCAAATCATAAATCACATCAGATTTTATTCCGCAGTTCCTTTATACGCCACTAACTCTTCTTAATAATAGAGAAAACCATACATTTGAACCTAATTTTTATTTAAAAAACATTTATTTAAAAAATTATTTCTTCATGCCAATTCTATGAAATCACATTTTTGGTACCTGTTTTACTGCAATGAAACCCCTTGTAAGAAGGAAACCTGTGAAAGCGGAAAAAAGGCGTTCCTATTTAGGCAGGTTCTGTTCCACCTTACACATCTTTCATAACGCATCTCAAAGCTTCGTGGCTTAAGGTCAGATTGCTGCGCTGAGTGAGTGTCTGTGCTGTTCTTGGCTGCACGCCATACTGTTCAATCCTCTTTCAATTAGTGCAGTGGCATTAGTCATTGGGGTAGACTGCATCGCGCTTCTATTTTTAGATATGGGGTAAAGCTTCTTCTGCAATAAAGCTTCTGAATAGCCAGGTAAAGAAACACGTCATGAGCATATTCTTTTATGTGTGTGTGTTTCTGAAGTGGTTTGTGTAACCTTGGAATTATAGGGAACAAATCCTTTTAGCCACATCAAACATTGGAAGTTTTACTAACTTTATTAGGAGGAATGGGAAAGAATTTCTGGAGATATTCAAGTGCCGAAGGAGGTCACTGGTTTCTATTTTACCTTTATATTTTTACACCTATCTAATTATTTGCATGCAACGTATACTTCCTTTCAAAATTATTCTTTTCCTTTAAAGAAACACATTTTAACTCGTTTAATGAGCGACATTTTAAAAATTATTAGTACAAATTTTGATAGAAGTGATTTTCTACAGAAAAACACTGTAGTAGTAGTAGTAGTAGTAGTAGTAGTAGTAGTAGTAGTAGTAGTAGTAGTAGTAGTAGTAGTAGTAGTAGTAGTAGTACTACTAATGTGATTGGAGAGTGCTCAACGGCCTTTTTTTAACTTTTATTTTCCTTATTCTACAACTTTTTATTGTTTCCGTTTGATTACTGTTTGTTTCCTGTATTTTTACATTATACAGGGCATAAACACCCTTGCCCAATGCGAGACTCGAACCCGCGACCCTCTACGCGGCGGACGCAAGATATATACATACTAGCGACCACGGCTAAGAGGGCCGGCACCTTCGCACCTCGACATTTTGTACTACTACTATCTGCTACAAGGAATCCAGTGAGTTTAACACTGGAAGAATAATTAACCCCGCGAGGCAACAGCCCTTACCGGGCCAAGGTGTACTGCCCGACCACTGCATCCGCCCCCTCCCCCAACTTTGCCCACAACAGGCGCCATGGCATTGGAAGAATACGCGAGTTCAAAAGTCGAACTCTAAGCAGGGGATTGAACCCGGGAATATTCCGTGTTCTTAAACCAGAGCTGCCAAGCTCTAGTACGCTGCTCCACGACAGTTAATAGAGGTATATGTTAAGTATTACATCAGCTCACACTTTTCAAATAAACTCATTATCAATAGCATTACCAAATACTTTAGCACATTCAACAATAGAGACAAGACCTGGCAAACGCTATCTCATAACTCGTTTATGGTCCATTGCTCTGTAGTTCATATTCACGCCAGAACTAGCGCTGTACTTATTCCCTTATAATTTTCAAATCACATCAACCCGTGGCGCAACAGCCCTCGTGGGCCAAGCTGCCAACCCGACTGCCGGTCTTACGCCTGCATTACCCAAGGTAGAGTTGGGCGATCATCCAACCGATACGGGGAGGAGATATGGTCAGCATTTCGGCTTTCCAACCAGGGCCGCTACCTAGCGTTAACTCCTCAATTTCCTCACCATCTGAATGGGCACCGGTTCTATACCCGGGACTTAAAATCCGCACCTTTCCAAGGGTGGGATCTATACCGCGTGCTTTCCATGGCAGGGAACCAAAGCAGGATGCCTTGGCCCACCACGCCATGGCGCAGGACCCCTTACAGTTTTATACTTTCACTGAAATCTACAGTGTAGGTAATGAAAAATAGCTTCAAATAAAATAAACATGAGCAAAATATTTTAAATACATTAAACTTATAAGCTAATATTTGGTGCAGAGAATGCGGCAATAACTTTAAATGTACGAAGGTAACTGGTTTCCGAATTATTCCTTGTCAAGCCTAAGGATACATTCTTTATCTGGAATTGGATAAACAAGAAATTCAAAACCACAGATTCAGTCGAAATGAAAGTGGCAAATGTAGCTAGCTGATATTTTACTGCTGGAAATTGATTCTTCATTACAGGTTACGGTATGATAAATCTAATATCACAAAATACTGCATTTTAATATGTTGGGGACTTCTAAAACTTTGGAGCTGATCCTCTATGGGAATTTTGGCTGATACCAGCACATATCTAAAGATGCAAGTATACAACAAGGTGAAGAACAAAGAATAATAATATTTGAGAGTATGTGTGAGAAGGTACACGTATCATTGTTAAAGGAACGAGAGAAATTTGAAAAATAAAAGCGATTATTAAGACATTTTTAAGGAGATAAAAAGTATAAATTTAATAATATTTTTATTGTCAATCAAATTATCTACTGCCTAATGTATCAACCAAAATTTCTTGGTAACATATATCACAATATTTATTTTAGGCTGGCCACATAGCTCAGTCGTGCCATGCTAGGGATCCTGGGTTCGATTTCTGGCAGTGGGGGAGGGGGATTTTTCTCCAACCAAAATAACTCATCTTCCCCAGAGTCTGGAAGTACGAATTAGAGTGCGAATGTGTGCGCGATCTAATGATTAAATCCCAACAAATACGAGTTAACACCTTCGATATGTTCCAAAGGAGAACGGCCGTCGATATGGCCATTGCAGTTAAAGGCGGGGTAGAAATGGAACAACAAAAATATTCATTTTGACAATATTCTAATATGGTATTGCAATATGAGTATTTGAAATACCTTTCTTGCCATTTCCTAAACTGTGTCGAAAGAACAGCAAACGATTTCCACCGGATGTTTCAAAACATCCGAAATTAAGGGCAAATCTAATAAGGATCCTTTTCCTCTAAAAATCCGACTGTCTGTCCAAAATACTCTACGCATTAAGGCTTAAAACTCCAAACTGTGCAAATAAATGTGATGTGTACACAAGTATGAGTTCCTAACGTTGTGAAATATGTGGTTTTCGATGTTTTTTGTATAATTCACTTAAGAGCCCTGCACAAAGTGTATTCAAATTAACATGCTTTTAAATTGGTTATCTACTTTTCCGTATGTACTATATAGTTTATAATCATTTTCGACAGAAAATCATAATGAAAAATAATTGAAGGATTCAGCAACGCAAGACAAACATACTCCTTAATTTCAGCAATACAACCTAAAGGCTTAAGTGTTCGGTTCCCAATCACAAAAAAACAAGAAATTATTTTCAAAGTTTTATTTCCAGAAGTTATTTCTCATTTCTAACAGAAGCTGTATTAAATGTTTATACAATGAAATTCATATTTCTTAAACCGCTACATCACCTTACGTTTTTACAATTAATATTTATTTAGTACTAAATGTGGGATTTTGAAAGTAATCTTAGTCGAAAGGAATTTTTTTCCTCCACTGTGTTTTAGCAGTCAGCATAACTAGAAGTAAACTTATGCTGTTTCTACAAATATGTTTTATGTTTCGAAATAAACTGTTTCATATGAAAAGCTTTTTTCTCTCCTCAAAATGAAAACTCGACTCAAAAGAATGCATGCTAATATATTTACAAAAATGAAACTGTTAGCACATAGTATTCTATTATAAACCAAAATCAAATATGTTGTTTCCCATATTTCGCTAACAGAAATCATCAGTTTTAAAAGCCTGAAGTATTCTTTACCGTATTTTATATCTGCATTAAGTTGGTACATGTAAGTTAAGCGATTTCTGAATGCATTTTTCTGCACAACTTAATACTGTCTCAAGAAAAGTGGTCGTTATCATTATTCTTAACTTGACGTATACTGGGCTAGGAAATGCTAGTTATATCCTATTAAAATATTTAAGCACAAGTGTTGAGGTAATTATTACATTTTCTACTACGGACCTTTAAGTAGGGGAACTATTGTGTCTTTCCAAAAATTTGATGTAAAGAAAAGAACTATTTCTTATGTTAATAAACGAAAGCGGAAAGGAAATAATTCTCTGGAGTCGCTTGCCTAAATAAGGTACTAAATTTTAAAGGGATAGCCAATATATTGAGCGTGATTTTGCCTGCACCGAAGGCTTAAGAAGACGTATGTTGGTGAAGGATATAAAGATCATACATTTTCTTGTGAAGAAATCAACACAGTGCACTTTGACGGATAGTTGGGGGTAAGATAAACTGCACTTATTTTATATAAGTTGAAAATACGCAAAACATACATTTGAATATAACTATTATTTACAGATTTTATTTTAAATTATTCCTTCATTGTAATTCTATGTGATCACAATTTTGTACTTTCCTTTGTAAGACGGAAACCTGTGAAAACACAAAAGTATCTGTTCATATGCGATATTCTGCTTTTGCACTGTACAGTATTGATTTTAACAACCCGATGATGAACAATTATAAATGTTTACCTCCATACAAACACCATGGACGAGGTGTTCGCGAGTTAGAAATTCCTGGTAAACCATAATTTTCTGTTTTCGCTTCAGTAAATAGATTCGTTAACTTTCAATATCCCAACGCTATCCGCGCAGCAAACGTCGATAGCCATTGTGTGCTTAGCAGGTTGACATTACATGCTTGGTTGCATTCAAACTTTGTTATTCAGATATCAGTGTTTCAACTTTGTGTTCATTCGAACTCTCTGATGACAAAACCTGCGACTCAGTCCACTGCTTCCAGTTTTAAAAAGCGCAATGGAAAAGTTGACGTGTCTTCTACCTCTATTTATGTAGTTATTATTAACAATCATCTGTTGAAATTCTGCAGGAATCACAAAATAAAAAAATAAAAAAAGGAGAGAACGTTGACTGAATTACTAGCATTTTTTGCGAGGAAACAGCGGAAATAAAGTTAGTCGGCTGTCACCCTTCACCGAGGAAGGTCGTGTTTACCACACTAAGTTCATGTTCGGCTCTTGGAAGGAACGTAAGTGCAGTCTTCAGTGCTTCCTTTTTGCATTCGGCGTGTATGTACGTGTTCGTTTACGCTCGTGTAGGTTCATGTTCGATTCTTGGAAAGAACCCAAATACAGTTTTCAGTGCTTCCTTTCTGCATACGCGCGCACGTGTGTTTGTGTGTGTTTGTTTACCCTTGTGCTGTCTGCCCACCACAAGAAGGCAAGAAGGAATGCAGGGGAAAAGGGTTTGAACCGTTAATCTGCTCTGTTAGTGAATCTGTTTACTAGGAAATGAGTGTGTAAGAGTGTATATGATTTGTTGCCAGATCTAATGCTCGTTGAAGTAACTTATGTATGGGTGAGTTATGTGACAACTCTTCTATATTTTAAGCGAACGTAGCATCCTTGTAATACTCGGAAGGCGAGCATAAACACCGTGCGCCCAGCAAATGGAATTATGTTACACATTCCTCTAGCTTGCCTTCTTGTGCTGGGCAGACAGTAAGTATATTCGTGTGAGTGTATTGCACTGCTGTAATGCTGGAGATCCATACCAGCCAGTTTCTTCCTTAAAATGTGATGCCGATCAGGAATAAGCTTCTGCTCATCACTTGTAGCTCTTAGCTCAGTCTTCTCCAATGGATATTAGGACTACCCATTCTGCAGAATCTTCAGACGATAATGCTTTCAGACGGCCATTGCGCTACATTTACCAGCATCGTGCCCTGCACTCTTCGCCCCCGGCAGGACAACAATAACGCCATGGCGGAACAGCGCACAGCGAGACAGGAACCCCAAAAGGTAACATTAATAAATTCAAATACAGTATGCAGTATCTCTTTTGTGTTTGTAGCAATTTAAGGTAATGATTAATTGAGAATGGTGGCATTTAAGATGAAGCTCGATACTGACTTTCTTAAAAACACGGGCATTTGTTTATGTTTCTAGACCAAACCGGCTTAGTCTCACTTTAATTCGAAAGTTCGAGTGTGGTTATTTGCAAATTCATTTGCAGCTTTTTGTTCGAATTTACTCTAGGTGTAAGTTATCAATCAGTATTTTTACGAGGAAAAAAAGATATTGTTCATATAAAACTGTACGAGTAAATAAATATTAATTTTGACACAGAATTCAGTAAAAAAGACATGTGTGTCTATTGAAATTAGTTATTTCAACTTAGTTTATCTAAGGTACAAAACGGCTGCACCATGGCCGAGCGGTTAGATCGCTTAGCTCTCGCCAAGGTGGCCCAGATTCAATCCCAGGCGACCACATGCGAGCGGGTTTTCTCGGGTATTTCGGTTTCCCCATCATCTCATTCCAAATGTGCCCCATCTTCATTTAATGTATCGCCAGTGTCACCAGCTGTGGGCGTTAAACACAACATATTCACTTTTTATGGTATAACACATAAACCAAGCACAAATACCTCATACATAGTCCTGCGATGCACAATATGTTCTTCCCTTTTGCCTCTAACGCAATTGTATATGGAGGCACGGAAAAGAGTTTACAAGATACATATATAATTCAAAATATTTCAAAGCTGTACGGGCTGGTCCCTTAGCTCAGTATGTGGAGCACCTGCTTGCCATGCTAGCGGTTTCGCGTTCGATTCCCGCCTACGGGTGGGGAATTTTCTCCAACCAAGACGATTCCCTATCTTCCCCAGAGTGTGCGTGGTCTAATGATACAACCCAACGTTTACGAGTTAACACAATCGATATGTTACACAGGAGAACGGCCGCCGTTATGGCTACTGCAGTTCAAGGCAGGGTATAAATGAAACAAACAAAAATGCGATAGGTAGGGAGATGCCTTGCGCCGGCCGTATGCATGGTAGCCGAGCGGCAAAACGCATGTCTCCTAAGTGGACCAACATAAGTTTGAATCCTTGATTTTCTTTGTGTGTGTGTGTGTGATTTATGTCCTCCAACGTTAGGTCATATCGGACGGTGAATGAATTGGGTGAAATGATGTTCAAATGAGTCCAGGGTCCATGGAGCTTACAGTTACCCGACATTTGTCTTGAAGGATAAGGGAAACCCCGGAAAAACCTTATCCAGATAACTCACCCTGACCGAGATTCAAACTCGGGACCTCTTGAACGTAAGGCAGACACGCTACCATTTACGCTACCGAGGCGAGGTAATCCTTGATGTGCATGTTTCTTTTTATTAGTGTCACTTTAAGAGCAATGTCTTATATTTTCCTCGTAGAAGATACATGAACACATTTATTTATAGAAATGCAAATATGTATAATACTTTCATTTGCAAAATAAATCCAATGTTATTAGAAAATGGCCTTAACACATGGGCTCATTCATCTGTTATGAATAAGCTGGCATACAATGCGCGCGCACCTCATAGCCTTGGAGTTCTGCACAATATGCTGGGAATCATACTGACTTCAGCTATAGCTGAGCGCACACATAAAGACTAGGCTACGAGGAACTCCCTCCTTACGTTAGTGAACGTTGCTAGCTACTCTATCTCAGGCTGCAAGAGCACCTCAAGTGCATATATCTATAGCGTGAGGTCTGTACGGTTATTCATGGAAGGGATTGTTGGTTGTCGACCTGGTTGGGGTCGAAAACGTTTCTCCATTCCTCAGCAAGACGCTGCATTGCTAGAAAAGGCAAATAGCAATCATTTCCAGCATGTGCCTGCAGTTAGAAATAATTCTAACTTCCCTGGGTCCAACCGCACAGGCTTGCGTGCAGTAGGGCCTTCTGATCAATCAGTACCTAAGAAGCAGCGCCTTACAGATGACCACAGATTGCGTCGCCTCGCATTTGCAGAAGAAAATGTCAACATAACTGGAATAGGGTTTTATTCCTCGACGAGCTGACATTTTCACACACACACACAGCCTTGAGGTCGTTGAAGGGTCCTTCGACTCTGGTCATACCGGGACTAGGTCCCTTACTGGCATAGTGAGGGTTTGATTTATATAATGACGGTGGGTTAATTGTGGTATTAAGTTAAGGATGTGAATGGTTGATTAAGGTAATGATGGAGAACAGTATAGTAAGATATAGTAGGTCAGAATATATGGGGGTAATAGCACAAGTCTGGGTTTCTTATATGTTTCTCCTCGGTCGAGATCATACTCTCCAAGTCTTCGGATCAGGTTGTTGAAGCTGTTTGGGTGGTTTGAATAGAAACTGTGGGACAGGTGTAGGATATAATCAAACTTTTGGGAAGGATAGGTCTACATGGATGTTAGCATTTGGGATATTCCAGTCGACTGCGACTGCAGACCAAAGGTAACGGTTTTCGAGGACTTGGGAGTTTGGAGAGATGTGTTTTGGCAGCAGCACCCCAAACTTGGCAGGCGTAAGTAAAGACCGGCCTTAGTACTTGCTTGTACAATAGTATCTTATTGTGAAGAGCCATAGATGATTTGGGGTTGTAAAGTGGATACAACATGGCCATCCTTCTACTGACTTTGTTAGCCACAGCTGTTATGTGGTCTTTCCATGTAAGGCGCATGTCTAGAAGTACGCCGAGGTATGTTGCCTGCGTAGACCAGGGTACATTTGCATCACCTAGATGTAAGTTGGGTACATTCTGTAGTGCTTGCCGTGTGAAAGTGACGGCTTGGGACTTAGTGGCATTGAGTTTTAACCGCCAGGTCGCAAACCAGGCATACAGCATATTCGCGAATATCTGAGCCCGTTGTACTGCGATATCATGTCTCTTTGATGCTGTTGTTATGGCAGTATCGTCGGCAAATAGGTAGAGGTTGCAGCCTCTCAGGGTTGGAAGTGTGTTTGTATATGCAAGGAAAAGCAGGGGCCCAAGGACACTAGCTAGAGGTACTCCTGCGTTTATGGCGTAGGGTTGAGACAGGGTGTCGTCTTTTGCGACAAATGAACGGTTTTGAAGGTATTGGTGTATTATGTGTATGAGGTAGGATGGCTACAAATGGTGGGGGGGGGGGATAATTGTCTACTGCCCCGGAAGAAAACGTTACCACCTAAAATAAGTGGCATAAATGGATCGCTAAGAACGTATCTGTGTTGTATGTCACAAGATGGTCTAGGTGGTTGTAGCAGCTTGATGGCGCATTAAATAGCCAGCGGTATAAAGACAACCTGGAAAACATGAATGTTCCTTCTGTAAGGACTATATTTCCTGTTGGAATGACTGAGTTCCAGCAGGATAACCATCCTGTCCACACAAGTCAGCAGGCTTAAGAAGACGTATGTTGGTGAAGGATATAAAGATCATACATTTTCTTGTGAAGAAATCAACACAGTGCACTTTGACGGATAGTTGGGGGTAAGATAAACTGCACTTATTTTATATAAGTTGAAAATACGCAAAACATACATTTGAATATAACTATTATTTACAGATTTTATTTTAAATTATTCCTTCATTGTAATTCTATGTGATCACAATTTTGTACTTTCCTTTGTAAGACGGAAACCTGTGAAAACACAAAAGTATCTGTTCATATGCGATATTCTGCTTTTGCACTGTACAGTATTGATTTTAACAACCCGATGATGAACAATTATAAATGTTTACCTCCATACAAACACCATGGACGAGGTGTTCGCGAGTTAGAAATTCCTGGTAAACCATAATTTTCTGTTTTCGCTTCAGTAAATAGATTCGTTAACTTTCAATATCCCAACGCTATCCGCGCAGCAAACGTCGATAGCCATTGTGTGCTTAGCAGGTTGACATTACATGCTTGGTTGCATTCAAACTTTGTTATTCAGATATCAGTGTTTCAACTTTGTGTTCATTCGAACTCTCTGATGACAAAACCTGCGACTCAGTCCACTGCTTCCAGTTTTAAAAAGCGCAATGGAAAAGTTGACGTGTCTTCTACCTCTATTTATGTAGTTATTATTAACAATCATCTGTTGAAATTCTGCAGGAATCACAAAATAAAAAAATAAAAAAAGGAGAGAACGTTGACTGAATTACTAGCATTTTTTGCGAGGAAACAGCGGAAATAAAGTTAGTCGGCTGTCACCCTTCACCGAGGAAGGTCGTGTTTACCACACTAAGTTCATGTTCGGCTCTTGGAAGGAACGTAAGTGCAGTCTTCAGTGCTTCCTTTTTGCATTCGGCGTGTATGTACGTGTTCGTTTACGCTCGTGTAGGTTCATGTTCGATTCTTGGAAAGAACCCAAATACAGTTTTCAGTGCTTCCTTTCTGCATACGCGCGCACGTGTGTTTGTGTGTGTTTGTTTACCCTTGTGCTGTCTGCCCACCACAAGAAGGCAAGAAGGAATGCAGGGGAAAAGGGTTTGAACCGTTAATCTGCTCTGTTAGTGAATCTGTTTACTAGGAAATGAGTGTGTAAGAGTGTATATGATTTGTTGCCAGATCTAATGCTCGTTGAAGTAACTTATGTATGGGTGAGTTATGTGACAACTCTTCTATATTTTAAGCGAACGTAGCATCCTTGTAATACTCGGAAGGCGAGCATAAACACCGTGCGCCCAGCAAATGGAATTATGTTACACATTCCTCTAGCTTGCCTTCTTGTGCTGGGCAGACAGTAAGTATATTCGTGTGAGTGTATTGCACTGCTGTAATGCTGGAGATCCATACCAGCCAGTTTCTTCCTTAAAATGTGATGCCGATCAGGAATAAGCTTCTGCTCATCACTTGTAGCTCTTAGCTCAGTCTTCTCCAATGGATATTAGGACTACCCATTCTGCAGAATCTTCAGACGATAATGCTTTCAGACGGCCATTGCGCTACATTTACCAGCATCGTGCCCTGCACTCTTCGCCCCCGGCAGGACAACAATAACGCCATGGCGGAACAGCGCACAGCGAGACAGGAACCCCAAAAGGTAACATTAATAAATTCAAATACAGTATGCAGTATCTCTTTTGTGTTTGTAGCAATTTAAGGTAATGATTAATTGAGAATGGTGGCATTTAAGATGAAGCTCGATACTGACTTTCTTAAAAACACGGGCATTTGTTTATGTTTCTAGACCAAACCGGCTTAGTCTCACTTTAATTCGAAAGTTCGAGTGTGGTTATTTGCAAATTCATTTGCAGCTTTTTGTTCGAATTTACTCTAGGTGTAAGTTATCAATCAGTATTTTTACGAGGAAAAAAAGATATTGTTCATATAAAACTGTACGAGTAAATAAATATTAATTTTGACACAGAATTCAGTAAAAAAGACATGTGTGTCTATTGAAATTAGTTATTTCAACTTAGTTTATCTAAGGTACAAAACGGCTGCACCATGGCCGAGCGGTTAGATCGCTTAGCTCTCGCCAAGGTGGCCCAGATTCAATCCCAGGCGACCACATGCGAGCGGGTTTTCTCGGGTATTTCGGTTTCCCCATCATCTCATTCCAAATGTGCCCCATCTTCATTTAATGTATCGCCAGTGTCACCAGCTGTGGGCGTTAAACACAACATATTCACTTTTTATGGTATAACACATAAACCAAGCACAAATACCTCATACATAGTCCTGCGATGCACAATATGTTCTTCCCTTTTGCCTCTAACGCAATTGTATATGGAGGCACGGAAAAGAGTTTACAAGATACATATATAATTCAAAATATTTCAAAGCTGTACGGGCTGGTCCCTTAGCTCAGTATGTGGAGCACCTGCTTGCCATGCTAGCGGTTTCGCGTTCGATTCCCGCCTACGGGTGGGGAATTTTCTCCAACCAAGACGATTCCCTATCTTCCCCAGAGTGTGCGTGGTCTAATGATACAACCCAACGTTTACGAGTTAACACAATCGATATGTTACACAGGAGAACGGCCGCCGTTATGGCTACTGCAGTTCAAGGCAGGGTATAAATGAAACAAACAAAAATGCGATAGGTAGGGAGATGCCTTGCGCCGGCCGTATGCATGGTAGCCGAGCGGCAAAACGCATGTCTCCTAAGTGGACCAACATAAGTTTGAATCCTTGATTTTCTTTGTGTGTGTGTGTGTGATTTATGTCCTCCAACGTTAGGTCATATCGGACGGTGAATGAATTGGGTGAAATGATGTTCAAATGAGTCCAGGGTCCATGGAGCTTACAGTTACCCGACATTTGTCTTGAAGGATTAGGGAAACCCCGGAAAAACCTTATCCAGATAACTCACCCTGACCGAGATTCAAACTCGGGACCTCTTGAACGTAAGGCAGACACGCTACCATTTACGCTACCGAGGCGAGGTAATCCTTGATGTGCATGTTTCTTTTTATTAGTGTCACTTTAAGAGCAATGTCTTATATTTTCCTCGTAGAAGATACATGAACACATTTATTTATAGAAATGCAAATATGTATAATACTTTCATTTGCAAAATAAATCCAATGTTATTAGAAAATGGCCTTAACACATGGGCTCATTCATCTGTTATGAATAAGCTGGCATACAATGCGCGCGCACCTCATAGCCTTGGAGTTCTGCACAATATGCTGGGAATCATACTGACTTCAGCTATAGCTGAGCGCACACATAAAGACTAGGCTACGAGGAACTCCCTCCTTACGTTAGTGAACGTTGCTAGCTACTCTATCTCAGGCTGCAAGAGCACCTCAAGTGCATATATCTATAGCGTGAGGTCTGTACGGTTATTCATGGAAGGGATTGTTGGTTGTCGACCTGGTTGGGGTCGAAAACGTTTCTCCATTCCTCAGCAAGACGCTGCATTGCTAGAAAAGGCAAATAGCAATCATTTCCAGCATGTGCCTGCAGTTAGAAATAATTCTAACTTCCCTGGGTCCAACCGCACAGGCTTGCGTGCAGTAGGGCCTTCTGATCAATCAGTACCTAAGAAGCAGCGCCTTACAGATGACCACAGATTGCGTCGCCTCGCATTTGCAGAAGAAAATGTCAACATAACTGGAATAGGGTTTTATTCCTCGACGAGCTGACATTTTCACACACACACACACAGCCTTGAGGTCGTTGAAGGGTCCTTCGACTCTGGTCATACCGGGACTAGGTCCCTTACTGGCATAGTGAGGGTTTGATTTATATAATGACGGTGGGTTAATTGTGGTATTAAGTTAAGGATGTGAATGGTTGATTAAGGTAATGATGGAGAACAGTATAGTAAGATATAGTAGGTCAGAATATATGGGGGTAATAGCACAAGTCTGGGTTTCTTATATGTTTCTCCTCGGTCGAGATCATACTCTCCAAGTCTTCGGATCAGGTTGTTGAAGCTGTTTGGGTGGTTTGAATAGAAACTGTGGGACAGGTGTAGGATATAATCAAACTTTTGGGAAGGATAGGTCTACATGGATGTTAGCATTTGGGATATTCCAGTCGACTGCGACTGCAGACCAAAGGTAACGGTTTTCGAGGACTTGGGAGTTTGGAGAGATGTGTTTTGGCAGCAGCACCCCAAATTTGGCAGGCGTAAGTAAAGACCGGCCTTAGTACTTGCTTGTACAATAGTATCTTATTGCGAAGAGCCATAGATGATTTGGGGTTGTAAAGTGGATACAACATGGCCATCCTTCTATTGACTTTGTTAGCCACAGCTGTTATGTGGTCTTTCCATGTAAGGCGCATGTCTAGAAGTACGCCGAGGTATGTTGCCTGCGTAGACCAGGGTACATTTGCATCACCTAGATGTAAGTTGGGTACATTCTGTAGTGCTTGCCGTGTGAAAGTGACGGCTTGGGACTTAGTGGCATTGAGTTTTAACCGCCAGGTCGCAAACCAGGCATACAGCATATTCGCGAATATCTGAGCCCGTTGTACTGCGATATCATGTCTCTTTGATGCTGTTGTTATGGCAGTATCGTCGGCAAATAGGTAGAGGTTGCAGCCTCTCAGGGTTGGAAGTGTGTTTGTATATGCAAGGAAAAGCAGGGGCCCAAGGACACTAGCTTGAGGTACTCCTGCGTTTATGGCGTAGGGTTGAGACAGGGTGTCGTCTTTTGCGACAAATGAACGGTTTTGAAGGTATTGGTGTATTATGTGTATGAGGTAGGATGGCTACAAATGGTGGGGGGGGGGGATAATTGTCTACTGCCCCGGAAGAAAACGTTACCACCTAAAATAAGTGGCATAAATGGATCGCTAAGAACGTATCTGTGTTGTATGTCACAAGATGGTCTAGGTGGTTGTAGCAGCTTGATGGCGCATTAAATAGCCAGCGGTATAAAGACAACCTGGAAAACATGAATGTTCCTTCTGTAAGGACTATATTTCCTGTTGGAATGACTGAGTTCCAGCAGGATAACCATCCTGTCCACACAAGTCAGCAGGTTTCAAACTGGTTCTCGCAAAGGCAAGATATCGAAGTGATTAATTCGCCTCCTTGCTCCCCAGATTTGAATTCTATTGAAAATGTGTGGGCAGAGGTGAAGAAAGTTGTGGAGTTAAATTGACCTGCAAGACTACGAAAGACAAAAGAGGTTTTGTGGGATCAAATATAGATTGCTTGGGAGGAAGTATCTTCTCGTGAAAATTTCAATACGCTTTTGGTCACATCCATGCCCCGCAGAATGAGGGCAGTTATAGAAGGATTGGGTTTACACACCCGATATTAAGTTATATTCCATAGGAATAAAATATTTATTTCATTCAGTTTAAAAACAAAGAGTAGAATGTTTCAGTTTTTATGTGTAACCATAAACTCCATAAGATAAACTAAACCTTAGCAACTGAAAGTTACATTACAATGTGCGTAATAAACATTTCGTATTTCTGCAATTAAAAAATTAAAAATGTTCGGTATTCGAACCTTTGTAAGTCCAACTCTCACATATTTGTCTATAACCGCTCGACTACCAGTCCACGTTTAGTAACTGAGACTCAATTAGGAGAGGATTCAGTAGAACGAAGCTAAAGAGTCGCGTTCCATGACCCATTGTAAATCGGCCGTGGAAACGATGTGGACATTGAACAATAAACGTTTCCAGAGTCTGCTCATTTTCTCCTAAGGGCGTACAGAGGATGATGTTGCTGACAGAATAGATGAACAAACTAATTCTCATCATTCTTATGCATAGAATCGTAACATATATTGACAAGCAACTTGAAGAGAAGAAAAAAAAACATGAAAAAAGAAGACTAAAACTGTTATAGCACATTATTTTTAGCATACGAGTATGTAACGTATTTTATATCAGTCTATGCACCAATGTCCATACTTCTAGTAGAATTAAATGCAAAATATACTGCCAAAAATTTACATGCACCTTTTTAACTTCCTTGCCGCACTTTGCAGTACCTAGCGAACGTCAAATGTTCCACGATTTGCCACTCCTACACAAAATCGTTTTCAGCCTTTGAAAGATGACGCTGGAATGAAAAAATACTCATCCGGCAGCTTCCACCTCCAAGGAGCACATTCCAACGATATGTCTACGTAATACACAAAATTATCAATTATTCGACAACATTAAGCTACCTGTTGCGTCTGAGTTTCATAATGAGTTGCATGGACTTACTGCTAAATCACAATTTCGTAATTAATACTCGCTCTTTTACTACCATCAATAGCAACACTTTACCTATGGAAACCCGGTCGATAAGACTTTTTCTATGGAAAACTATTGGATGGAGAATGTGAAAGCAAAAATGGAATCCTAGATGAAGACGGCACGCGAAATGAAAAATGTAAATTCAGACAAAATGTGAAGTAAAATAAAAGTGAATTCAGCAGTGGAGAAAACACAGGCGAAAATGAATTACGAAATGGAGAAGCTTAGGTCTAAGATTTATTCCGAGTCAAACAAAATAAACACGGATTTTTCGACTAAAATTGACGCGCCACTCGCCGGCGTGAAGACACATGCAGGAGCTCGCGAATCGGTGAAAGTCTACAGTTAGTTCCCAGAAATACGTAAAAAGTGGCTAAGCTTTATGGAAGACAGAAAGAATCCAGGGTAGATCGAGCTTCCATGACGCAGCACAACATCGTGTGGTCCAGCCACCCAAAAAATGAACATACGTCAAACTTTGAAGTCCTCCACCGACAACTGTCATCCTCGAGGTCCACAACGGAAGTACAGCAGGAGCCTCAGAACTTCTATTCAGCCTTCAGGATCAGCTGGCTGGTGTTCTGAACGAGATTATTTAGTCAATCCAGATAAGGAGGCAGACCTCGTCAATGAGATCCATCATCGTCTCCATAAGGTGCTGGAATGTGGCTGGGGCTTTGCAG
This sequence comes from Mantis religiosa, assembly GCA_030765055.1. Lineage (NCBI taxonomy): Eukaryota > Metazoa > Arthropoda > Insecta > Mantodea > Mantidae > Mantis > Mantis religiosa. Next base: position 57,092,571 of record CM060950.1, read on the forward strand.
ATACCAAAATATTTGACCCGTGGAGAATGTGATCTCCTTGTTTGGGGTCTAAAGGTACTTGCTATTATCTCGATTTCAAGTACAAGGCCGGCAATAACTGGTCACCAGCGAGTGTCCAGAGTATCGTCAAGTCGTGCTTCATGGTCTAGGGGTAGCATGCTAGCCTCTTGATTCTCGAGGTCGCGTGTTCAAACCCGGCGATGGTTGAATTTTTTCGGGCGTAAAATGCTTAGCATGACTTCCTTCGGAAGGGAAGTAAAGCTGTGATCCCGTGTCGTAGATTTAGAACACGTAAAAGAATTTCAAGCTGGATAAAGAGACCTCTAGGCAAAATTAAGAGGTATTTCAAGTTCAGTAAAGAATGGGACGCTAAGAACCATAGCAGCTAAAGAGAATCTATTAATAAAAACTAAATTTAAATTTCAGTGCCATCAATCCTAGGTATAGGACAACAGTAGTTTGGCGTGACGATATTAGCTTCCTTCAGTACACATATAAGCGTAGTTCGCTGTTCTTGTTCACTAGAAATACAACAAAGTACCAATGACTTTCGGATTCTTCGCTTATCTCCTATCATGCAGCGTGTCGAGTAACTCCGCTTGCACGTGTTGGTGGTAGCCTGATAGTTCGGTCGTCTCCAGTGTCTATGTGGTGGAGCACTCTATTGATGTGGCCGCCGTAATCTCCTTTGCCTTGGCTACTGATACCGCCGAAGTAGATATTCGACGCTCACTAGTTGCTTCCAAATTGCTTCATAGTTAAAAGTCGGCCGCTCTTTTCAGTAAGCTTTCAGCTCGGGTCCCAGTGCTGCTCCTCGGGCCTTGGTTTGACGTTACTCGTTACACTCTAAACTTCTCCACACAAATCACCAGGCTACGAACTAGCTCTCGTAAAGGCAAGATATGATAGGATTGACGGACATCTTTTATCATCAGATTTGAATCTTATTGAAAATGTGTGGGCAAAGATGAAAGAAGTTTTAGGGGTAAATTGGCTATGAATACAACACAAAACAAAACAAGTTTTTTTATAATAAATATTTCATGTTTAGTTTGAAAAGAAATAAAGAAATTTCATTTTTTGTCAAGTTAATACCAAATGAAAGGTAACATTAGAACGAAGGAAAAGGTACGCCGGCCCACTCACCGTTGTAAACCAGTCGCGGAAATGTTTTTGACGTTATACACTTTCAAAGTCCGCTCATACCTAATCTGTCTTAGGATGTACAACTATAGTAAATGTTTTTCTGCCCGCCTCGGTAGCACAGACGGTAGAGTGTTTGCTCACGTTCAAGAGATCCCGTGTTTTAATCTCGCTCAGGGTGAGCTATCTGTATAAGGTTTTTTCCGGGGCTTTCCCTTATCCTGAAAGAAGAATGTCGGGTAAATCTAGCTCTGTAGAGCTTAACTTGAGCATCATTTCACCCATTTCATTCATCGTCCGATATGACTGAACCTTGCAGGACCTACATTTCAAAAAAAAAAAAAAAAAAAAAAAAAAAAATAAATAAATAAATAAATAAAATGATTTTCTCAAAATACTGATGTCAGATGAGGATGTCTAATTGCAACTTATGAATGGCATCAAGCAACAGCTTTCCTTTAGGATTACTGCGTCTCGAGATGCACCTTGGCAGAGATTAAAGAGATTGCAAATCAATCAATGTATAAAGCTGCCAGATGGTCTTTGGTTGGGAATGGATTAAAATTAAAGAACTTGGGTTTTGACTCCAAGAGATCATTCGTTGAATTTGCAAATTTTTACATATACCTTAAACGATAGGTGGCAGTGTGTAATAAGGTACAGATTTTTATTACTAAATGTAGAGCACCCCATTATGACAGCACTGGGTGAACCGCCCTGTATCGTCTAGCCAGCCAGTTCTAGTTTCGCTTCTTTTTTTTTAATTTTATTTTTAATATATTTATTAGAACGGTCAGCAATAATACATGCTTTGCAGATCTGAGAGAACAGATACAAAATAACTAGTTTCGTTTCTGTGGCTAGAAGTATGTAATATCGTAGTTCAGACAGCGCAGTTTTAACTCTCATATTTATTATTGCTATTCTGGGAATTACAAATGTCCATATTAGGCAAATGGTCCATTATATTTGCAACATTTGACTTGCACCATGCAATAAAAGTTGTCGATTAGTTAATAAGGAATATAAATTTACCTATTAGACACTGAAATTTATCCATAATATTTTGGGTTCTCAAAGCATCAGCATTCAGTATATTGACAGCTATTTAAGTATATTTTGAAGAGGTACTTGACTAGCACCAGTAATAATGACATGCGCTTTATTAGTGAAAATGAATGATTTGTAACATCCAAGACAGTTGTAGGTGCTTGCTGTTGTAAGATGAAGATGCATGTACATAATGTGAATTGGTATTCTTTCCTTTGCGTTTGTCCTTTTTGTTTGGGATGGTTAGTTTCACATATATTTTTATACTTTGAGCAGCCTCTGTAGTTAGCTGTGGGTTGTCAATCACAGTTCACACAAATAAAGGAAGCTATTTTGATTTATAGCAGTGTTTATTTGCACGGTACCACTGCACTTGACGCAAAGTAAACGTTTATGGCCACACGTCTGATAATTCAGGCACTGCTCTACTGCAGGTTTAGTCTTAGCTACCGAGTAATACAGCCCTGTCGGTATGTAAATAGTTCTATTCTCAGCACTGGACCTTAGACCGACATAAAAGGATAACTGCAATTTGGTTCTTGGAAGTTAAACCAACAGTTTGAGTCGGGGAGGTTTTCTTGAATGTCCTGAGCTGCATTTTTGGATGGTAAACGTAACCCATGGCGCAATATTCCAAAGCGCCGGGCTCGTAGCCGTGGTCGCTAACCTACCGCCGCGTAGAGGGTCGCGGGTTCGAGTCCCGCCTTGGGCATGGGTGTTTATATGCATTGTGTATTCCCGTAGGGGAGAGGATCTGTCCCCTCCAGCTGCCGTGAAGCGGACGCTGCGGACCCTTAGCACTCGTGGTAAAATATGTTTAGTTAACTCATGTGCAGTCGGCCGCTGCCTTTGACTAACCCTTATAATAGTTTTACAACCCTGGCCCTCCTCCTCACAGACCTTTCTGCAAGGTTGCCACCTTTCTCGATACGTCATGGGTATCGTACGAGGTTTCGTCTAAATAAATTATCTTATGTCCATTACTGCAAAACTTTCTTAGTTTTGACGATATATATCGCCAAGCTACAATTCTACTGGATTCCATAATAACCCTTAAATTATTCAATGTGCAGTATTTGAAACCCAGCTCCTTTAGGAGACCGCGCAATGTGCAGTGCCCAAAAGGAAAATCACAAATTTCTTGCAAATGTCTAAGGTGGGCGCTCTCCCTTTTGCATAGAATCTATAAATTTCTCGACGAATTAAATCGCATGTAAAATTATCTACTTTAGAGAAACGTTTCCTTTAGTTTTCACACTTGATCGGCGTCTTTGGTATTCCTTTCGTCACAATATTTCTTACTGTATTTCTGTGAATTCCCATAATTGATCATCATTGCATGACCCCTTACCAAGATTATTTCTCAGCACATATTTATATATGTTCAAAACAAGTGCTTGAATTTGCTTAGAAACAGTTCCCGTTGAAACTTTTGTTTTTTGAGGCTTTTCCAGTAATATAACTCGGCCCAGTTATTCACACTATTGTCTTCACTTTGATTATTTTCACGTGACTGAAATTTATCTACTACTGCATTTGCATTTATCACTGCATTTCCCTCCCACGGTCTCCACATCGTGACACACAAGGAATTGCTGCACATAATGAAACAGATCAACTGGAAGTTGGAACTTTGGCAACTGAGACTCCACGTGGAGTATACATGCGGCTGTCACTTCGAGAAAATCAGGGTTGCTATTGGTCCTCAGTGTTCCATTTCTGAAGTGAGGAGGTAGATTTATGACGGTCATTAGTGGGCGGGAAGGTCAGGTCCCTTGAGGTCCCTTTGAGTGGCAACTGCACACACGTTAACTAAGCAGACTTTACCTCTGACGTTACTAGAGGAACCTCGGGCCGAAAATTGGAGCCCCTCCCTCAGGGAGTTGTTCCGGTATAAAAATGACGAAGAACCAGGTAAAGTGATTATGAAACGGATAAAAGGAAAGGTGTTACGTAGCAGTTAGTTGAATGAAATTACGAGGGAAAGCGGAGAACACGAAGAAAACCGCCAAGACGTCGCTTTATCCACGATGTATCCCACATTCGGTCTCCAAGAGTCGAGCCAGGTCTAATCACACGGCCCTGTCGCCATGATTAATCCTATTTAATGCGTTGTTTTAAAAGCAATCAACATAGGGCAATAAGCTTTATGATGATATCAAGGATCACAAACAGCTGTGCTACACGTCATCACAGAATTCTGATCCCATTGCTTCCTCAGCTCTGCAACAAATGCCGAGCCACATCGTACCATAACAGTCCATGAGTTGTAGTCTACACCCGAGAGAGGAATCCCTAGTTTTTCACAATTTGCATCAGCGCTGCTCACCTAACCTAAAACGGAACGCGAACGTTTTCACAGGTTTCCATTTTCCAACCAACTGTATTTCAACAATTGTGAACCCATATATTTATAACGAAGGAATAATGTAAAATAAAGATCCGCAAATACAAATTAGGTTCAAATGACGTAAAGACATCTTTTCTAGGGCGCTGAGTTGGTTAAAGCTATGGCACGGATAACTAAAGATCCATGGTTCAAATCCCGGTCGTGCATTGAATTTTACAGACTGATTCCAAACAGATATGTTCTAAAAAGCTGTCCATGTTATTTATGGAGCTACTAATAAATGCAAAAATCCCAAGAGTTCTACTCTGAGTGAAAAGAACTAGTTCAGCACTTCTATGGTGCCCGCCTCGGTAGCGTGCTGGTAGCGTGTCTGCCTCACGTTCAAGAGTTCCCGAGTTCGAATCTCGGTCAGGGTTAATTACCTGTATAAGGCTTTGTCCGGGGTTTTCCCTTATCTCTTCAAGACGAATGTCGGGTAACTCTATGCTCTATGGACCCCGGACGCATTGAGCATCATTTTACCAATTCGATTCATCGTCCGATATGACTTAATGTTGGAGGACGTAAATTACACACACACACACACACACACACACACACACACACACACACACACACACACACACACACACACACAACCTTCTATGGCAAATTAAAAGACATTTTAATCATTTGATGAATTATGTTGTTTTAAGGCGACAGATCAATGAAATTTCTCTCATATAAATGTTTAAGCAAGCTTCCTAATAACAAACTACTGAATCTTAATAGTCTCTTAGGATTTTCAAGACAGAAAGCGGCTTTATATTTGAAGTTCAAGTAAGCATATGCTTGTAGTATTATTTCTGTTGTTTTCTTACAAAGTAGACGTACTTACAAAATTTACGTCCAGTAAACTTTCTGTTTAATTTTGTAATTAGTACTTATATTCAACGGATGATTGTGAATAATACACAAAAGAGGAAAATACACTGTCAGGTTCTCCCCTATGCTTTCTAAAAAATCTGATGCCAGTGGAATGAGTAACCATTTTTGTCATCAGGGAATTTCAATGAATGCAAATGCTGAAAATATATGTGAAAAAACAAAGATTGAAAATAACCAACCATATTAGTGAGCAGCATAATGTAAACCTCCCAAAAATATAATTTCTATCGACATATGTCAAGCAGATCAAGTTCAGATCTGCTTTGAAAGAGACCATCTGAATGGGTTTATTGAAGCAAAAATCACAAAGTATGACTTTTCTGTGTTTTTCACGCGCTGTCACCTCATTCATGGATGTTGGCATTGAGATCTGATAGACGTTTTTCAGCATTTGTCATTGGGTTGTCAAAACTAATAAATGCCTTACAGTGCAGGATTGCAATAGCGCATATGAAAAGTAGTAATACAATAAACCTTGCCCAAAAAAAAGGGATCGAACCAGTATGTTTTTTTGTTTTCACAAATGTTCGTCTTACAAAGAGTTTTGTTTTAATAAAACAAAGAACGCAAAATGTGATCCCATCAAATTACAATGAAGGAATAATTTAAAAGTCTGTACATAAACATTAGGTTCAAATGTATGTTTTTGCTGCATTTTCAACTAGTTTCTCTGTCGCCCACGTATCCGTCAAGTGCAGTATGGCAACTTCTTCAAAACAAAACATTCCACGATCTCCCATAGTAGGTCCTACTGCAGTTGTAACCTACCGAGTATACTAATCATCATAGACACCCTTAAAGGATATATATGACTGAAATTTCAAGAACATTTTCAATAAATCACCTTTTCCTCCTTTTAGTCTATAAAATAATGTAAGCCTTTCTGACTCCAAAGAATGCTCAAAAGCCATTTTTAAAAGCTCTAATCTAGTTTGAAAGTTACGCGAATGCTAGTGTTAGATATGAATTCTAATTCTTTATCCTAGTTTTCTCGCTATTGAAAATTTTAGCATTTTTCATCATTTAAAATGCTCCTTGCGTCGCAGTTTTAGTGTTAGACTAACGAAACTTAATACACATGTTCATAGAGACACAGTCAATGGAAATTACCCTGGGTTTTATTGTGAGATACATTTAAGCACACTTTCTTTACTTCAAAACACAAAAATTTCAAATTTTGGGCAAAAAAAAAAAAACATTCATAGCTTTTTGAGACACAGAGAAACCTATGGCAAATTAAAAAAATGGATGTACTGGGGACCTGTTAGACCAAATTGTAAGTTATTTTGTCGCAAGAGACTTTTTAGGTGACGTAACAAAAATAAGTATCTTTGAGCATATTTTCCAAACTAACAAAGTGAAATTGTAAAATTTGGACTGTATCATATTTGTACTAAGTTGCATATGTGGTATAAATCTCACTAGCGCTATTAGTACAGGATTTCAAATTTCCAGTCGTATGTATCCTTATCAAAAAGATGAGCAGACTCTGGAAGCGTCCACATCGTGTCCACGGCCGATTTACAATGGTGTCATGGAATGCGTCTCAATAGCCTCGTCCTATTGAATCCTCTCATAATACTAGTACTACTACTACTACTACTACTACTACTACTACTACTACTACTACTACTACTACTACTACTACTACTACTACTACTACTACTACTACTACTACTAATAATAATAATAATAATAATAATAATAATAATAATAATAATAATAATAATAATAATAATAATAATGTTGATACATTGTATATTGTTTCATATGCTTCGTGCATATTCACATAGGGAATCCTTCCTTGCGAAAACTGAGTATCATAATTGACTCACAATTGAGTCTCAATTACTAAACGTGCACTGATAGCTGGGCGATAATAGACTAGTATGCAGGAGTTAGACCTACAACGGTTCGAATCCCAGACATCGTTTTGATTTCTTTTAATGGTTGAAATACGAAATGTGTATTAAGCACATTGTGATATAACTTCCAATTGCTACGGTTTATTTGATTTTATGGCATATATGCTCACACGTAAAAACTGAAACATTCTACTGTTTTTAAACTAACTGAAATAAATGGTTTATTCCTATATGTAAAATCAAATAAAAATGGAAATTAACATAGTATCGGCTGTGTAAACCCTCTGTTTCTATTACTACCCTCATTCTGCTGGCCCTGGATGAGACCAAATGCCTAGTGAAATTTTCACGAGTGGGTACTTCCCAGTACATGCCAGCACCATTCATAACAGATGAATGAGCCCGAGTGTTTACACAACAAATATTAAGGCAAATTTCTAATAACATTGCATTTTGAAAGGGTAGAGCCAGACTGAAGGGCAGTGCGTCCTACACACGGCTAGTGTGAAAGAACAAATAATTTCCATTAATTGTACCTAATAGTAGTCCGAACTATAAAGCCCGGGCCTTAAAGTACTTACAGCATAGTAAGTCGCCATTAAGGTGGTTGTCTCATGTGTTTATGAGAACTCCTAAGTGGTTTACCGGGAAAATACAAGTCAGTTGGAGAATTTAATGTCATATCGGCACGTCGGCCATAGTAGCTCAATGGTAGAGCGGCTGGACGGAAACCAGAAGATCCGTGGTTCAAATCCCAGCTATGGCATTGAATTTTTCATTCTGACTCTACGTTTCCACAATTTAGGCTACACACGGCCAATGTGAAAGAACAATTAATTTCCAATGATTGACCTAATAGTGGGCCGGGCCTTAAAGTACTTACATGTAGTAAGTCGCCATTAAGGTGGTTGTCTCATGTGTTTATGAGAACTCCTAAGTGGTTTACCGGGAAAATACGAGTCAGTTGGAGAATTTAATGTCATATCGGCACGTCGGCCATAGTAGCTTAATGGTATAGCGGCAGGACGGAAACCAGAAGATCCGTGGTTCAAATCCCGGCTATGGTATTGAATTTTTCATTCTGACTCTACGTTTCCACAATGTTATTTGCTGTTTTATAAATGAATGTGTTTAAAATATTATTTATCTTCTGCAAGAAAAACATTAGACACGCCTATTAAATCAACAATATTAAAAAAAAAAAAAAAAAAAAAAAAAAAACATGAACATGAAGGTTTCAAACTCATGTTGGTCTGCTTACGACCCAAGTCGCAGGCATATGCATAGTTAAGAGATGAAGCCAGAGTGATAGATATCAAAGCGTATATTAGAAAAATTAATTGTTCCTTCCCACTAGCTATGGGTAGGCCAAAGTCTGGAAAGGTAGAGTCAAACTGAAAACTTCAATGCTATAGCCGGGATTCGAATCATTGACTCTACCTTTCCAAAGCGAATATTTTGAACACAGTGTCAATCAATGCTTCCGATATTTTCCGAATCGAACTTCGTTTCTGGCAGCTGCTCCAATGAGGTATGTCAACAATGTCCTGAACGTACATGTCATTATTAAAAATGTAAACCACAGTGCAGCTAGACCTTATAAAGTTATCAGCAGGTATAGGAATTCTTAAACAACTGGTTTGTTTCAATTTAACTGCACTCAAACCATTATTATTTCAACGAGCGTAAGTAACATGGGCCAGATGGCAGGCAAAACGCAGTGTGTCTGCGAAGACAAGGATTGGGGTGGTTTGTCATCCATGACACCTCTGTGTTAGGTCAATAACATTTCGTCTTGGCTTGGATGGATTTTGGAAAGCGTCGAGTAATATTTCCAGGCATAGGAATTCTTAAGCACTTGACATTACCACAAAGAGCGTAAACAATAGCGGCCAAGGGTCACCGACAGGCAACTAAACCCGATGAGAGTGCTGTCTACAAATACCAAAAACTCCACAAGGATTGGGAGTTGTGATATCTATGTAGCTATAGAAATTTAACTGATGTTTTTTCCAAATGAATTTTTTTGCTAGTTACCAGCATGTATTTAGTTTGTATTTTTATATTATTAGTTTTTTATTTTCTTTTTGTAGTTGTATATCTGAAAGAATTAATGTAAAATAGTTGTATGAATTTAAAAAATTGCAATAAATTAGAAAATATGAATATATGCCCGTACAGTTTTACTAGGTGCCGGGGTAGAGTATTCAGATTTGATTTTATTTGACTTTTGTCCTTGTCTACAATCCAGTAACAATTCAACCTCGTTCCCCCCCCCCCCCCTCCTGTGCGTATTACTACGCCCCATAAAAAGCATGAGCAAAATGCAGAAGAGTTACTGCGGCTTCCAGGCCTATTTTTACTAAAATAGCGTATTTTGAAGATCTTTATATTTTTTCTCCCTTTCTCGTCAATGCTGACGTTAGGAGGCGCTTGGGTTACCTCCGAGCGAGGGAGCCGAAGCATCTGACCTGAGATGAAATCAGGGTTGAGGGGTCGTCCCAAAGCCTGAGATGAATGATTGATAGAGCAATTGGTGGAATGATGCTGGGGGAAACCGGAGAACTCGGAAGAAACCCACCCCAGCGCCATGTTATCCACCACAAATCCCACTTTGCGGTCGTCTGGGCTCGAACCCGGGCCGCCTAGGTGAGAGCCAAACGGTCTAACCACTTAGCCATGGTGCGGCCAAGATCTTTACATAGTAGTTAAAAAAAACCAATGTTGATTTTTCGGGAAATAACCTTCATTCGGAAGAAATTCGGCTTAGCTTTTATTTAACTATAATAAATTGACAGAAACTTGCTAAACAAAGAACGTAGACGTCTTTGAAACATCACTTGGTTCAAATAACCTTTATTGTGGCATCAGTCTCTCCCATATATCAGTTGCTAATGGCTTGATTTTTCAATATTTTGTTATTTTTGCAGTGTTGTGGGCACTGAATTGGCCACTAGGCAATAGCTGTTTATTTCACCATCTACTTCATGTTTTTAGATAAATATTTATAGAATCAAATTCATAACTTATTTATCTGTAGGTACAAGGAAATGGAGGAAACCGAGGCGTAGCAGTACTTAAAAGCACCTAAAAGTAATACTTGTCTTTTTTTTTTTTTTTTGTAGTGTAGGAGTAGTTTGTAGAATTGTCGAGTCTGACTTCGTAGAAAAGTGATGTTGAGTTTGGGTGCTGCATATGGTCAGGTTTCTAGTGTTCGCCAACGCAAAGAAAGTCCCTGACAGGAATGTGCTACCCTTACACAGTGCAACAAGGACAGTGCATGTGTGTGACAGAGAACACATGCTACACATGGAGTAGAACCGTTAAAAAAACATACGCCCTAGGAGATTTAGGATTAGAATTTACTACGGAGAAGATTCGGGATGGTGACCAGTCGTGATCCATTGTACCTATGTCCCCAAGTGGGACAACCCCGGGAGGAAGGATGATACTCACCGAGGTCTACTTCCCATAAGCCCCAGCCCCGTAGGACCGGGAACCCGGGCCTCATCTGTTATTTCCATTAGGACAGCACCTATTTTATAAGCTGCCCCCCCGCCTGCACACGGCAAGCAGGACGGATGTGGATACGCCACATATGCGCCAGTCCTTAATGAACCAGCTACCAAATAACCTTGGTAGGGCCGCCAGTGTCTAGCTCACCGGCTACTAGCTCTGCAGGCTAGTCCCCGGGACTTATGAGGCAACCCTCTACCCCCTCCGGGCGGCCCTTGGCGGCCTGGCCAGAGGTACCCAATTGCCCGTGGGTGACGGGAACCCCCACCCCCTCGAGACCAACCCAATCCGAACAGCTCCCATTCGGGAGGGGCTCGTTATGTTCGGCCCGAGGTTCCTCTAGTAACGTCAGAGGTACCACGAGTGCTAGGGGTCCGTAGCGCCCGCACTTTGGCAGCTAAAAGGGACGGATCCCTTCCCCTACGGGAGGAGGAAGGATGAGGCGAGAGGAGACAGAAGGCCGCCGTCCCAAGGAGTCACGACAGTGCAGAGGGCATGTTCCCTATATGTTTACTTTGAGACCTCCCTCGGCATCTCAGTACAACGGACATGCCCCTACTGCAATACGGAAACGGGTCCAGCAGCCGATTGCGAAATGGTCCCTACAGCAGGTTCGAAGACCAGCAACCGTCCTAACGGAGGAAGAAGGGGCTTTCCTCAGAGCATATCATCCTTCCATGCACAGCCGAGACATCCGCCCGACACTTCTACCCTGAAAGAACCCACCAGATAAGAGATGATGTGAAATGATAATAGAGATGAAATGGAGGTCCGGAAATTACGGGGATGTAATTTATCTACACAGCATTCGCCTACCGATCCGGAAAAAGAACGAAAAATCCCATGGGTCAGGTAGGTCGGCCACGGGAATCGAACCTGGGCCTCCGATATGTGGGCTACAGACGAAACCGCTTGAGCCATCGCGCTCGGTAACATGCGCCTTATTCACTCAGTATACTAAAAACCGATAAGATTTATCCACAAAAGTAGAAAGCACCCGGATGTTTTTGAATGGGCTGTAACCAACAGGCAGGGTATCGGAACCGTATCTAATCCCCCTTGCACCTCATTTCCCTGGGACTTCCTTTGCTGTGGCAAACTCTACTAGCAGTGGGAGGAAGGTTGCTCTCCACGTATACCTACCTGCTCTACAAGGTTGAGGGGTGTTTTGTGGTTCTGGTTAAAGAAAATGATATTCCAACACATTTTCCGTAGACTTGGACCAACATTAACATTATAAATCCAGAACATAATACATTCCTATCCATAACATGGAAAATAAGTACGACGTAGAGGGGAGTAAAAGTTACTGGAGTATGAGCACAGCATCACTATATTATAGATAGCTTATAGAACATTCATAACTTCCACTACCCACCACACACACACACACACGCACACACACACACACACACACACACACACACCCTTACATTCTCACCAATACAAGACTAGCGAAAATTGGGATTAACCCTGGCAAAAAAAAAAAATGCTTATCATCCGACCGGGAATCGAACCCAAGAACTCTGGATGTGCAAGCCAGCATGCCAATCACCAGATCATAGAGGCAGTCACATGAATTTCCTTAATCGTAAAAGCAGTAGCTATTCTGGTACAAACTGTGTCAGGTTAAGGGATAATTCAGTTATACCTTTCTTTCTTAGACTTCATGCAAGATGCTGCTTCAATGGTCCACACCAAATGTTTACTTTTACTTCTTGGCCATGAACTCTTGTGAAGAACTTGGTTAGTTTGAAATGTTCATAGCACCAACCAATCTAATCTTCAGCATTAGAAAACTTGAGTATACATTAACGATTATTTCCAGAACTGTAAATGCTAGAGATAACTTTTGACACACACACTTTTTTAACAATCTCCATATAGCCAAGTTTTTGTCATTTCCTTGAGTGCTTCTATTTATGAATACATATAATTCTTTAACCTCTCGTTTAATATATAAGGTCCATAGAACTGAGCAATTCAAATAGCAGTGGAACCTCAGAAGAAAGCTTATTCGACAACTCTAATGCCCGACTTAAAAAAATGAAACGTAACAATTGTCACAGCGCTAAAACTACTGTTATTTTTCTTGCATTTCACCAACCTGTTTTCTGAAAATGTTAACAAACTCGTGTTAACGCCAAGAAACTTGTAAATATTAGAGCTATAGAAGGCTATGGATGAGTCGTATTATTTTCTGAACCTACTGCGATGCGCTTTTGTTTCCATTTTCGTCTGCATACAGCTAAAATGGCGGGTGAATAAAATCGTAAACAAAAGCCGTGAGACAAATTTCTCACCGATGGAGAAAGAATTGTTAATTGAATTGGTGAGGAAGTGTAAGGATATCGTGGAAAATAAGAGGACGGATGCGGTGAATGTAAAAGAGAAAGATGTCACGGGGAAAATATTGGAAATTAATTTAATTCAAATGCGTGTGTCACTACTACAAGCACGAAAGAACTTCGTCAGTATTACGTAAATTTAAAACGAGGTGCGAAGAAGGCAAGTGACTTGAACGTTTCAAGACGGGAGGTGGAGAGTGTATTATCCACATAATTCAGTGAATTATAAAATCGCAAAGTTATTAATACTTGAAGCAAAGCGAGATCGGCATATTCCTTTCTATGCATGTTCTAACTCGGCCGGCCCTGGTAGCCATGTCTCTAGCGTACCGCCGTGTTGACAGTCGCGGGTTCGAGCCCCGCTCTGGGCATGGGTGTTTATGTGTATAGTGTGTATGTGTGAAACTAAAGAAAACAGATAAAGTGAACGGAAACAATAAAAATACGATTAAATAAGCAAAATAAACAAATATATATCAATATACATATATATATTTCTGAAGAAAACAAAAACTCAGTATTACGTAAACTTAAAACGTGGAGCGAAGGACAAGTTACGAGTGACTTGGACGTTTCAAGACAGGAGGTGGACAGTGTATTATCCACATAATTGCAAATTTATTAATATCTGAAGCAAGGGTGAGATCGGCATATTCCTTTCCATGCATGTTCTAACCTCTCTTGTACTTCCGCAGTAACCTTCATTGCAACTTGTTTCGACAGTCTATACCTCTATAGCAAATTTTCTTCTGATAGCTCCTCATAGGCCGTACTCTTATTACGAATGCCATTTAGACGGTCTTAAATATAGCAAATCGACATCAACAGTTGAGTTCATGCCCGCCATCTTAACTATTTAAAATTGTTAAGGACTTAACAATAAAAATTTGGCTTGCTAGTTTACCAAGCTAACACTTGTTTGTGAAATGCAATTTTTGTTTTAACTATTGGTAAGCTCGTGTTAAGTCTTAACATCTGTTGGTGAAATCGGGCATGAGTGTGATCCAAAAACACTCCTTTGGGTAGATTTATGATATCTGCTCTAAGGAGCCGCGTATCTCATTGTATATCTTAGTAAGAGGTGAAACGACTTTATGGTCTCCTCATGAAGTGTCACTTGAAGTTTAGAGTTAGGCCAGTGTAACAAACACGATGTTTAAATGAAAATCACTAAAGACATGTGGTGGAAAATACGAAATAACACAACTAGTTCCATGTAAAATGTTTTATTTACCCTATTTTGGGGATTCTATTTAAGCTATTTATGAAGAGACACACACGCACGATGAAAATTTTCGTAATTATTTTTAACTAGCGGACATGAAATACGACATCGAACTTTAAAACTGCTGCAGAAACAGTCGGAAAATGAAAGTTAGACTAACATAAATATTAGACTACCGCAAATGCATCAGTGCTTAAGTCACAAACTTACGGCGGGGCTTATTCCCCTTTGCCTGTTACTCTTGAAATCAAAACAAATGTCACAACCGCGCATTGAAGCTGCTTTTGGAAGCATTGTCAAACAGTATTTATGGCCAGAGCAGCTACAAATTAGGAACAAATTAAATGAGATGAGTGTTTAACGCCCGCTTTTACTACATGCGATGGCGGGGACAACCGGAGATCCCGGAGTAAACCCGCCCCAGCGCCGTGTTGTGCACAACAAATCCTGCTTTGCGGTCGACTGGGATTGAACCAGGTCGCCTTGGTGAGAGTCGAGCGGTCTAACCACTCAGCCACGGTGCGGCCCAAATTAGGTCCAAGACCGCCTCTGTAGATTAGGTGGTAGCGTGTCTGCCTCACGTTCAAGAGGTCAAGGGTTCGAGTCTCGGTCAGGGTGAGTTATCTGAATAAAGTTTCTTTCCGGGCTTTTCTCCTATCGTGATAGAAGAACGTCGGGTAACTCTAAGCTCTATAGACTCCGGGCTTGTTCATCGTTCTGTACTTGACGTTGGAAAACTTAAAACACACGCGCACACACACACACACAAAAAAGATAATTTTAGAAAAACAGCTATATGAATCTGATACAACTTCTGTTCCCTTACATGCAAACTCTAATTTGAGCATTATGTTCACAAGTGAAAAAGCCAGAGGCTCCAAATTTTATATTTTGCGCTACACGCTAAATTTTTGACCATCTTATGGGTAGTGGGCATTGGGTTATGCTAATCGCATTATTAATTATTATTGTTATTACTTTTAATTATTCATAATAACAGAAAAGCTTAAGAACAGTATATATTTTTTATGCACCTACGTATTCCAACCTCTAATGAAATACAGCTGAATAAACCAGCTAACGAAAATATTTGTTTTTAACACTGATCTGTGTAACTATGACATTTAGATCTAAAATTTATACCTGCAAAATAGCTCGTAGCATGTTTATTATTATTATTATTATTGTTATTATTATTACTAACGGAAAATACATTAAATACATTATCTCTCTTTAAAAAATTTAAACTTGTTTCTTAAACCCATTAGCGCTAATATGAAAAACAATATTACTTGTTTAAATACCTGCAGAAAACACTTTATGCTGATTTATTTCGTTTAGATAGAATTAAGTATAGCATAAAATATTTATCTTCTTGTTTTCTCCGCACATAAGACGAGTGCACGCAAAGTTAGCTCTTAATGAAGCACCGTCCCTGTGCCAGGCGCGATTAGTCCATTGGAAAGTTCTTTGCAATTTCCTCTATAGCCCTTTCGACGCTCATTTTACCTTCCTTGACAGGGCTTGACTATTTAATTATAATTAGGTTGACGGTTGTGACTTTCTTATCCGTTTGGACATTGGAATCCAAAGGATTGTATAGGAGCTGAGCCTTAGATACTACTAGAATTGTTACCGGATGTGCCTGGAGACTATGATCACGAAATGTTGCCGCTCAGTCCATCTTCCATGACAACCAAGAACGAAATCTCGCAAATTTACGGGACTGTCGCTGATATGTTCTTCAAATTTAGACCTTTATCTAGCTTAATTCCCCAGTGGGTAACTGTATTCCTTCACCTGATATAGATAAGTAAAGGAAACTGGCACTTTGCTACAAAACTGGCGTGGTTCAAACACCGGACGGGGCAGTTTCGAAAATAAGACGTGACGAGTCGACTATTTCACTAGGTTATTAATGGAGGAATCATTACATCAAGAGTATTTCATCGTGATAATCACAGATTACCTTGAAATACTATACCGAAATGACCTTCCACCTAAAATACCTTTCAGCAAAAACCACAACGGCCAGCTCGGTCGTATACATAAGGTTGCAGCGTTGGGAATAGGGGGGGGGGGGGTCGGATATTACGGGAAAAATATGTGAAAATTATATGTTGCAAAATGAGTAAAGTGGGCAAGGCAGCGTGTAGCTTGAACATCACAATTCTTAGGTTTCCTCACACGTAACTTCTTGAATTTGCTACAATTTGGTCTAAAAACATACAAAATTGTCAAAATTTGTACGTGCAGCGTCTCGCTTGAAAGTATCAACATTTTTGGGGACTCTCCACAAACTGACCAGTTTGCTTCGACTTCAACCAGATTCGAAGTGTATTAAAATATCTCTCAAAGTTGTACATGCTATAGGATTTTACTGTCTGGCACAGCAAAGAAAGTCTCCGGGGAATGAGACGCAGGGGCGGGGGTTGGAGAAGGCTCCTACACCCTCCCTCGGTAGTTTATGACACCCCATGTTAGTTCAGTTACAGATCATTCAAAAATATTCTGACGGCTTCTACTTTTGTGAATAAATCTCGGTTTTAGTGTACTGAATGAATAGTGCTCACGTTTTTTTAACGGTTCTGCTCCTTGTGTAGCATGAGTTCTCTATCACACACATTGCCTGTCCTTGTACCACTATGTAAGGGTGGCACATTCCTTTCAGGGACTTACTTTGCGTTGGTGGACAGTAGAGGAGTAGGCGGAACGTTTCGCCTACCATCACTTTCAGGCATGGTCACGCCGTGGCTGATTGGTTAGACCACTTGGCTCTCACCAAGGCGGTCCGGGTTCGATCCCAGGCAACCACAAAGTGAGATTTGTTGTGGACAGCACGGCGCTGGGGCGGGTTTTCTTCGGGATGTTCGGCTTACCCTGCCATCTCATTCCACCGGTACCCCATCTTCATCTCATGTATCATCAGTGTCACCGCCTGCGGTGCCGTATGTAGTAAAAGCGGGCGTTAAACACTGCACATATCATTTACACTTTCAGGCATCTCTTCAATTAAACGATTGCATATTTTTTTTTCCCAAAAATTAAGATATATCTTTAAACTGTAATATACAAAAAACGTCGGCTACATACATGCTAGGACACGCCATGTTAACCACACCTTGTAACCCAATTTTGCCAAATTTTATTGTAATTCGCGATTTCTATTAAATAATAAGTAAAGTGCACTGGAAAGGGCATTAGTATTACACATTATGGTTTTTGTTTTCTTAAGTCGTTCAATGACCCCGTCCATGTTCTGCACTGTTTGAAGTGCCCGCCTCGGTAGCGTAGATGGTAGCATGTCTACCTCACGTTCAAGAGGTCCCGAGTTCGATTCTCGGTCAGCGTGAGTTATCTGGATAAGGTTTTTCCGGGGTTTTCCCTTATCCTTCAAGACGAATGTCGGATAACTCTAAGCTCCATGGACCCTGGAGTCATTTGGATATTATTTCACCCAATTCATTCACCATCCGATATGACTTAACGTTGGAGGAAGTAAATTACAAAAAACTGTTTGAAGTTATATCTTTTGTACTTTTGATCGCATAATTTGCACTCACACGAGTCCCTCGGTTGGTGCATTCCATCTTTCTAGCAATTCGTCGGAGACTTCCTGTTTACGAAGAAACCTACGTTAACAGGTTTTCATAGTAATCAAGCCTCTCATATTCCTTTAATATTCACGTTTTATTAATTTGAAAATGAAGGGGTTTCAATTTTGTTTGTATTTGCTTCTACGTTGGTTTTAGATGAAGATACATTTAACATCCAATGCTACACACATTTAATTGCTGAGAAAGATGCCCCGCTCGGCAGCACACATGGTAGCGTGTCTTCCTCACGTTCACGAGGTCCCGCGTTCGAATCTCGGTCAGGGTGAGTTATCTGGATAAGGTTTTTCCCAGGGTTTTGCCCTATCCTAAAAGATGAATGTCGGGTATTAAGCTCTACGGACCTTGGGCTCATTTGAGCATCATTTCACCCATTTCATTCATCGGCTGATAAGACTTAAAGTTGGAGGACGTAATTTTAAAAAATGCTGCAAAAGTTTAACAGAACAAAAGAACATTAGCTTTAAATAATTGTGAGATAAATTTCTGTCATGACGAGAAAGAGTGGCAACAAAGGATACTGTGCCCGCCTCGGTAGCGTAGATGGTAGCCTGTCTGCCTCACGTTCAAGAGGTCCCGAGTTCGAATCTCGGTCAGGGTGAGTTACCTGGATAAGGTTTTTTCCGGGTTTTGCCTTATCCTGAAAGACGAATGTCGGGTAACTCTAAGCTCCATGGATCCCGGGCCCATTTGGGCATCATTTCACCCATTTCATTCATCGTCCGATATGACTTATGGTTGGAGGACGTACATTACAAAAAATAAATAAGTAAATAAATAAATAATAAAATAAATAAATAAAGGATACTGCAATACAAAAAAAGTGTAACGGGCAATACTTAGCTTTGTAACTTATGTATAAAGAATGTGGTACAAGTAACTTCAATTAGACAGAATTACAGCATTGTTTTATAATGGGTATATATTTATTTTAAAAATAATTCTTATAATGTTAATCTCTACATAAGGACTCCTTAACTTGACTGACATGAGAGGGCACTTAAAAATACCAAATATTTGATTAATTGTTCAGATGTGCTATTTAAATTTATTATTATTGTTATTTGTACTATGGAAGTTTCGGAACTTGGCGTGGGAGTGATAAGCAGAAGATTGCATCCTTACATTTATCTACGCCGTTATATGCGTGCGTGTCTACTCCCCCCCCTCCCCCCCCCCCCGAGGTCAAGGAATGAACAGAAAGCAATTCAATAACGGTGCAGAAAGAGTACAAAAGGCTAGCAATTTTTGGGGATGATAGAGGAACGTGTTGTCCACAAGTCGATAAATATCTAATTCTGATTATCGATTATCTTCACCAATTTGGACTCATTAAGCATTGTATCTGGCCACAAATTTCTGCAAAACATTGCAAATATATGTGCTCCAATTGTGTCCTTTATTATGCATGTATGCAAGGACAATACGATTTATATTTTCGCACAAACGCACATTAATATAAAAACGTTCAAATCTACTATTTGCATAATAACACCAAACCGGCAAAATCTCGTGCTCTCTACCTCACCGCGTGATCAGCTGTTTACTGTCCATTAGCATGCCTACACATCCTAACGACATTTGAAATGTAGCAAAGACATATTTGCTATAGTTCATTCCTCAACAACTCTTTTTTACAATCCCGAGGGAGTCTTAGAAATAATTATCATCCCCCAATCGAGATTGTGCCATATATGAGTTCTATAGTATCTGAACAGTACTTCTGAGCTGCGGAAGAAATTCGTCTTCATTTGTGTTGCAAAACATAACAAAGTTTCCTTTATCCTTGGGCCTTCAGTGTTTTTTGTTATGAAGTGGTAGTAAAAAATATGTCAAAATTAAATAAACCAAGATGAACGTGCCGTAAAGTACTTACCACCACCAGGAATGCAGAAACCCCGGAGGTTCTCCTAATGTTATATTTTTTTCCCATCGTATCTGAAATAAAAATTATCAAGCATTTTATTGCTGCTGTCATTCTAATGGGCATTTGTTTACATTCTAAAGAAAGTAGTAGGTACTATTTTTAGAGAACGTTGTTTACAGTGACATAACAAGCAGAGAGGGATGCACCAGCGTCCCACGCTAAACCCAGTATTGATTTTTGTAGACTTCATCCCCTACCCTCTTGCTTCAACCCCTTTCACTAGACAACGATATCGCAACACCGTGCGTATTTCTTATTGACTCACTTCACAACAAATTCATTCTTTTAATGTTAGTGTTTAGGTTAGGTTGTGCGAGTGCTTCACATAAGTACCTACATGATAAAAATATTACAAATAATACCACTGGTATGCGAAAAATTCTGTTTAGAAAAATAAACTCATAACCAGCTTCTCATCATTCTTCGGCCCCTTTTAGAAAAATATTACACAATAAATACATGAAAATACAAAAATAAATGACATTACCAGCACATCAGCACCATATATGTTAAGACTGCAAATAAAACTGGTGTGTCTTCATACTTTTGAATTTAAAGTTATGCCAAAATTCTTAAATTAAACCAGATGGGAATCATTAAGATACTTCCTAAACAAGTAGCTCTGTTTGACAATATTATTATTTATTTATTCATTCGAGTGTCTAAAACGCCATAAAGCGGCAAAAAATAATCCTGTTACTTCATTAAATGAGAGAAGATAAAAAGCTTTATTTTTGGGGAACAATCTGATTTTTGTCTTTCTTTTTGACATTGTTCTTAAAACAAAATAAACATTACATTGAAAATAAATTTTTAGAGATACCCCCTGATATTTACACCTTGAAATATCATAAGAGAGTATCATTGTTCCATAACATTATTCCCTACAGTCTATTCAGACAGTATAAAAAGCACACGCCAACAGTAAGAGCTGACAACACCGTACGAAAGTCGTATGACAACTTTACAAGGGGAGAAGCCAACCCTCGACCACCCTTCTGACGGAACTCTGCCACAGTTATTCCCTAGTAACATTTGCAGGCAGTAAACTATATATAAATATCTACGTACCTCTGACAGAAACGTCTGTGCAGCCTTTTGAGCCCCAACATGTAATAAATATTCGTAGACGTATAACGCTAACCTGCAAGAAAGAAAACGGAATTTAAAATTTTGTAATTCACTGGCGAAATTAAGTTTCACTAATAGTGTAAATTAGATAAAATCCGCTTTCATAAGAAAAGGCACAAAACACTTTTAAGGCTAGCAATTCATAAAAACACTTTGTACACATTATCTCGAAGTAAACTGTTATCCCCGCAAGAATAACAGCAACTTTATTAAAGATATTTATTCCATGACAAAGTCGCACATCACTATGATTAGAAATCCGCACTTCTGTCAACACTTTTTACAAAACATGAACGTAGATGTAATTAAGTTCCGCTTTACTAGTTCTAAACACCCGCCACACGCATTGTTTATGTTTACAGCACAAACGTAAACAAACATGGCACGCGGTCTTTGCCGCTTGTATATCACTTCACATCCAGCTGCAAGTACGTACACAATCGGTACCTCTTTCAAGAGTAAATAACCTTTATTTTCTATTCCACGTGGTAATGACAGTAGTAATTCTGTCAGTGGTAAACACGCATCACAAGCATTATCACATACTAACAGAAGCGATGACAACACACGCTAACTTGAACATTACACTATAATAACCACACGAAATACTTGAGGTCACTTTAATTTTATATTACGCTTTATCACTTAAACATACTTACTTTTCACGTGCTTGAGCATCTGAAGGTACCGTCGAACCTTTCCCCTTCGCGTACATATTGTAGACTTCAACTGTCACGCACCTGTCAGGCTACCAAGGCCGCCAGTGACCTCGTGACCATGGCAACGTCAAGGGACCTGTCAAACGCTCTCTGCTGATTGGCTGTGTGGCTCATATGGTAGTAGGGGAGGCGCACTACTATGGTTTGCGTAAGCAAGGAGGATGGAAGATACATCCCTATTGGTCGAACTATTATAGAGTTTGGCTCTTCCGATTACTGCTTTCCCCCACGAATTAGAGGATCTTGTATTTTTTTAAAAACGCCGTACTATTTCCGCAAGATTTGTATCATATTACACGAGCAGGATATCTGAAATATAAATGATAAAATAAATACCACCAAGTGCAGCAGAATCGAGGAATAAGAGGCCATAAGTCCCATAAAAGGGGGTTAAGGCAACCATTTAGGAACAGCTTAGAGGGGCGGGAGGCAGCGGACAAGGGTTTTGTAAATTCTATTTTAAG